>CM043720.1:21656172-22178124 GCA_023969325.1 Oryzias curvinotus
CCCAGGTACGAGCCAGGACCCCCCAAGGGAGACCCGCTCTGCACTCCAGGCAGCCACCCACCCGGCCTACGGTTGGTCCAGGAAGGAGCAAGGCAGGGGACAGCCGGCCCCGCCCCGGAGGGGGGCACCCCGGAGAGAAGAGGGGCCCACAAGGGTTGTTGTTAACATGGCCCGACCAGGCTCGGCCACAGTTGGAATGTGGGCGGGGGGCCAGCGCCCAGGGGCAAAAACCCGAACCCACCCCACAAGGAAACGGACACCCCCGGCTCAGGTGTAATGTGAACTCCCTCCCTGCGCGGAGAGAGCCCCGCCGGGCCCAGGAGACCGGCACCCAGGGGACACGGCCGCCGCTGCCAAGGGCCCAGTACCCCCCACCAGGGATGGGGTAGGGGACAGATGGACCTTGGACCCACCTTCCTTGTATAATGTGTGTGCTTGTGTTCGTAAGGGTGTATGTGTGCATGTGTGTGTGTTTGTGTTTGAATGTATATTATGAGAAGTAAAAAGGTGTGTGTACTAGGGGGGTGTAGTTAAAATTGGTGGGTAGGGCACAGAGAGGACATTCCCTGATTACTCACAGTAATGTCCCCTCACCCTCCCCACCAAGGGTCCCTAAATGTCTAAGGTACGGTTAAAATTGGCGGGTAGGGTGCTAGGAGGACATGACTGATAAAGTCTTTCAGTTCCAAGAAAAATCTCAACATCCAGGTCCTTGTGGGCACACCCGGGCACATGTTCGCTTCTGACCAGCCCTTTCATCCTAACTTGTCCTGGTATTAACACATCTTGTTCTAAACAGAAATCTGAAAATGTTAATTAATGTTAATTAACAGATGTGATTTTTCATCATATGTGATCATCAAAGTGATGTAAATGTTTTGGTCAGTGGTCACATTTAAAGGCATCCAGAAAAACTTTTAGTAAAATGGCTTTTCATATACAATACAAGACTGTTTCACAAGAAATTGACTACGGTAAATTATTATTTAAATCCAAAATAAAACTGTCTATGACCATTAATTTTTCACATGATTTCAGTTTAGGCTCTGGATTCAGATGTATAAATCCAGGTTTATGGTAAACTAAAAGCAAGTTTTTTTAAACACAACTTGATTGACTAACGTTTAGTCGCTTCTGATGATGAAGGACATAAAAAAAGACATTTGAGATTAAAGATGCATTATTGAGTATTTCTTTATTCAAATCGTTGTGAATCAGGAACAGATCAAAACATGCGGTTGGAAAACACTTGTAACTGTTATGTAGGTGCTACAAGCAGGGTTCCCTGCTTTGGTCCATTCTGATTGATCTACTTGCAGACAAATAGATCCCTGAGCTGGAATCTGGATCTAAACTGTACAAATGAAAAGCTCCAATATTGCTTGCCATTTTTGTTGCACCGTTACTGTTAGATTGGGGTTGTGAGGGGCTGTAAGCTAGTGGGAGAGAGTGCTACCAGAAAACCCACGGTGATGGTGGGGGGTGAGCAGGGTTGCTCTATGCCAATAGTCCCGCCCAGAACTCAGTGGTGAACTTTTAATGAACTCCTGCTGCTCTGCAGAAACTATGTCGTAGAAAACGACACAGGTTTTTTTATTTTGTCTATAAACAGCATAACTGTCATTTAAAAACCAATGGGAATTTTTTGAAAATAGATCAAAAGATAATTGGAGTGGGACTTTAAACACAGGAAACAGAAGAATATATCCTTTAGTTTCTATGGACGTACATTCACAAAGGCAACTGAAATAACCAGAATGAAATAATTCATGATTCATGTTAACTCAAGTAGAAAAAAAAACTAGTTGTCAGGGATGCTGTCTCCAGTTTGTGAGAGCGGTGGGCTCTCACAAACTGAGAAAACATTTTGTCAGTAGTTCTTATAACTCCACCTAGACTATACCAACTTTTTATCAACTTTTCTGGAGTCGATGTTTCAGCTGTGACAGTCTCCAGGTAAACCCAGGGTGGCAGGGCATCCAGGAGAAGTCACAGCTAACATTTACTGCACAAATCTCAAAGGGGACACTGAAACCAAAACACAAGGGGCAAACAATACCACAAGTTCAGAAGAATGCTGCCAAGTTGTTCTGTTATTTGGTTTGGTGGCTAGATCATTAAAGTTTCAACAAATAACCAGCTATAGTTTATTCCTTGGGAGTGGAGGGGCAATGTTTTTAACCAGCCACCCCGTCTTGTTTACACCAAATCATAAATGATCCTCTTTGTGATTAAAATTTAGCTTGGGCTTTCCTAATTGGTCAGGTGTGCTGCACATGTGCTGTTGGGACTTGTCAGGAAGAGATTATGTGACAAATGCAATATGGCATAATGGTGCATAAAGCTGGACTGAAAATGCCAGCAGCACTGTGTGGCTGCCTGTCAAGGACCATGCCTGATGTGACAAACACCTCCATGGTTTCATAGGAAAGGACTGAAGCTTTGTGGCAAAATGGGAACACACCTGGTCTGATGGCAGACACCGGAATAATTTGATGGCCAATGAATTTCCCTCCCTCCTCAAATGCAGCGATTCTCAGAGAAGCGAGTGTGGGCAGGATCACCTGTGGAGCAGAAGTTCCTCTCAGTCCTGATGTTTGACTTGGCTACTTCACTGGTGTTCCTCACCTTTTTGAAGACAATCGGCTCCTCGTCCCACACTGGGTTGATGGCATTGTTGTTCTGAGAGGTTTTAGTCTTTAGAGCTTTTCTTCTGGTGTCTGCAGGAAGTCCAAACATCTCCACCTCCACATACACCCCTACTCTGCGCTCAGTCAGAAACTGTCCTGAAATGACCTGAACCAGACCAAAGAAACACAAGAAATGACATAATAATCAACAAATGAATCTCCATAGTGTATGTAGGAATCCACATTTTCCTGAGGATGGTAAAAAAAAAAAAAAGTATTCCTCCCCATTCATATGATCCAGTGTCAATCTGAACCTGTACCTTCACAGACAGAGTGTTTGCCACGATGCCGTCAACTGTGTTCTCAGTAAAAGGGTCAAAGTGTTTGTCTGGACGCCTCATGAACTCTGGCTTCAGCCTATAGCCGCTCCGGCCGTTGTACTCAAACATGAACAGGTTGAGCTGCATGGACAGATCTAAAACACAAACACATACTCAGTTCTTTCAGACTTTGGTTTTGAATCATGTCTAGTTTCAGTTTGTCTACATCAAGGGGGTCAAACTCATTTTCACTGAGGGCCACATCAGGATAGTGATGTCCTCAAAGGGCCAGATATAACATATATATGTAACTAAATGTGATGAAAAATAAATGTAACCTACTCCTTAATGTTAAACAACTCATTATTTATTCATTATAACTTTTTAAAGCGACAATTACAGTTGCATAGAAAACATGTTTGCTTGTTACTCTAGCATAAATCCTTTCAAATTTGATTCTGTCAGGTTGGTTTTACGGACAGTGTTTAAGTCCTAATTTATAGTTGCCCAATCCAATATTTCAATTCCAATTCCCCCTAGATGTGAATAAATACACAGCAATTTTATTTATTTATTATTTATTTTAGTCTTAGAAATTTAAAACTTTTATGCACTTGCGGGCCACATTTGGCCTGCGGGCCTTGAGTTTGACACATGTGGTCTACATGAAGCCAACCAAAGTCCTGTTCAGAGTCTATCTGCCTTCGCCAAACAGTAGCTGGGTTGGCTTCAGCAGCCCCACCATGACCACAAAAGAAATTCAGCGGGTTTACAAAATGGATGAACGGAGGAGACCAGAGAAGCTTTCTGTGAGGGTTCTCATTCAGATTTTTTCAAGTAATGTTTTTCCATCTTCATGAAATAATAAGAATATTCCTATTTTGGGGCTTCATTGTGTTGTAATATAACGTGGAGCTGCAATGGCTACATTTGGCCGTAAGTGGGGCCACCAACTTTACTTTGCAAACTCGTCACAAGACCAGAGGAGGGTACCAAACTGTTGGGTTTTTCCTTAAAACTTTTGCATAGTTTGGAGACAGTGACTTTGATGCAGAGGTAGCAGAGATGAATATGTTGAGGTTCTCTTTGGGAGTGACCAAGGTGCTTAGGATAATGAATGAGTCCATCAGAGAAACAGATCATGGTAGATGTTCCGGAGATAAATGCAGGAAAGCAAATGGAGATGGTTTGGACATGTTGAAAGGAAGGACAGTGATGATATTAGTAAAAGGATGCTGAGGTTGGAGCTACCAGGGAAGAGGTAAGGAAGAAAACCAAAAAGGAGGCTCATGATTGTAGAGGTGGAGGATATGATGGTGGTTGGTGTGAGTGAAGAGGATGCAGATGAAAAAGTGATGCTATGTTCACACCGGCCTCAGCAACACACGTTCAAGCAGCTACTTCGAATGAAAGTGTCATGACTTGCTAGGCGGGGCAGACCCATGGCGCTGGAACCTGGAAGGAAAAATCAGGTGAGTTATGAGGTAAGTAATAGAGTTTATTTTCATCCGGCGTTGCTTGGAGTTGTGGTGAGGCTGGAGGCTTAATTGTGGCTCATGGCGTGGCTGGAGGTTTTAGGCGTGGCGGGATGTTTCCAGGAAATTCCGTGAGGAAACTTCTGCTCTGGGTGACAGAAAACTCAGGTGACCATTCATGGTTAGTAGTCCTGTAGACGAGGTGTAAAGTGAGATTAGGCAAAAAGCAAAAACGTATGAGCAGATAACTTAGTGACCAGACTATGCACCATCAGGGGTAACAAACTGGCGATGAATGCTGGAACTGGATCTCTTTAAGCAGGTCTGGAAGATGATGAGGTAAGTGGCCACAGTTGGTTCGAGTCAGGAGCAGAGCAGAGAGGGGAGGAGGAGGAGAACTGCCAGAGGCACCATGACAGAAAGGTCTACACAAACTCGTGTAAATGCAGGTTTTGGGCTGGGCTCTGCATCCAAAACTTTGGCATTCACATCTCTCTATGCAAGTTTTGAAGTCCGTTTTTGGGCCCTACGTACAAAACACACATCCATTGAACACTGGTCAAAAGTTAAACCGTTTGAACTTTGACCAATCAGGACCACAGATTTGGTAGTGATATATGGATGGCGTTATTTTTATTCAAAGAATTGCCACAAGGGTGTCCATAAGTAGACCTGGCATCAGGACACCTTTGGCAGGATATCTATGATTGACTTTGTAGTCCTTTTAGCAACCTTCAGCCTTGGGCCTTGGACACTTGGGTAAAGAGAAGGGGAGAGCTGCCCACTGATCACTACCTGATGGTGAGTTGGATTCACTGGTGGGAGCGGATGCCGAAATGACTTGGCAGACCTAAACGTACTGTAATGGTCTTTTGGGAACATCTGGCAGAGCCCTCCGTCAGGGAAGTCTTTAAGTCCCACATCCGGGAGAACTTCAAACTGTTATAGGGGAGTGTTGGTAACATTGAGATATAGTGGACCATGTTTTACACCTCTTTTGTCTCGGCTGCCATTCGTAGCTGTGGTCGCAAGGTCTTTGGTGCTTGTTGCGGACTGAACCCAGTGGTGGCTGCCGCAAGTAAGGGATGCTGTCAGGCTGAAGAAGGTGTCCTACCAAGCCTGACTGGCTTGTGGGACTCCAGATGCAGCTGACAGGTACTGCCAGTCTAAGTTCTGCAAGGAATTCATTGAGGTCACGGAGAAGGACTATTTGTTGACTTTAAAAGATTGTGACAAACCGTCCAGCGCCTCGGGCGAGGAAAGGGCGAGGAAGGTTTCCTGCAGGCATGGTTTTTTTTTAGTGCAGGTGGGGAGCTGTTGACTTCAACTGGGGACATTGTCGGGCGGTGGAAGGAATACTTTGAGGATCTCCTCAATTCTGCTGACAAGCCTTTTCTTGAGGAAGCAGAGGCTAAGAACATCGGGGTGGAGCTGTGATCACCCAAGCTGAAGTCACCCTGAGTACCTCAAGTCTCAGGATGCTGGGGGAGTGTCTTGGCTGACATGTCACTGCAGTATTGCGTAGCAGTCGGAGACTGTACCACTGGACTGGCAGAAAGGGGTGGTGGTTCCCCTTTTTCAGAAGAGGGAGCAGAGGGTATGTTCCACCTACCGGGGAATCACACTCCTTGGTCTCTCTGGAAAGGTCTATGCCAGCGTATTGGAGAGGAATGTCTGTCCAATAGTCAAAGTTCTACACCCCCTGTAGGGTACTGGGAGGGTTTGTGGGAGTTGGCTCATCCAGTTCACATGTGTTTTATGGATTTGGAGAAGGCATTTGACTGCATCCCCGTGGTGTCCTGTCTTGGGTGCTCTGGAACTATGGGGTCTAAGGAGCCTTACGGAGGGCTGTCTGGTCTCTGTATGACCGGAGCAGATACTTGGTTTGCATACCCGGTTGTAAGTCAGACCTGTTCCTGGTGCATATTGGACTCCAGCAGGGGTGCCCTTTATCAGCGTTTCTGTTCATAATCTTTATGGACAGAATTTTAGGCACAGGCAGTGGCTGGAGGGGGTCTGCTTTGGGAACCATAAGATTTCCTCTGTGCTCTTTGCACATGATGTTCTGTTGGCTTCATCGAGCCAGGACATCCAGCATGCATTGGGGCGGTTTGCAGCAGAGTGTGAAGCGACTGGGATGAGGGTCAGCACAGCTAATTCTGAGGCCATAATTCTTGACTGGAAAAGTTTGCCCTCTCTGGGTGGGTGGAGTGCTCCTGCCCCAGGTGGAGGAGTTTAAATATCATGGGGTCTTGTCCACGAGTGAGGAAAGATTGGAATGAGAGATGGACAGGTGGACTGGAGCAGTACCCACTGTTATGTGGCTGCTGTACGGGTTTGTTGTGGAGAAAAGAGAGCTGAGTAAGAAGCTGTTACTCTTCATTAAAAAGCTCTTAATTTACTGGTCAATCTTCGTTCCAATAATCACCTATGGTCATGCACTCTGGTTCACGACAGAAAGAATGAGGTCCTGAATACAAGAGGCTGAAATGAGCTTCCTCTGTAGAGTGGCTGGGTGCTCCTTGAGAGATAGGGTGAGAAGCTCAGTAACTCCAAGAGAGCTCGGAGTAGAACCGCTGCTCCTCCACATTGAGAGGAGCCAGTTGAGGTGGTTTGGGCATCCAGTTTGGATGTCTCCTGGACGCCTCCCTTCCAGGCATGTCCCACTGGAAAGAGACCCCGGGGAAGACCCAGGGTGCGCTGGACAGACAGCACTTTCAGCTGACCTGGGAGCATCTCTGGGTCCCCTCAGAGGAGGAAGTGGACTTGAAAACTCGACTGAAATTATATGACACCAAGCCTTTCATGTATCATAAGCTGTGAAAGAAAAAGCTGTTCATGAGAATTCGTGAGATCTGCACCGCTTTGAAATTTCGCACCAAGCCTCTTCCAACTGTAGGTACGAAGACTTGCAAGTATCTGATAGAGACAGTCCAGAGTGAACACCATATGCTAAAAACACGTTTAAGAAGCTGAGTTTTTGAACATGCGACATATGTCCGGTGTGAACGTAGCATCAGACGAAAGCAAAGGATTTGCTGTGGCGCTCTCTAAAAGGGAGCAGCTGAAAGGCAAAGAATAAAAATAAACTTTTCCAATAAAGAAGAGCTCCCATGCACACAGAAAACTTCTGAGGCTTAGAGCTGCATAGAAAACCTCCAAACATGAAACAACATTTGTCAGCTATTATTTCCTCTTTGGATATGGTCATGCTGTTTGCATTTCTGTTACCAATAGTCTGGTAGTTGAGAGCCACCAGCTGACATCCAGCGTTCCAGAAAAGCTGAGGCATGAAATTTGATGAATCAACTCTGGTTCCTTTTGGGTAAATACGGCTCAGCTGGGATTTGTTATATCTGGATAATTGAAGGTTATGGATCAAAGACTTACACACATTTTTTATTTCTGTTTTTTACTGGGTCAAACAGGTGATAATAATGACATTCATCTGCTTTAAAAAAAAAAAACATTTTACAACTAAAATGACAAAGAAAACGGCCAAAAAAATAAGAAAGATAGATAAAGGATAGAAAAAAATTACAAATCAAAAATGTCTATTAAAGTAATTTAACATGGAAAAGCTATACGTGTAAATTTAATAATCAGCACTACCTTGACTAACTCCATCAAGCTGTGATTGCCTCTCAGTGGCTCCTTGAGGCTGCACACTTTTACTGTGGTGCAGGTAAAGACTAATGGAAGCAACCAGCAGATCCTTCTTGGAAAGGCAACATACATGAAGCTGAAACTGCGACTCAGAGCATGAAAGACTTTGACCTATTTGTCCTCATAACAGTGGTTTTTATTTAGACATCACACTTTTTGATTAAATGTCAGCTGTGGACTCTGAAATGACTCAAACTTCTGAAGACACAAAATAGCAGCTGAAGGAAATTGCGTATTGAGGCAGTTGCCATGGTGAGCAGTGTCAGTTGCCAAGGATACTCCACAAACTCCACTGGTGACTTTGTGAGGTGCTCCAAAGCTTTGGTCTCCACAAAAGACGACATGTGGTAACAGCGGGCGGCCTCTGCACACACAAGCACAAAAACACCAGCGTGTCACCTCCCTGAAGGAAAAATCACTTTCCCTCTCTTTAATGCTAACATGCTTTGTTTGGAGATTTTTTTTGAAGTTTTGGCGGTTGCTGTGGAAACAAAGCAAAACCCAGATCGATAATAGAAGGGTTTCAAGCTTGAAGCTAAAATTTGTTTCAGCATTTTTAAATGTTTCTGTATAAACAGTGATAATAAGCTTGATAAACCTGTCTTTTGCCATGGTAACAGCATAGGCATTATGTGAATGGGTCTTTAAAATACTAAAGGATTTTTTAAAAAGTATTAAAATCTGAAGTAAAAATAGAAATGATTTGATATGCATTGTTCTATTCTGTTTAACTGATGTTCAAACACCCCACACCCACACTGTGGCCATGGTAACGTTAACTAACACACATTTGTGTTTAAAGTTGGTCAACTTTAACTGGGTTTATCTGAGGGAACAGAGCTACAGATGTGTGATTTATTGGAGAAGAGCACACTCTTGGCAGGTTGTCATGGTAACATGACTGTAGTAACACAACCTCTTGTCTGTAAATGGCAGGACTTTAAATGAGTAAAGTCTTGGGTTTTATTCTATTTTATTCTATTTAGAAAAGCAAAAATGTTATTGTTTTTTTTTCTAACTTTTGGTATATATTTTATATTGCGTTGCCTGAACTGTTGTGTAAAATTCTGATTAGGATTACCCTCATTACATTCACGTGGTCATTGTGTATTTTTGTACAGAAAGCTGACCTCGTCCCTGAAGTCAGCCTCTGTTTATCTTTTGGATAGCCTTTAGCCTCATGCATTCACAGAGTGCAGCGATAACGTAGGCTGGTCTGCCAACTCTTGCAGACCTTATCTGAGACTGTCATTAGTAAAAGTATGAATTATAAAAAAACAAACAAACTGAAAAGTTAAATTTGAACTGAAACTACAGGACAATACTTAAAAAAACGTACAGATGTGATAGATTCATGTTATGTTTTCTAAGTGAAGATGGAACAGCTAAACCAGTCCCTGTCAAGTTTGAGAACTATGTGTGGCTCTGCACAGATCAGCATGGGTTGAATTTGTCTGCATAAAAATCGGCTTGAATATTATTAGAGCAGTTGGGTTGTCTTTTGTTTTCTCTTAAGCAGCTCTCATTTAAAAGAAAGCTTGACACCAACTTATCTGAAGTTAGTGTAAACACTACAGAGACAGTCAGTCTGTGAAAACTGCAATGTGGCCCCCAAGGGCTAAGATTATGTGAGGACTACAAAGACAAATAGAATGATGCCAGGTGGTAGGGTCAGAAGATTCCTTCTCTTACTCTTTGATGCCTCAAAAGAGTTGAACTTGGTTGGCTGGACGTAGTTTACCAGAGTGGACATTTCTTCTGTTGCCACGGCTTCCCGCTCTGCTGAGCCCTGAGCAAAAACCACAGGGGTGAGTTTACAGAAAGGATGGATGGAGGACAATGAACACCAACGCTTGCACAGATGTGCTGAAGCCATTACTGCAACACAAACACACGGCTGACGTCACCTACATGCCCACATTCATGCAAACTTTTGCTTGTCCATGTTTCTCTCATGCTTTTTCATTTGCTTGTAAACTTTCTTGTGTTTTCAAGATGGAGACCCACCAAGGTTCTCTCTGTGCAGGTTTCATTATGAACCTCAAAGAGTGGCTTATTCTAAAGAATGCTTATCAATAGGTGTTAGAGTTACATAACACAGCAGAGGCATTGTTGGTAAAATAAACTGTGGTCGATAGTCAAGTTGGGTTTCTGGTGTTATTTTTGATCAGGAGAACATGTGTGACAAGTTTGTCAGCTCTTATCTTTATATCTGTCATCTTCGATGGTTCTGGACGATGTGGATGCTGGTTAGGAATATGCTGGTCTGAAGATTGTAGAGTCTGGTTTTCAGGTCATCTGCTTTCTCAACCCATTGTTTCTCCCTTGTCTCTTCTTGTGTTCACGTTTATTGAAGTGTTTCAGTTCCTGAATGTAAGCTTAGTCTCCCGCTATTTGGACCCTTCACCATTAGTTTCTCACCGTCGGACTGGCATCATGATCCAGTACAGATCAGTATAGACTTGTGTAAACAGACCCTCAGCTGTCTCTTGTTTCTAACATGCTGCTTTGTTCGAAATGTCTGAGTGATGCACCTGAGTTAATTTGTAATAATCTGGTCTTCTTTTGCCTTGTTTGCTTGTTCATTTTAGAAGCAGATCCTTGACAAGTTCTTTTGGAACAGCAACTTAATGTGATACTCTTGCTGAACACCATGTATCTTCTATACCTGCCTAGTCCAGTTCAGGGTTAGAGGGATGCTGGAACTTACCCAGATACTGTGGGGTGGGGGTGTGGTACAACATGGAAAGTTCTCCAGTCCACCACAGCACCACACAGAGACGGATAACCAAACACACTTACATTCATACCTGAGGGACCATTTCATGTCACCAGTCAAGCATTTGAACTCCATGGGTTTGAGTTCTTCTGTTACCCTACCTGTATCAGTGGCAAAACTAAACACTAAACCTGTAAAACATCTCAACCTAAGGTTAAGCAGCAGGAGAAACCAGCCAAGTCCACCCAAGAGGTTCTAAGCCACAAGCAAAATCAGACAGGAAGAGTATAGATTACAAATGGAGGCGACAACAAAAAAGCATGAAACCAAAAGCACAAATGTTAACAACTGGATCAACAATGACAGCTGTAAAGCCGTGACACACTGGTGAATAATAACACAGTGGAGGGGGGGGGGGGGGGGCTCTGTCAGCTCTGACCTTTTTACCATCATCATCGTCATCATCATCTTCTTCTTCACTCTCAGCCTCAATGTCTGTTAAAATCAAACAGGTCTTCAGCATCTCATCGCCTTGTTTTCTCCACATAAACAAAAAAGACTAACTTTGTGTTAAAGCTGAATTGATTCATCAGCACTTCACTGCACTTAGATTACCTCCAGACCATAACAGGACTGGGCATGAAGCTTTGAGGCTTTAGTGAAGCTGTCATTTTGACTCTGTGAGACAAAGACTTCAACCAGAAAGCCTCAGAGGCGTGAAGCTGTGCTTCAACTGCTCTGAGACTCATGAGTGGCTGGTCTCCAGGATCATGAAGGATGCCTTGTTTTCAGTCTGAACAAGGACCTGTTTTAAGGTCCACAAATCAAAGACTTAAAAACAAACATGGACTGTTCACGGTCTCTGATCTCATCACAAATGCCCTTTCACTTATTTACAGAGGCCTTCTGCTGAGATGTCAAAGGGCGGAAGAAGTCAATCTGGTCATGGAGGCTTTTAATCACAAAGCCTCTACCGTCTGCCCATAGCCAGATGACAGCTTGATCACTGACGAGTCTTTCTATAAAAATGTTTGAACTCAAAGGCTAACTGATGTCTTTCCAGCATCACGCAGGAAATCACCATTTTATGATCTGACTGTCAAAGCTGAATGTGATAAAGGTCCCTTTGTCTGGTTTTATACCTCCTGTGTTGTTGCTAGGAGACAGCGGTTCGTAAATTTGATTGGCAGGTTGGTCGATTGGTCTCTTGGTGTCTGTGCTGCTGCAGGGTTTGTGAGATTTCTTGTTCTTAATGAGAATTTTTCCCATCAGCTCCGAAGGACTGGGCAGCGCAACCCCGGCTTCCAGCTGCCGTGACACACAGCAAGGGGACAGGTGAGCCACGCTGTTTGCCATGAACAAGCAGCTTCATTCAGTTTGTCTTACAGGGTATTTGTCCAGAGGGTCAATCAGCAGAGCATCTCCAAAAATGGACCGGCAGTACTCAGCCATTTTAGCCTGCTGCTTCAAGCTGAAACAGAACATTTCATAATCAGAGGAACATTTCAACACAAACAAATGTAAAAACAAAAAACAAATGATGAGGTTCTCACGAGTCTACATGATTTTCAAAGGAGAGGATGACTGGGAAAAGTGAAGTCTTGAAGGCGCACTCTGCGATGGCTTCGATCACCTCCTACAAAATAAAAGTTTAAGTCACTTTGAAAGGATCACATTACCCCCTTGGATCCAGGATCATCCAGGAAAAATGATGACTGACAGGCTGTCCAAACCAGGTAATGCTAATCATACTAAATGTTCTAACTGTGCTCTAACCATCTTCTTAAGCTGCAGAAGGTGAACCTCAACAGTTTGTTTTCAAACCTTTTGATGACAATAACATGTGACTGTCTGTAGGTCTGGCAGCAGCTCTCCAAAAACTGCAGACTCATCTGAGGGTTCAGTAAAGCATTCAGGCAAAACTGCTCTTCTCTAAGAATTCAAACACTAAAACTGTACTCGATGAATATCCTGTTATCTCATGTGTTATTCCTGGAGGGGAACACAAAGTTTTGCAAAGAAGCTTTCATGACAGAAAAGGTTGAAAACTCCTTACTGGAGATAAAAATGAAGATCTGAAGTATCTCTGCCTCAATGCAAACAGGGAAACAGGTTTTTCCAGAGTTTTCTCAGCACTCAAACGTCAGCTATGTTCTTTCTGTGTGGAGGTTTTTGTAACATCAACTACAAGTAACTATCTAAACACAAACAAACTGCATGAGCAGTGACAAACAAAACTTCACCAACTCAGACAACAGTAAGACTGTACATTACTGGCTGACCTTAAATGAGATTTCAGACGTCATAGTGAAGCCGTGTGTTATGACGGGCTCCTCCTCTGCAGTTCGTCCTTTCCAAACGTCTAACTCCACACAGCGACAGCCTGCCAGCAGAACCTGCCGGTACATCTCCACTGAAGAGCTTCCTGCCAGCTGGCCCGCTGAAGCACAAAAACCATGCTTTCATCTTTGTGCTCCTGCTACCTCTGGATTAAAAGGAAACATTTACCAAACCTCAAAATATTTTTTCCTTTAAGAAAGGACTCTTAAGTCTGCATTATATTGAGGTAAGGACTCTTAAGTCTGCATTATATTGAGGTTTCAGGAAAGCTGCACATTGTTGCTGCTTAGATTTAAATGAATTCATTCTTCCCACTGGTCAAAAACTGCTCAGATTCTCCAGTAAGTTGGGATGATATTTACTAGTAAAAACAATTTTTCTTTTTTTTTGCTCATTACACACCCTGGGAAGCTCACCCAGGTTTTCTGCATGATAGTTGTACACCCAGCCAGCTCAGCTAGCCCCACTATTCATGTTTGATGGAATAAAAACCCTTCCATCAGCGCCTTTCCCGCTGACAAGACCATAAAGTGGCTCCTCTGTGCACTGCTCTGTTAATAGAACAAAAAAGCAATTTTGTTTAATAACTTTAGATGGCATCAATTTAAAACCAATACAAATTTTAATATGTGCCCGTAATTTTAATGTCCCCTTGCTGCTTTTTTCATAAGCCATGAACCAAACAAAAGAACACAGACAAACACTGTTGGATTTCTTCCCCAACACATTTCTGCCCTTCAGTAGATGACGTGTTTCTGCTCCAAAGCTTAGTGGAAGAATCAAAGAAAGTTCTGAGGAATCTGCCTCTTTCAGGAGCTGCGTACCTGTCAGATACGTGTTATGGGAGGAGTTGATGAAATAGTGGGACATGGGGAAGCTCATGTCTTCAGACTGATCCAGTTTCTCCGGTGGGATCACTCCATTCTCATCACTGGACAGGTACGTGGAGAAGGCTTGCAGGGAGATCAGCCCTAAACAAACAAAAACCAACAACATTGTGGATCAGAGCTGCTGTGACTGCATTAGAGCTCAAAACCACTCATCTCACTCAACTTCACCCTAACTAAAAGGCGCTAAATTGATTTTGCTGGTGTGCTTCGGTATATTTAGAGGAGCAAAATTACAGTTATCACTGTGTCTGTTCACTCAGTAGAAAGGTGGGTGATGATCCTGTTTGACTGTTGGTAAAAGACAGATTACAGTAATCACCTCTTGTACTCAGAATACTAGAGTTTATCTGCAGGTGAACAGAGACCCTTCATTCTTAGGAGCACCACAGTTCCTTTGTTTGGTCCAAACCAGAATTCAGGTCAGCTATCACCACTACCAAACCAAGACAATGGTCAATAAAATCCAGATCTGTATTTTTAGGTCCCAAAACAGGACCTACCCCAAATCAAACCAAACAAAAGCCTAATCAAACCAGAACTAAACCCAGCGCAGGTTTAAACCTGGATCAGCCATGAGACCAAAACTGCAACAGTATCAAAAACTCAGAAAGAGGAAGTTTTTTTAAAAAGACTTAGTATCCATGACAGCTGACCCCCACAAATATTTTTTAAAAACACTGTACAAGCAAGGGGTGACTCTCGAATGTTCAACTTCAGGATAGCTTATTGGGGTTGTTTAAACAATCGTCGGGCTTCTTTGCCCTTTTTATTAGGCAATTTATGGAACACTTGGGATTCAGTGACTTCATATCTGCCAAAGAAGGCGGCAATTGGCACGTTTCAAAATGAATCAGCAGGGGCCGGCAGCACACATCAATTTACAGTAAGGAGGACACTTCACAAATGGTGGAATAATGGATGGATGGATAGATGATAGATGGAATAAACATTGAGTGACTGATAGAAGGCTGGATGATTAATGGGTGCATTTAAGGATGACAAAGGAATATCCAGATTGAAAAATGGATGAAAAAAATATTGATAGAGTAATAGATGGGTGGATAAATGGACACATGGTTGTATACATCGATAAATGAAAGGATGGATGGATGAATGATTTAACAAATTGATTCCTGGTCAAATGGATGGATGGATGGATGGATGGATGGATGGGTGGGTGGGTGGGTGGATGGATGGATGGGTGGATGGATGTTTAATGAGAGGATCAGGGGCATGGAATGTAGTCAACATTGTCTGAGGAGTACCTCTCTTCAGCTCTGCCTGGTCAAGCTGGTGTCTCTCCATCAGAGAAAGAGTCTGAGCAGGCCGAAAAGGGGGGTACAGGATTTCATTGAGCCGTGGGTCTCTCTGCTTGTTGTTGATGAACTCTGTCATCTGGTCGATGGACAGTGTCCCACCATCGCCTCCTCTGCAGGACAGAGTGGAATCAGAGCACCGGGACAAGCTCTTTTTTTCACTGATTTTTTTCTGAAGAATAACCCATTAACTGTGAGAGAACTTGTATCAGATTAAAGAATAAGATGAATCCAAACCAGGAGAAACATGCACAAGGACAACATTCATATGGTAGGGACGTAAAGAATAAGAGATGCATATAAAAAAATGTATCTAGTTGTTGGAGTAACAGCAGTATTTGTTAAAAACCACAGATACGAACAATGTTATGTTGGTATAAAAAAAGGTATAAAATCACTCAAGAAGTGAAAATGTAATTTCTGGCAAAGTTTGTCAGTTCTCTTCCTGTTGTGCTATCTCACATGTTTGCCTTTTTATGTACAGTTCATTAAACTCAAGAAAACAGGATTTCAGAAATTTAGAATACTGGAGAAATCTTCCCAAATTTTTCAATCTTTTAAACAGAGTTTCACCAACTAATCATCTACTAAACTCAAAGCACAGGTTCACCACATGTCATTAAATTGGTTCAGTTTGGTTTAATTGTCTCAGTTTGATTCAATATGGGGAAGGCATCAGACTTAAAAACTATCCAGAAGGCCATCATCGATCCCTCCATAGTCTGGGTTATTCACAAAAGTTCTTAGCTCAGGGGACTCGCTGTTCCCAAAGCTGTTCAAGCAGATCAACAGAAAGTCTGATGGAAGTATGGCAGGAGAAGATGCCCCAGCAAAAGAGATGGCTGTGGTCTTCAGCGGATTATCAAAAGGACAAGATTTAAGAACCTGCAGACAACCTGAATGGATCCCCATATTTACTGCAGCACCGGTTTGAGCAGGAGGCACACAAAAACAGTTCAGTAAAGCTAAGCTAAGCTAAACTATTATTCACAGATATTTACAATTTCAGACTTCCAGGAACAAGCACTCTTTTAAAAAACGTTAGGGGTTGAATTGACGGCAAGTAAATGGTAAATGGCGTGTACTTATATAGCGCTTTTCTACCTTCTTCAAGGCCCAAAGTGCTTTACAGTCACAGTCCCATTCACACACACATTCACACATTGATCACGGCTCTGCTGCCAAACACTGATGCCAACTCCCACCAGAGGCAAGGTGGGGTTCAGTGTCTTGCCCAAGGAGACTTTGACACAATGAACCTGCAATCTTACGATCATGGGTCGACCAGCCCCACAGTGTCTCTATTGGATTTTCTTAATGGAAACAACCTACAAAGGCATTTTAACAGACCCGATCCTTTTTTATTTCTCTTCTCAGGGCCCCAGTTAAGCAGAATTAACTACTGTGGAAATAAACCCAAAGTGTCCACGTATGCTGATGTCTGGTCTTAAGAGGTTAAAATAAAGAATTCCTTACACTCTAAAACAACAAAAACTAATAAATGGTTCCATTGACACAAGTCAGCCACTAATACTTATCATCATATTTATGGTATAACAACGGCTTTAAAAGATAATCATCATTTATTTGTCAGAATTTTTAATGGAAATATGAATCATATTTGAAAAAAAAGTTCAATCATTCAGAAGACACTACAGCTAAAGAAACTTAACTTTGTCACATGACTAATTATTACCTCTTTTTACCAGTTCATATTTGCAGTGTTTTTACTTGATTGGTGAAACCACTTCAAAGAACTGATCTGTTTAGGTGTTAAATGTTTTTTGTTGTTTGTTTTTTTTACAGTTGTCAAAGATTCAATAAAACAAAGAATTTGTAAAAGTTGTTTCTGATTGGTAAAAAAAATGTCAATAAAAGCATCATTACCATTTTTTGGGCTCCTGTCCAGACTATTGAAGGATTAAAGATGGACATAACATTTTGAAAATACTTTATTTTGATTAATTTGATTATAATCTCTGTCTTTATCTTTTTTCTAAAAAACTGAGCAAAAAATTAAGAGATTTCACCACAGTTTTTAAATTTTTTGAAATCCCGTATTTGTGGGTTTTATGAGCTGGAACCCCGATTTATGTAAAAATAAATACATATATGAAATCAATTAAACAGCCCTGAATCTATATTCTCTGAAAGTTTTTTTTATTTTTTAATGGACCTACAGAAATATGTTCTGTGTGTTGCAGGTTCCTCATAGTTGGCCTTATTTGGTAGTTGAGACAAACATGTTTCTTCTTACTGCAGCTTGAAGATGTTTCCAAACTCGGGACGAGGACACAAACTGTCCAGGAAGTTCTTGTAAACTTCAAGAGTAAAGTCCTCCACTCTGATGCTGTCACCCTGCCAGAAAAAAAGACAAAACATAATACAGAAATGCATGTGTTTTACAATAATGTACTGGTCATTAGTTTCTGTTATCTTCACTTCAGAGCTTCTTCTTTGTCTTTCAGCTGCATCCTTTTGGGGGTGCCATAGCAAGCCTCCATCCAACCCTCTGCCCTGAATCCTCATAACACCAGCCTCCTTCATGTCCTCAAACACTGCATTTGTGAACCTCTTCTTTGGTCTTCCTCTAAACCTCTTAGCTCCAACCTTAATATCCTTTTACCAACATCATTTACTGTTCCTCCTTTCAACGTGTCCAAACCATCTTCATCTTCACCTTACATTGATCTCCAAACATCAACCATGATCTGTTCCTCTGATGCATTCATTCCTGATTCTATCCATCCTGGTCATCTCTGCGTCCTCCAGCTCTGCTTCCTGTCTCTGCATCAGAGTCTCAAACCAACAACATGGCTGCTCTCACCACACTCTTTTGTCACACATTAAACCTGAAACCTTCCTCCACCCGTTTGCACACACCTCTTCACTTTCTGTTGATCTGAACTGTTGACCTTAAGTCCTTAAAGTCCTTCACCTCTGCTCCATGTAGCCTCACCGTTCCTCTCGAGTTCCTCTCAAGTTCCTCTCAATTATACACAAATACTGTCTTGCTGCAGTTGACCTTTGTTCTTCTCCTTTCCAGAATAAATCTCCACCTCTCTAGATGTTCCTCCAACTGCCCCCTCCTCTAACTAAGGATCACAATGTCATCTGCAACCATCACGGTCCATAGAGGTTCCTGTTTAACCTCATCTGTCGGTCTGTCCATCACCCTTGCAAACAGGAAGGGGCTCAGAGCTGATCCCTGAAGTAATCATAAAGAACAAAGTTAATCATCAATTTGAGATAATGGAATGTGAATTATTGTGGATCAAAGGTCAAAAGTTATCCTGGAAGCCATGGGCCAAGGTAGGACATACTGGTGGACTGAAGAACAGAGTCAAGAGGGGCATTTTTACAATCATTGTTAAAGCTGCAGAGAAAATATGACAATTTCTGTGGATCTATGGGAGTGGGGGTATTGCATCTCTGCTGGTGAAGGAATCTGTGGTTCAACAGCATCACCTTTGAATACAGGGAAACAAATGCAGTGACATGTACTGCTCTTTACCCGTCCATACGGTAGTCTGCAACTGTCCAGCGCGGTCTCCACTCTTTTTCTGTCCGATGAAAAGAGCCGAACAATGCTGAAACACACAAAGATGACAGATCATCCTGAGTGAGCACTGTGGCAGCTCCAGGTTTGTGACAGAAGATAACAGGGACCTCTCATTGACATCTCAGGCCTTTCTGAGCTCACTGGAGATAAGATGCTGACACAAACCATGATGCACCCTCTCTTATTTATCTCTACTTTGTCAACCAGAGGTACACATTCACTCCTTATCCTTTGAAGACACAATCTGTTCAGGTGTCAGACATCAGCTCACCTTCATCACTGTTTTATCATCTCACTGGTTGATACCAGGTCAGTGCTGAATTAAGCACCTTGGTGAATCCTGTCCCTGTTTTTGTTTCCCCAAGTGAAATTAAGTTTATATTTGGAAGCAAGAGACAGAGCAGAGGAAAGTTTGAGTTTAGAAGTCTTCACAGAGGCTGTTAGCCTGTTTCTCAAATCCTTTATGATGGTCTGCTTTGAGTGAGAGTCCAAAACGCTTTGTTGGAACCAAAACCTAACTGAAAACTGGAAATGTGTCTGAAGGGATTTACTCACTTTTTCACGGGAATTCTTCCGTCTGTGTTTCAGCTGAAGTGTTAAGCGGACATACCTGAAACAAGAGGAGAGTTCTGTGTCATGGAGGTGAGGCTTCAGCAAAGATCTGAGGAGCACCAGCCTGAACTTTACAGAATGCAATCAAAAATTCACAATAACAGCTTCAGTTAGCTCACTGCAGGGTCAGACAGGAACTGCTGAACTCAACAGCACAGCATCAAGATTTTAACATTGTGTCCTAAAGGACTGTAAAAATCAAGGATCTTTTAGGCTTGGTAGTGGAGAGAAAACAGTTTGGGTTTGTTCAAAAGCTTCAAGACATAGTATCTTACTCTCTTTAAATCCAATTTTCCACAAAAACTGAGAATATGGAAGCTGTCCAAAGTTTAAAGAACCTCATACTGGAGGAAAAACATCTCAATTTTTGTGGAAATGAGCACCAATTTTTAAACATGGAAAACAAAAACCAAAATAACACACGTGTCTCCCAATATACAGAACTAAAACAAGGTATTTTCCTTTTTTTCTCAGAAGTTGCGTATGCATGAGTGTGTGGGTGTGTGTGAACAGACTCACGCTTTAAGCAGACTTTGATCTCTGTTCAGGTTGTGACTCAAAAGGTTCGAAGACAGAGAAAAGAGCTCCTCACACCAAACCTGCAAGAACACAGGGCCTGTAATCTTCACCACAATCATCATTGTCATACACTCCAGTCTCAGCTGTAGGTATAACCTCAGCACCTTTGCTTCATCCTCCTGTGAAGCGATGAAGTTAAGCTGGTTAACGTTGACGAGGTCTGAAGCCGTAACCACGGTAACCATGCGATTCTCCAGCCGACCCACCAGGTTTCCCACATCGAGCAATTCACGCAGCTTGGCTTCCTGGAGGATGAGAAGAATAGGAGCAGGATATGAGCTGAAAGAAACCCAGGATGAGGAGGTGGAAGGAGCCTTAAATGTCATGAAGTAATTGGGCCCGATACAATATTTAGAACAGCATCTTCTCAGAGTCAACCGGCTTCTCCCTTGTTGTGGACTCAATTGTGACGTCAGACAGAAAGGACTTTTCTTTGGATTTTTTAAAAATGGCTTGCTCTTACAGTTACATATTGTCAGTTACAGATGCTGGTTAAACACTTCCCTCTCCCTTCTGTCAGTGAAAGAAAGACCCACAAAAATCTGAAATAACTAGAAACTCACAAAAATAAGAACATTCATCGAAGACCATTATAAAAAATGAACGATTTTAAGAATTAACAACTCTTTGGAGGATTTTGGGGAGAATTCTTTACTATTTCCAGCACCTGTTTTGCAGGTGTTGCATGTTATACTGTTATTTTGAAGCTTTTATTGATTTCTTTTTAATGCTTTGCTTTTATTCAGGCTTCTGGTTGTTTTAAACAGACAAGGGCTTCTTGTGGTTGACAAAACCCCGGGGATTCTGACTAAGTCGGCCCAGAGAAGAACACAATCACTTGCACAGCAATTCTGCTTCTTAAAAGTAGATAACCATTCTCCCTCTAGCAAGCCTGGTAAACTTTTGTCCTCCTCCCAGCTGATCTGATCTGCTGCTGTTATGGCCTTTCCCCATCTAGCTTTGTCAGCAGGATTAACTGCTGAGCAGGTTAAAACCAAGTTCTTGTTGTGCTTGCTTGTTGAAAAGCCCGATGTCTGTGTTTGTTGGTGCACCTTGGGTGCCCAAGTTTAGTGGGTTGGACTCAAAGCTCAATTACTGTGACTGGAAGGAACAGTAATTGGGCCCGATACAATATTTAGGACAGGCAGAACAACAAGTGGTGGGGGTCCTATTGAGGGCCTTGACTGGTGCGGCTCAGAGAAAATTAACATTTTAACTGAGGAAAAGCACAATAAGATTGCTTTTTATAGTATATGAAAAGTCCTAATTTGCCAAGAATCCAAGCCCCAGATGCATAAACACAGTTGATTCTTTCAGCCAGTGGTCTACATACAAGAAAATAATAGGTGGGCAGTGCATCAAAAAGGGAAATTTTGTCCAGTTCTGTAGAGATTATGACAAAAGAAGTCCACATTTAAGCCAGATCACCCCATTTATGGAGACCAAGTCATTTGGGTCAGGATGGAAAAGAAAGTCAAAAGGGCTGCCTGGGGAACCGGTGGGTCACTATAGCTACAGATGCAGGTATATGGTGTATGGTGTAAGCAGGTCCCAACTACCTGTAAGCAGGTAGTTGTTTCTGGTGAGCTGAGGTGTTCCGGCAAAGCAGCTGGAACTCCTAAAGCAGGACTTGGTTTACATAAGCACAGTCACAGGTGGCAGGCATCAGCAGAAGGTTTCCTTAGGGGCAGGACAGACCATGACCCATCTCTTCTCACACTTTGCAAGTGGTTTCTCACACAGTCATGAGTCCTTTACCAAAGGCTTAAGAGCTTAAGTTTCCTGTGCAGTTTCTTAGCAGTTCCTAGCGCTGTACTTTTCTGGAGTATCAAGTCAGTTGTCTTTTAAAGGGTCTGCACGGTCACAGTTTGGGTTGTCTGGTTGGTTCAGCATTACTATCCTGTCTGTACCTAGACGTCCTACAGGATCTTTATTCTCTGATTCTCTACCACTTTCAGAGGTGTTTCTCTCTTTCACTTTGGGGTCTCCGGCCTATGTTCTGTCCAGATGTTTCTGTAGATGTTCTCTGCAGTTATGTGCTGGGTTCTCTCAGGGGCCTCTTTGCACATCCTACATCTTATGTCTTGTCTGGTGTGGTAAATCTGTTCCTTTGTTGCTCTGGTGCATGTTCAGGGTTTGTTCCTTATGGAAGCAGATCTGTCTCATAATCTAAAACAAAAGTCAATACCCAAAATGCTTTTTCACTTTTCACAATAAAGCTGCGTTTGTTGACTCAAAATGAAAAAGAAAAATCAATCCACCAAATGCCTTTTTCATTTTCTTCTTTAACACCATTCACCATGACATTCTGTCATTCTGTTATCAAGATGATAAAGAAAATGGTATTTGACCATTCATTTTCAAAACGTTCTTTAGTAAATGTGTGGCAAAATTCAATTTGATATATCTAATTTGACAATTAAAATGGCTTAACAGAAATACTGGTATCAGCTGCAGAAGGACAAGGACTTTGACAAACACTGTCTGCAGACATTACAGCACTGAGAACTCAAATTCTGTTAAACCCAGAAGGACGGGTGTCAATCAGGCTGCAGAAGAAGGAAAACCAACGATGGACGATGGTCAGAATATAGACATTATTTCACAGCATTAGCATATAATTCTAATGACATTACTTAATCATTTATTAAAGATGGTGAAGTGATTAATCTCGACTCATATCACTTCACTTTTCCAAAAAGTGATTTACATTTACTATTTTTCTAATAAAAAATCTGCGCATATTTTTAAATTTTTGATACTTGAACTCAATATGCTATGATAATTTCTGATTATAGTGTTATGTCTATTTACACAACTATTAAGTACTTCATCTTTGTCATTTGATTTTTTGATACTTAAGGATTCTTAATGACCTGAAACTGTGTTGGTAAGGTATAAATATCTGATAAGAAGTTATGAACCGGATAATGAAAAATCTTGTCAAGAAAATGGAACGGTAGAACAGGGGGGTTTCACAAGAAACAGGCAGACGGCTGGATCCAAGTGCAGCAGGTTTATTAGCTTAGCTAAAAGTCCACAAAGCTAAATCAGGGTCAGGCAGGCAGGGGTCAATAACAGGCATGAGATCATCAGAGGAGAGACAGGGTAGTCAAAATTCAAGTGAGGATCAGGACAGGCGGCGGGAAAACAGAGTCAGGGTCAGAAGACAGAAGATCAGGACCAGCTATTACGCTCGGTAATGAAGGCAGAGTGGCACAAACAATACTTCATACTGAGCTCAGCTCAGTGCAGAGCTTAAGTATGCTGTGGTTGATTGAGTAAATGAGAGTCAGGTGTGCAGCATCCAGGAAGTGTGGGTAGAACTCTGGAGATGGTTTCCGCTGGTGACCAGAGGGTGAGACAGAGTTCTGACTTCTGACAGATGGGATTATATATGTATGATTCCTTCCACTCCCTTTCAAGCAATCTATGATTTGATGACTTATTATTCTATGTTCTTTGTATGGATGTAAAACTCTGTTGATTGTATTGTTTGTGCAATACTCTTGCTTTGATTGCTTAAAATAAACCGTTTCCAATCCATATCCAAAGTTAGTACACTAGGCCAACTTCAAAATCAAACATACTTAAAACTTTTTTTGTTAGACTTTCTATTGTAACTACTTAAATTCAACATTTGTTCAACCGCCAACAGTTCACGGTGTAGCTGCTACATGCACATCAGGAACAGAAACTCAGCAGCACAGTAACAAGTTTTTACAGCACAGATGTCAAATTCCAGGCTTTGAGGGCTTGTTTTCCAGGTTTCCTTTTTCTACTTTTTGCTAATCCCCTAGTCACGTGTGTTAAGCCAATCAGAAGCAAACAAGAGGACATTAGCGGAAACAAGGACACTTTTAGAAGAATGCTTATATCAGAAGTTAATTTTTTTAAAGACATTACAGGAGAATACTTTCTGAAACACCTCCAAGGTGTTTTTTTTTTTTTTTTTTTATTTATCCCACGAAGGGAAATTCTTTCTCCGCATGTGACCCATCCCCTTGGGATGGGCAATGAGCTGCAACCAAAACCACGCTCAGGAGGCAGTACCGTTAAGGGTCTTGCCCTTAACCGGGTGAAGTTAATTGATATGGTACCATTGCTCCTTCCCTTCCGGGAATCAAACCCTGGTTTCCTGCATGGTAGCTTCCCACCTTACCAACTGAGCTACCCAGCCGTGTTCTTTGGACTTTTCAGGTAACTTTTGTTCAGGGTATATATCAGTCCCGGTGTAGTCCCAGTTGCGATGACAATTTTCGAGACTTTGCCAGTGATGTCACCATCTTCTTCCTAAAAATAATTTTAAAATAATAACAGTGTTTAAATCCAAAAACATGGGATCAATTGTCAAATAAGTTCTCTACCTACCAACAGTTCCTCCTTTTCATTTAGGTAGATCACCAAGGAACGAATAACCGCCTCCCTTTTCATCTGAGTGGAATGAGTCTGTGGAGAGAAAGGGGAAAGCGTCATATGTGTATAAAGGGTGCAGATAAGTTAGGGGCTGGGCTTTCTCCATAAAGCTTTCTGGCAGAGAAAAGTGAGAAATCAGACAAAAATGACCACAGATATATTAGCTGCCTTGGAAAACAAATACATAATGCTCAGATATAAACAAAAAGGGATGTTCCGTGTATGACTCGTTATGGTATGAAGTTAATCTGAATAGGAGACGCTACTTAACAGAGTGAAGTAAAAATATGAAAACTTACAAAATGTCTCTCTCCTTATAACACCAGAACTGGATACATGACCCCACTGAGCCTTTCAACCTGAGCCAACAGTCGCAGACAAGTGTTTCTCCCGCCAAAAATATAATCAAAACGCTAACGTTGTATGTTTGCAAAAACAGGAAAAGTTACGTGATAAACATGTCAGGAAAAAGAGGAGACAGAAGAACTCTGCAAGGAGGCATTTAAAAAGTCTTTATTCAGTTGAATTTCAGATTAAAATGATACTCAATACTTAGTTCTATTCTTCTTTAAATACAACGCAGCCTCCTGCTAGCTTCCAGAACAAGCAATTCAGTCGCTAGCTAACGTTAGCTAGAAAACGCAACACCTGCAGTAAGTTTTTTTTCCTGCACCCCTTGGGACAAAGTTGAACTGAAAAGATAATATTGTGACTGAATCAGTTTTATCTAAAACAAGTTTTAAAAATGAGCACTTACCAGAGAGCACAGCCCTTCAATGAGCTGCTCCATGCCTGCTGTTTCTCCTTTAAGGCGTGGTCTGTCTTCCAGTCTGGCTGTCCAGTTTTTTAAGAACGCTCAACATGAAATCAAGTTTCACCAGCTTAATATTTTGTTTTTGTTGAGTGAACACAAATTTGGTGTAAAATACTTGCAAAATATAAAATTCTTTCAACTTTAATACATTTTGTACGGAGCCCGTGTCATGACATTAAAAAATAAAATATATCTCGTTCCCACAGATTAATAACTCGTTCCCACAGATTAATAACTCGTTCGCACGAAATACTATTCCGTTCCCACAAGATACTATTTCGTTCCCTCGAGATACTATTTCGTTCCCTCGAAATACTATTTCGTTCCCTCGAAATGATTAACTCGTGCGAACGCAATAATTAATCCGTTCGAACGCAATAATTAATCACGTCATAAGTCAATCACACGGATATGCTCTCAGTCCGTCCGGCCGCAAATGCCGCTTTCAGCGGCAACCTCCGTGTCTCTGTGACCCACATTCGTTCAAGAAAGGAAATAGAAAAACAAGAAGGATCAATTTATTACTGTCTCAATGAATATAAGAAAAATTTATGAATTTATGATAGCTACGCTGCTTTGCCATACGATGGCTTCTGCTAGGCTACTACTACTAGCTTAGCTCCCCGCGGAGCTCCTTGCTTGTCATGCCGGCATTCGGGCAACTGGCTGGTCGGTAGACAGCCAGCCAGCTGATATTGTAGTTTAGGGTTAAATAGGAATAAGAATATTCAGCACTTGTCTTTTATTAACATACTCTTTGGCAGTCAGTCGCTTCACATTCAAAGGCTATTAGGCTACATGCTAACTAACTAGCCGATCGTTTATCCTGTTATTTACGTCATAGATTTACAGCAGATACCTTCACATTTCTGTCTGTGTGTGTGTCTCATTACATTGCATTGAGGACATGGAGGATGTTTAGAGATCAGATTTATTTATTTTAAAAAGCACAAAAGCATCCATCGGACTTAGCTTTTAGCTAGTAGCATTATTACAAACAAGGCTGCATGCATCCGGCATTCCCAGCATGCATTTCGGCCAATCACCGTGTCCCTGTAACTGAAGTGTAACAACAAGACCAATGATTTGCTGATCAAAATGCACGTGGGTAAACGTGATGCATCATGGGGTATATTGTTCGCAGCCATGTTTGTGATGCTAAAAGCTAAGTCCGGTAGGGGAAGCATTCAGGCTTATCTTATGATATTTTTCTGATTTTTATCGAGACAATAATAGATCGATCATTCTTGCTTTTATTTTTACGCCCAGTGAATGCTCACAGAGAAACGGAAGTAGCTGCAGAAAGCGGCTTTTGCAGCGAGATGACGGAGAGCGTACCAGAGGATGATCATGTGAATACCGATGGATGCTTTAGTGCTTTTTAAAATAAATAAATCTGATCTCGTCTTGGGGTATCGGTCAGCCATATTTGTTGTGCTTGGAGCTAATAGGTAAGTGCGTTTGGCGAAGCAGTCAGCTTAATATGATATTTTTTCAGATTTTCATTGAGAAAATAATAGATCGACCATTCTTGCTTTTATTTTTACCCCTGAATGCTCACAGGGACACGGACGTAGCGGCAGGAAGCGGCTTTTGCAGCTAGATGACGGAGGGCGTACCAGAGGATCATGATGTGAATACGATGGAATGGATGCTTTTGTGCTTTTTTAAAATAAATAAATCTGATCTCTAAACATCCTCCGTGTCCTTAATGCAATGTAATGAGACACACACAGACAGAAATGTGAAGGTATCTGCTGTAAATCTATGACGTAAATAAGAGGATAAACGATCTGCTAGTTAGTTAGCATGTAGCCTAATAGCCTTCGAATGTGAAGCGACTGACTGCTAAAGAGTATGTTAATAAAAGACAAGTCTTGAATATTATTATTCCTATTCGACCCTAAACTACAATATCAGCTGGCTGTCTGTCTACCGACTAGCCAGTTGCCGAATGCCGGCATGACAAGCAAGGAGCTCCGCGGGGAGCTAAGCTAGTAGTAGTAGCCTAGCAGAAGCTATTGTATGGCAAAGCAGCATAGCTATCATAAATCGTATGATATTTTTCTTATATTCATTGAGACAGTAATAAATTGATCCTTCTTGTTTTTCTTTTTCCTTTCTTGAACGAATGTGGGTCACAGAGACACGGAGGTTGCCGCTGAAAGCGGCTTTTGCGGCCGGACGGACTGAGAGCATATCCGTGTGATTGACTTATGACGTGATTAATTATTGCGTTCGAACGGATTAATTATTGCGTTCGCACGAGTTAATCATTTCGAGGGAACGAAATAGTATTTCGAGGGAACGATCGTGGGAAAAGGGACGATTTATTAATCTTCGTTATTAATGAGGTATATTTTATTTTTAATGTCACACGGGCCCGAATTTTGAGTTCAACTCACTTCTTTAAATGAGTTAACAACTTACTATTATAACTTTATTAAGCAAACTTAAATATTTGGGCTTAAAATGTTGTTTTATTTAAGCTCCACATACTAACCCCATGAATCATTTGTTATAGGCTCAAAGGGAGTCTAATAATGAAAGTCATTTCTTGCTTTTGGTCTGTAGTTTAACAGAACTGTTTGAAAAATAAAGCTATTGAAGCACGCCTGGATTAAAACTGTGGAGCCACAAAATGACTGAAGTCATATGAACATGGTGTCCTGTAATCAAGTGGATCAACACTGAACAAATACTGAACAAAAACTAATTTTCCTGCATTTTAACAATGATCAGAAAACTGAAAATGAAAAACAGAACAAATGTTACCTTTGTTGTTTTGGTGCTTCTTCCTGTTCGGACATCCTTCACGACAGTTAGATCCAACAACTCTGTGTCCTGATGAAAACACACAAATGACAAAATACACCTAAACAGAGTCCACTTCCTGGGTTCTTAAGGCAACATTTCTTTCTTATCCAAACCATATTCTTATTACGAAATGTTCCATTAAATGTCTTTTTCTACCAAAGTTGCGGGTCTCTTCTTTTCCACCAAACAGGAGAGTTTTGTTCAATGCTGCATAACTGTGCATCTTCAGATGAAAACAATGCCACAAAGAGCAATTTAGTTTGTTCCGTGCATTTTTTCTCGAACCTTAAGTTTTTTATTCAAATTTTGATTGAAAAAATGTAGCCAAATTTCCTTTTAGATCTCTAAGGCTCAACACATATATTTAGGTTTTCATCTTCCTACTTAGAGGGTTAAGTCTACAGCCATCATTTGTCTGTTTAGTTGTTGCAGACTGACAACGTTGGTCATTTCAGAGGGGAATTTCTGATGAACTCCTGCTGCTCTGCAGGAACTATGTCCTGGAAATGACAGGTTTTTTGATTTTGCCTAAAAAACACGGCATAATCGTAATTAAAGACCACTGGGATCGCTTTGACTATCGATCAAAAGATGATCGAAGTGGTACTTTAACAGAAACATGAAACACTCGTCTTTTTTGTACTTTTTAAATTTTAAACAACTGAGATGATACAACAGACATCTAAAAGTTATTCTTTTTGCAACTCTGCCATTCAGGTGAATAAACTCAATCAAAGTGCTGGGTATCCAATAACTTTATAAACAGCCTACATAGCTGATTGGATGTTAGTCTGTTCTTTTAAGCCTTACACTGTAGCTTCTGCCCAGGATCCTTTGAACTTAGACCATCATGTTGGCTCTCCTTGTTTCATTGGATCTAATGCTGCTGCTTCAGATGACTCAGCTTTTGCAGGTATTCGTTTTTGGACAGTTATCCCCTCTGGAAACACATCCATAGTGACATAGGAGGGTTTTAAAAAGCTCTTAAGCAACAATGATTACTGCTAGCAGAATGCCTCTCACTTCTATCATGTAGACAGCTCAGAATAAAGATGATCTGGTCTGAAAAATGATTATTGAAATTTTGTGTTTTCTTTGCACTCTACCTTGTTCTGGTCAGTCCAGTAGAGATAAAATCCATTAGGATCCACATGAAGGGTTACAGGTGTGACAGTGGATAGGTCCTGGAAAGATCATGGAGATGGTAAAGAAAAACGAATGAAGAGGGTGGAGTAAGAACATCAGATGTTTTTTACTATAAGCCTATGTTTGTTTAATACTAGCAAACACAATGTTTAAGCTGATCTCATCCCTGTGAGAGGTCATGCTTCATAGTTTCCACCATTGAAACACAGAAAAGCAGCACTGCACATGAGGAGGTTTCTCTGCATTTTCAGTTCCTGAACAGAAGTGAAGCTGGTTTGAAGATGTGCAAAATTCAGAGAACATTAGAGTAACTTTACCATAAAACCCAAAATAATTAAAACAGATGTGCTTCCACAGATACTTATCAAAAATGTATTGTAGTCCTGAGAGTAACAGCAGTATTGGTTGAAAACCACAGAAAAAAAGAAGACTGTGTTTGTAAAAAGGTAAACAAATTGATTTTGATAAACTTTTCTGGTAAATGTTGTCAGTTTCTCTGCCTTTACTTTTTGTTTGTTTTTTTAACTTGCTCTGTCCAAAAACTGAGTAAACAGATGAGCCCTGAAGGCCTTTTGTGTTGGACAGGTTTTAGTTTTACAAAAAGGTTGTGAATCTTTGGATAGCCAGGGTGTAAATTTGTATAAACCCCATTCTGGCTTTTTTATTCTTTTTTATTTATTTAGTACATTTTGTGTTTTAAGTATATATACATATTCTTTTTATTAAAGGGGAGGGAGAGGGGGAAAGTGTGTGTGTGTGTGGGGGGGGGGGTGTAGAAGAAAAAGAAATAGGGGGAGAAAGTGAGCGGATACAAGTACTGAGTTGCAAATTTAAGTACGTTATGATTTTCAGCTTCATAACAGTTATACCAGATCTGCAGAAAGACAAATATTACGTCCAAATGTGAGATTCTGACACTAAGATGAGAGGAAGATATCTGTCCATCAATACACTGTGGGTTAGGAGGAGGGATGAGGCAGAGAGGGAGCAGTCTGGCGGTGTGCATGTGCAGGTGGGGGTGTAGATACATGCACGTTGCCAAAGTGATCCATGAGATCATAAGGTGAACCAGATCGCCCAGCGAACCGGGAGGCATAGGCGTGCACCGCCGTACCAGGCGGCAGCCATTGGAGCCATCAGGCGCCGGACACCGAGATGCGGGCCAAGGACGAGGACGCCAGCCCCAAGCAGCCCAAAGATCACGACGCAACCACAGCTCCACCCCTACCTCCCCCTACACTACCTTCTACAGCCCCCCTCACCCAACATGTCCCTCAGATAGACACAGCCCTTCCATAAATTTTGTAACTAAATTCCAGCTCTTTACTGTATGTATTAAAGAAAAACTGCGACGAAAGTATCAAAAGCATCATCCGCATCATCAGCATCTCATAACAATAGTATCAATACTTCACCGATCGATACTATCAATACTCAGATTGATCTGGCCACCCCTACTGCTGGGCCCACCACGCTCAGGATCCCCAGCAGATGAATTCTCCAGCCCGTGGGAGCGTTTATTAAGGCCCGGGCCGGCCCAGGTGCGTCCTTGATCTGAAGCGAGTCCAAGACGCCCCGTCCGACCCAGCTGTCATGCCATAGCGCCTGCTGCCAGGTCCACGGTTCCCACCCGAAGGATCCAAGCCCATTCAGGTAACAGTGTCTGGACGCCAGCGCTTATCCAGCTCCGTCCACTGACCCCTTCTACAGAAATGTCACCCTTTGCGTAACGTGGTTTACAGCAGAGCATGAAACGAGATTGTCGCTGCTGTTTTCATAATAAATGCATTATCTGTTCTAATTATGAATTGCTACAAAAATAATGTTCATACACTTGACAAAGCTATATCCTTACAAAGATTTGTGTACTCTTACTGTGTAGTTTTTGAGTTTATCAGTACACAAACATAGCTATCTATGCTCCAAAAGATTTATATGTAGATCTGTAGAAATTAGTGTGGTCACCCCTGCTCCAGACCTTTCAGCACCCGATGATGCAATGATCTCACTCTCAAAACATCAGCTTTGATTTGGTCCTCTGTCTGGAGATGACCTGTCTAATCCTTGAGGCGACTGCAACCACAGACTTAGCAGCAGCATATAAAATTCTTGATAGCTTGGCCCTTAGCCGAACAGAAGAAGGGTATATGGTTTATGAACAGGCTACAAAGAAAGCTGGATCAGTAGACATTGTCCTCCCCATCAGAGGTTCCAGGATAAACCAGAAAATGGTAAATCCTGAAAATGGTCATCATAAAGGGTTAAATTTGTCCTCCACATGCTGCTTTTATAAATTTCATGATCCGCCCCTCCAAAGGTCTGTGCATGTCCCTGCTGCCCAGCAACCCTGTGAACCTGAAAGGTTCAGAAAAAAGATGGATGGAGCAAAGTTTGTTCTTTCATTTTCTCTTTGTTTCTCTCGTTCTGATGTTGTTGTCTGATGAGATGCACCCACATGAAACTAAAAGACACTTTGTTTAATGACACAAAAAATATTGTTATGTTTTAGCAGGACACACAGCCACTGAAGGTGTCACTGAAGGTGTCACCTTTACAAAAAAATCTTGTTTTGGTTTTGTGGGAAAAAAAGTATTTTCACTGCCAAACTAAAATTTTACTTGAACACTTGCATTTCTCAATCAAAAGCAACATTTTGTGTTCTTCTGCCCTTGAAAGAAAAAAAATAACATACAAACTCAGCTCACAGAAACCCAGATTCAACTGACCACAACTATTTCTCGCTGCCTTAAAAACCAATTGATTTTCTTCATTTCCTGCTAGTGTCCAGTTTTAGATGTTGGACAATTTCAGAGATTACAATGGAAATTCTAAAATAAGAATAAATGGCTCAGAGCACACACACTCTTTTTTTTGACACACTCATCTGGTCTGTTCTTGAGGCTTGTAACCATGCCAGTTACCATAGCGACCGGATGGCACATTTCTCATTGCCAAGTGTATGTACTTCAGCATACCAACACACAGACACACACACAACGATGTGTACGACTGCACTCAAGATGGACGAGCTGTGCACGTGAGCAGGTGTGCTACACAGCGCACACACACCTGGATTTTGTACTAAAAAACTGGTCCAGAAATGCCACTCTCGCACATATGATCTCCTCCCATGCCACAGGTGCTTCCTGCCAAAGCCCAAGCAACAAATGAACAGTAAAAATGTCTGGCATTTGTCCCTCTCTTTCTCCTCATCCAGTCTGTTGGATTCAGGTTATTTCTTAAAGATCTTGGTAAATAAAACAAGCAGACCACAGAGGCTCCATGTGACAGGTGAAACATGGACCTTACCTCATCCCATTTGATGAAGTTGCTCCCATTCCTTAGTGTGTGAGAGACGGAGGGAGGCTGGAGTTTCAGTGCGTGGACCCCCGGCTGAGCGCTCGCCATGGCTTCGTTCACGCACTAACACACACTTTCTCAAAGTGGAGATGCTCAGACTCAGATGAAAGAATGCTGCATTTCAGCGGCCAAACTCCGCAGAAGTCAGGAGGGAGGACTCGGCTGCAGCAACATCTTCTTTTCCTCTTACTCTGTCTGCTTCCTGGAGCCGGTCTTCCTCCTCGTCTCTGCTGTGGTCACTCAATTATTTTTGTTCCAGTGCTTCCACTCTATCCTTTCTTAGCCCTCCCTGCCTCTGCTACCCCCCTGTTGGTTCTGCATCTCACAAAGAGACAGACTGAAGCAGATGCCTTTGTGGGAGATGTGCATGAGTGCGTATGTGTGTTTGTGCATGCACGCACTGCCTCCACAAATTGACTCATCGACGACATGCGCACAAAGGCAGTTTCCCACAGAAGGGGGAGGGATGAGAGAGGTACCGCGGGATTGACAAGAAGATAGAGAGGAGGAAAAAGAGAGTGGAAGAGATGGAAGACACAAGAGGAAGAGGAAAAGTAAATGAGAGTGAGTGGGAGGAAGAAAAGAAGACAACACACTTGAATTTCACATATATGTGGATTCACAGCATCAATCTGCATCTGCTTGCATCGCCACAGGCTTTAATCCAGAACTAAAACAGCTCCTTTCCTCAGGGAAGTCTGTCCATCCGTTTTGGAAACCAGGCTGCAGGGACTAGTTCCTGAACATTAATGAGGTTTGTCACAGACATTGGAGAACATGATCCAGCTGTCAGACAGAACGCTATCAGGTCAAATCAGGATCAGCCTAAAGTGAATAAGAAACCAGATTATAAAGGTAAAAAATAGACATTGTACATAAAAAAATCAATTTAAATACAGTTTTAAACTCAAAAGTACACATTGTAAACTTACAGGAAATAATATTAATGTAAAAAAAGTAAAATTTTACATTTGACTTTTTTACAAAAAAGTCAAATGTACAATTTCTTACTATATATACAATATATATTTTAAACTTGAAAGAAATATGGAAATAAAAAATGGGTAAATTATATACTTCAATAAAATAAATCTAAATCTAAAACTGTTGCTACATGAAAAACTATATTTATTTGTAACAGCTGCTATTTTCATTTTCGACATTTGTTTTTTCCTTTCTCTCCATCTTGACTTCCAGTTCTTAATGCACAGTTTCATTTGATAGATGCTTGTGCAAGCGGCTTCCCATTGGCTTCCACATCCTTCCCACATCCTCACTGAGTTTCTTATGAAAGCCGTTGTGGTGCATGTAGCAGTAATAAGTGATGGAAACATCAGGAAGAAGGAACATGAGAACCTGGAGAAATACCAGGGACTCAGAGAAGAACTGGAGAAAGCCTGGAAAGTGAAGGTGACAGTGGTGCCTGTGGTAATTGGAGCACTCGGGGCAGTAACCCCCAAGCTGGAGGAGTGGCTACAACAGATATCTGGAAAGACCTTAGACCTCCAGAAAACGGCAGTGCTAGAAACAGCTAAGATACTGCGCAGGACCCTCAAGCTCCCAGGCCTCTGGTAGAAGACCCGAGCTCTGGAATGAAGGGTGAGAAGGGGCGTTTTTATATATATGTCTCTATCTCAATATCTCTCATATGTCATTATGTCACACTCTCTTGACCTCCTTATATTGCAATTAGCCTATAAAGCAAAATCATGACGCCCTCTGAGGCTAACGTGTTTGCTTGCGTTGCTCTAGAATGCCAGTTTTTGTTACTTTTGTTTACTGCACTACACAGGTGCCATGCAGGGCTGGTATACAACAGACAGGCACTACTTCACATTACAAACAGGCACCATTACTGGTTTAGTGGATTGATACCTCCGGATCTGCAATTTATTGTGTGCCCCCGCGACCACCACTATAAGGGTGGCCCCAGTACGCCGGCCTCTTGCGAACCAGCTGACCCGAGAACAGCGCTTCAGAGATGGTGCCACAGGAGAGGCAAGAGGGGCCTCCTGCTAGCCAACGCGCGGTCTCTGGAAAACAAACTGGACGAGCTAAGAGCCAGAACTACGACACAACAGGAAATAAAAGAGTGCTGTGCTCCATTTTCATTGAAACCTGGCTTTCAGAAAACGTGCCAGCCTCGGGCACGACTCGTCACGTAAGGCGAAAGGGGGCGGTGTGTGTGCGATGTCACACAGGATTGACATTAAGGTGTAGTGTACGGTTCTATTTCATTTTACATGTAATTTTGCTGTGGTTATTTGTGTATATTAATTGTTTGTTGCTTTGAGTTTTCTTGGCCTACCGATGGTGCCAAACTGAGAAGCTCTCCAAGAGGGTTCTACCACCACCCCACTCCCCCCGTGTATCATTACCCCTTTGAACCAGTAATGTTTGTTCAGTTGGACCTTGTGAACTTTTTTTGACATTAAAAAGGATTTCTTTTTGGACCAAATACCTGTGCTCTTAGAAGTGATTCCCTGGTTCACTACAGTGTGTTTATCAACAACACATGGTGTGAAGATGTATAACCGCCATCCACATTCCCCTGTGAGCCAACTCTGCAGCGGCAGAGCTCCATGAAACCAACAGCACACTAGAGACGCTCACCCTGATGCTGTTTTTAAAGCTGCGGGCGACTTTAATTAGTGCAATCTTCGGACTGTATTTTCCAGATATCACTAGCGTGTAGAAATTGCCACCCATGAAAAGATTAATTGTATCATGTATACACCAACATAAAGGGTGTATACAGGGCCGCACCTCGTCCTCACTGCAGACACTCAGACCACATATCTTTTTTCCTGTACTCGGCCTACAGACAGATTTAAACAATCAAATCCAATCATCAAACAGGTGCAGGTCTGGACACCTAAGACTGAGGGCGCATTGCAGGATTGTTTCATTTCTACAGACTGATGTGTTTAAAGTTGCTGCTACCCTGGAGAACTCTTCCGTCAGCGTACAGGATCATGCTGACTATGTGACCGGGTAAATCAGCACTTGTGTGGAGAACATTGTGCCCATCATCCAAGTCAGGAAGTTTCCTAACCAGAAGCCATGGATAAAAATTCAGGTACCTCACATGCTGCTTGCTATCTCCACTGCATTTACATCTGGCAATGAGACTACCGGTAAGTATAAAGCTCAAGACTGAAGCCATATTAATCGGTACCCCTCACCAGATCAAAACATCCTCCACCAAAAGCATTCTGGTCTCTGGTCACAACATTCCGCTTTCTTCACCTGTGATAAATCTTGGTGTCAAAATCGATTCTACTCTAACATTTGATCATCATATACGTCACCTCTCCAAAGTCTCTTTTTTTCCATCTCAAAAACATTGCAAAGCTCCACCCCTCACTCACCCAGTCTGATGCAGAAAAACTAATCCATGCTTTTATCTCCTCCAGACTAGATTATTGCAATGCTCTCCTTCTTGGGATTCCTGGCAGGAGCCTGGAAAAGCTCCAGCACATCCAAAACTGTGCTGCTAGGGTCCTGACAAGGAGACGCAAATTAGACCACATCACTCCTGTCCTTCAGTCACTTCACTGGTTACCCATTCATTCCAGAATTTAATACAAACTCTGTCTTCTCACCTACCAATGTGTCCATGGAACTGCCCCTGCCTACCTCAGTGAGCTCCTTCTCCCGCAAGCCACTTCACGACTGCCCCGTTCCAATTTCACACATTGCCTTCATCAGCCAAGGACCAGGCTAACCATTATGGGAGACAGAGCCTTTCAGGCTGCTGCCCCTCGACTCTGGAACAATCTTCCACAATCCCTCAGAGTGCCACAAAGCCTTGGCACATTTAAAAAAGGCTTAAAAACTTTCCTTTTTAATAATGCTTTTTAGTACTTTTATCATTGCTGTTTTTTTTGTCTTACTTTGTTCTTATTATAAACCATTGTATTCCTGCCTCCATTGTAGCGCTTTGAGATTTTATCTAAAATGTAAAGCGCATTTCTAAATAAAATTTATTATTATTAATATTATTGTTAAAGCTACAAAGTACGGCCTGAGAAAGGCCAACAAAGCAGCAAAGAGGCAGTACAGAGAAGCTGATGGCTTCTATTCCACTGCTGACTCTGCGATACATATGTGGAGGGGCTTGCAGGACATCACAGCAGCTCCAGCACCATCAGTGCCGCAGACAGCCCGATGACCTCAATGCATTCTACACCCACTTTGAGACCTCCACCCCTCACACAGGGAAAAGGCCCGACAACTCTAGAACCACTCCACCCCCTCACCCCTACCTGTCATCTCATCAGCCCAGGTAAACAAAGCCCTGAGGAGGATCAACCCCTGCAAGGCGGCAGGACCTCAGAGCAGGTGCCAACAAGTTGACAGATGTCTTCACCTCCCTATTCTTGTAATTATACTTCATTATATTTTCAAGAAAAGAACACAACACAAACCAGCACAGCAGATATCTAACTAGTTAAAGGTGCACACAAAATATAGCTTACAATAACATGTTGGGATATTTTCTTAAAACAGCTACTAAATACTTTAAAATATTTATCGAGGAAAATGATCCAGATAAGGCTGCCACATCTTGTAGAAAATGTCGGAGTTACCGTTTAACAGTGCACTGAGGCGTTCCATCAGAAAAAGTCTCTGTGTCCCAATTCCTACCCTAACCCCTAAATAGTGCACCAAATGGTGCGTTTGCCATTTTCTAGTGCTGTCCAAATCTACAACTCCAAAATCCAGTGCCCTGGAAATTTCCCAGAAGTCTGCGAAAAACCAGTGTGCATCAATGCTCACTAGATCAGCGAATATAGACCGCAATGCATTGCGTCGGAACAGTTTTTACCAAATAATGTATTTAACCCATGTACTATTAGATGACCCCACCCTTACTTTTTGTGTTATCCCTATCATGACAAAGGTGGATAAAAGTGGAAAAATTTAATGTTATCCATTGTACCAGTGAAAATCCCAAATCATTGAAAAAAAAAAAGGTTCAGCGCACTGTCTAGTGGGTCTAGATGACCCAACGCCCAATGGTAAAGTGCCTAGGATAGCACAAGGGTTACATGTATTTTTTGATAAACTATCAACGTTTTCATCTTCAGAAAACAGTGGACTCATAGATAATCATCTCAAAATGCTCATTTTAATTAGATTTTAACTTTGCGAAATTGATGACATCATAACCGCCGTTAAAAAATAAAGTAGTGAGCGTGGTGTTCAAATTGCTTTTAAAATTCAGGGCACTACATAGTGCCGCACTATAGTTTTTTAGTAGTTAGGGTTTAGGGTGGGAATTCTGACACAACCTTTCTGTACCATTGTGTAACGGATAGAGGTTGCACTTGTATCCATTGTAGCAGTATACATCTCCAAGCCAGGTATTAAAGTTTTTGGAGCAACCTCTGTCCACGTCTCCCTGACTGGCCTAAAAGAAACTGAATAGAGTCCAGGGCAAAAGATCCATGAAAAATTGAGCAGAGCTCTGTAGCAACATTTTGCCAAAATCTAAAGATCAACTGACACTGCCAAGCACAGAGGTAGTAAAATGCTACAGTGTTTTTACACTTTATACAGAGAGGTGAGCGCTGTGTTTGAATCCTATGTAAAACCTGTGGAGTATAATGAGTCCTGTGTAAAATTCAATATTGGCTTTCCCTGAGTTCGTTACATGTTAATGTTTTTTTGCAGACACAAAATCATTTGACCATGTTTAGACATCAAGTTCAATCCCCAAATCTGCCTCCCAATGATACCTAGATTTCTCACGTGTGAGAGGGTTTGATGTCATTAATTGTGTATAACAGAGAGAAAGGAATTTCTTTTTGGAGCCGTCATTTTCATTAAATTTGAGAAGAAAACTGTCTACTGGGTGTAAGATTGGTTGGTCACCTGGGAAAGAGAGGGAGGTCTGAACAAAATGTCTTACCAGGAGGAAGCCTAAAAAATCTCCATGTGATATTCCAAATCTATCTTGAATTTGTCCAAAAGACAAAAAATCACCTTTTTCGAAAAAGTTGCATACAAGTTTTAAACCTTCACCTCCATACTCAATTTCTCCCTTAACCAGAGAACTGTCCCCTCGTGCGTCAAGACCACTACCATTGTTCCCCTCCCCAAAAACGTAATCCATATTAAGATCATTACATTAAGTTGATGCTTGGTTGATATCCATGGTGGGACTCCGTATTGGAGACTCTGAAAACATTGAGGTTGTATGGAACTTTAACATTTGCAATTTATCACGTTGGGGCTGGGGCTTCTAGGCCTTGAGGCCTAAACAACCATCCTCACTCTAATATTTCCTTCGTACATCTTGGTAAGAGTGAGTGAGAAATAAAGCCTTCTAAATCAAGTAAAACATTGCCTGATGAGGATGCTATTGTGACCATGAGTACACTGAGCCATTTAATGGATCAGCGAAAAGAATTCTACAATGACATGCTACAACAGCAACAAGAAAACTTCAAGAGTTTTATTCAGATCATCATGGATGGAAATACAAAAAGATTGGATGGCGTTAATCAAAGAAGTCCATGAACTTAAAACAAGCCTACAATTCACCCAGGGCATCATGGAAGAGGTGACATCTACATATACAGGTATACTGATATAAAAATCCGAGCAATTGAAAATGACATTGCAAAGTTCAAGAAGGAAATGGAGGACTTGTTTCATGAATTGGACTATCTTGAAAACCAGTCAAGGAGATCTAATCTTCTAATTCAGTGGTTCCCAAACTTTTTCTGCAGGGCCCCCCTTTCTGAAAATTACAATATTTTCGAGCCCCCCCACACTGACACAAACATACAATCCTTTGTTTCTAAACTCCACCGCGCCTTATAACATGTGGTTAATGAGAAATCTTTCTCTGAACGGTAGAATTATGTTATCTAAAGCTGAAGGAATCTCTAGATCTGTCTATGTGTCTCTGTCTTTAGAAATTCCAAAACACATCTGTAACCTATTAAACAAAACATTATTTGATTTTATTTGGAGGAAAAAATTTCATTACTTAAGCAAAATTTGGTTTGTGTAACACCAGAAAACATGGGGGCATGGATGTATTAACCTTTAAAACTTTAATCAACTCTTTTAAAATAAAGTGGTTAAGTAATTTATTGAAAGGGGAAGACAATATCTGGAATGCAGTTCCCAAATATATATTTGACACACTGGGAGGCATTAAATTCTTGCTAAAATGTAATTGTAAAATTGAAAAATTACCCACAAAACTTTTAAACTTTTACAAACAAGCCCTGCTGGCCTGGAAACTCGTTTATAAACATAATTTTTCTCCAACAACTTGTTTTATTTGGAATAACAGTAATGTACAATACAAAAATAAATCACTTTTTTTCCTAGGTGGTATGATAATGATATTGTTTTAATCAGACAACTTTTCAATTCTCATGGACATCTTCTGACGTATGAAGAATTTCTTTTAAAATTCATTATTCCTGCTCCACCCAGAGAATATGCAATAGTGTTCCAACCAGTCTACTACAACTGTTTAAAGGGATTTATAACACAAGTCAATTAAATACCCAGACAATTTTTTGGGACAATGTGGATATTTGTGTTAATTCAGTTTCCAATAAACAAATAAGAAATCTTTTACATACCACAACCTTACCTGCTGGGAGGTTTTACTGGGAGTCCAAATTTGTGGACATTAAATGGACTTATGCTTGGACTATTAGTAATAAATACTGTCTAAATAACAAAATAAAAGAGGTGTCCTTCAAAATATTGCATTCTATATATCCTACCAAAATTTGAGTAGATTTGTTGGACATGGACCTGTTTTGTTCATTCTGTGGAACTAAGGAGGAAACTATTTATCATCTGTTTGTGGACTGCAGACATACAAATAAGGTTTGGATTGAAGTGGGAAACTATATTGGAAATATAACTAAACAAACTGTTACATTTTTAGAAAAATACATTATTCTGGGTTACCTTAATGTCAAAGTAGACAAAGATTGTATCTTCATTACACAATTGTTTTTATTATTGGCAAAATTCCATATTCATAAAGCCAAATGGTCAAACTCCAAAACTAAATTCCAGCAGTTTTTGAGTGAAATCAATCAGTAATGTACCATTATCAAACATCTGCAAAACCAAAAAGCTATTCGGACTAATTTAATTTTTGAAAGTTTTAAAATTTATTAAACCCCAAAGATTTTTTAAGTAAAAATTCTTTTTCTCTTATGTTGTATATGTATTAGTATATATTTATATACTTTTCCTTTTATTTCTTAAATTTTCTGCAATATGTACACATTTCAATTCCCCCTGAGACATTCACATTGTTATTGTATTATGTTGTTTGTCAATAAAGTATGAAAAAAAAACTCCACCGCGCCCCCCCGCAATACCTCCGCGCCCCCTCTAGGGGGCGCGCCCCCCCAGTTTGGGAACCACTGTTCTAATTGATGGGATTTCAGAGGAAAAAGGAGAAACTACTGGTGGATTAGAAATCAAGATCCAACAAATGCTGTCTGAGAAATTGGGTCTAGAAAGCTCAAACATTGAAATTGAGAAGGTACATCGCCTGGGAAAGTTTCAAGAAGGACGAAAGCCCAGAAAGATTATTGTCAAGCTTCTCAGGTTCAAAGACCACCAGCGTATCCTTTCCTCAACCAAAAAGTTAAAGGGAACAAGTATATATATCAACAAAGACTTTTCAGATGTGCTGCAGCAAAGGAGAAGGGAATTGCTGCCCAAGCTGAAAGCAGAGACCAGAGTAAAAGGGGAAAGAGCTGATTTAAGGTAAAACAAACTTGTTATCTGGCCTGCAAATGGACAGAGGCAATAATCGGATTATATGGTCATGAGAACTGTGTATTGTAATACGTTTAAAGTTGTTGTATTAATGCAAATATGTTGTGTTTCGTTGTAAATGGGCCAAAAAAAGGTATAGTTTTAGCACACATAAAAATATGTAGCTTGAGAAACAAGATTAATGAAATCGCACAAATATGTTCAACTGGAAATATTCATGTCTTAACCTTATCTGAAACACACCTACATAGTCCTTTTGAAAACTCAATGTTAAATTGTTGCTACCCTAAAATCAGAGTTAATGAGCAGAGACATCGAAGTAATATGGTTGCAAATTAATCTTCCATTTAGTAAACCAACACTATTTGGTTGCTGTTACAGACCACCTAGCTCCAATGAGGAATACTTACAAAAAATATGTGAAAATATGGAAATGGTCTCAAATAAATGTGGGGAGATGTTTCTTCTTGGGGACTTTAATATACTGGTTTTCAAAAAAAAAAAGTTTTTTGTTTAAAAAGATAATTACAATGGCTAATACATGTAATCTTAAACAGGTCATGACACAACCACCTAGAATTGCTATGGATAAATCAACCTGTATAGATCACATTTACACTAACGTTCCTGATTTATGCTCCCAGGCAGTTTCTATTGGAGTAGGATGCTCTGATCATAATTTGATAACCATGACAAAGCAAACAAAAATACCTAAATCCGGTGGAAGATTGCAGATCTTAAATTTTTTTTAATCCCAATCTATTAATTGATAATATCAAAAGTCCAGTAGGAACTTCCTTTGCCTGTGGGAACACAGACCAGAGACCAACAAGCATCAATAAAATCAGTAGAATTAACACACATAAGACACAAACAATAGAAACTCAGGCCTGCTGAAGCAACAAAAACAAATAAAATTTGAATGAGATAATAAATAAATAAAATATTAATATCATATTGATATTATATTATTTTATTATATCATTATTATTATTATTATTATTATTTTATATATTATTATATTATTTTTTATGTCTGAATGTAAACGGCTGGCCTGGGACCAGAGAGCCTAATTTCGTTTTATCATGTGATAAAATGACAGTAAAGATTTCCTGATTCCTGATTCCTGATCCTGATTAAAGCCTACGATGCCACTGACTTGACTGTTTAGCAGTTAAACTGAGGTTGGTGCCAAACTTGACGTAGCCGTCTTTGTCCTGAATGGTAATGATCTGAATCTCCACCCCGAGGGCAACAAACTGTAGTGGCTGTGAAGAATGTGTGTAGCGTCTGTGGCAATCAGTGAACCTTTGTGTTGAACTCTTTTATTGTAAATTGTCATGAGTGACTCCTGTTCTGGGCCAAAATGTTACCACTGATTTTGATTAATATGTTAATTGTATTACGATTATTGAGACTGAATGAACCAAACTAAGCGACAATATTGAATGTAAGGATGGATTAAATTAAGCATTTATAAAAAGCAACAAGGATGGATGGTGGACTTGGAGTTTTTTTCTAATTTTCCGAAGAATAAAGAGGCGTTGCTGGCATTTTCCAAAGAGGTATTCACTGTCAAACTGAAATGTGAGTTTGGTCAATCATGGTACCAAGATATTATATGAGTGGACTTGTTCAATTATTTCATTATTAAGAGACAGTGTGTGTGTGTGTGATGGAGCGGCAATGGTGGAAACAGATGACCATTTTTTTGTTTTTTGACACATTTAATTCCAAGCAGCTATTTTTACACCAAGAAGAGAAAATGTCCAATTCATTATGCAACACATCTGTATTTGTGGTGTCCACGATGATGGTATCGTCCGAGTATTTTATATATGTAATTGAGATCCAGCAGTAATTTGTGAAAAGAGTGAAGAGAAGAGCCTTGTGGAGCACCTGTGGAGAGTGTCTTAATGGAGCTGTTGGAGCTGGCCGTTTACTCTGACCCACTGAGGTCTCGCTGTCAGGAAGGACAGGACCCAGAGGTGAGGGTTGATGTCCATGTGGAGCGGTTTTGGTCCGATGAGGTGTGGTTGCAGGGTGTTAAAGGCACTTGAAAAGTCCAGAACACCTTTTAACCGTCTTTGTGCGTTTAAGTAAGAAATGTCATTCAAAATTTATCTTCCAGACTCATTCAGTCATACATTCAGTCGTACAGCCGCTCTCAAGACGGTCCCCCTCCAGCCTGTCACCATCACAGCGCCAACTCAGTTCATCATCAGTCTCTGCAGAAGCCTGACAATGTCATCAAAGGCAGGTGTGTTTGCGTAGGGTTGGATTGAAAAAATGCAGGACACGGTTTTGGAAACACTGATCTAATTGATCACTTGTGCCTGGTGGAAAGATGCATGATGCCTCTTCTACGGTGGTCGAGAACCACCATTGCAGCAACAAAAAAAAAGGAGCAAAAATAAAAAACTACTAGCAAAAAAGAAAAATGAAATGCAAAAAAAAAGCAGCAACAAAAAAAAAGGAGCCAAAATAAAAAACTACTAGCAAAAAAGAAAAAAAAAGTGATGTAAAAAAGCGATGCAAAAATAAATAAATGCAAACATAAAAAAAGCGATGCATCTAGAAAAACGGCTGCAATTTTTTTTTCAACTTTATTGTACAAAACACAGAAGTATAATACAAAGCACAATTTTACAAAGTACATTTTAGATATGCCAGAAGTCATATCTGAAATCAGATATGCCAAGAAGACCCCTTTTGAATGACAGTTCAAACAGAACTGTCATTCAAAAGGTGTCTGGGCTCCAATGGGTTCTCCTCAGGCCCTGGCTTGTTCTTCTTGGACTTTTGAACCATGAGGTATTCCAACTTCTGTTAATAAAGCTTTGCGTCTCCACCAAATCTATGTTGCTTGTAGTTAGAAGCTAAATGTGGTTAAATATTAAATCTCTAAGTTCAAACCGTCATCTTAATTTAGTCACTCAGGCAGCCTAAAAAAGTCTTTTCTGCCCCCTCCAGGTGTTTGTTGCTTTGTAAAGAGGGAAGCTAAAAAAAATATTTGTTTAAAGAAATTGTTTTCAGCGTAGAAACAGGAAACTGCACTTCCTGAGCCGCAGTTACAGCAAAAAAAGATATTAAATATTACAGTTTCAGTGCATCTATAGAGGGAACCACATTCTGCACTGTGCCATCAGACTTTCACATTTACACATAAGATTAATTAAAAGAGGACAGAGTGGGCGAGACGGTGATTGCTGAAAAACTGGACGTGAAGTCAGTGGTTGTCTGCCTGAGCGCTGACTCTGCTGCGCTGACGAGGCAAATAGAAATTTGAGCACGACTCATGTGGTGTGAATAATGATTCACAGGAACAAGGAGGATTAAGGACATTTAAAAAAGAATGACCTTGCCTGTCTGTGCTCTCAGTAAAGCGGATACATCTCTGCTTAAAGATGCAATAGATTGTTATGTGGGGCTTGGAAAAAGGAGAAACGTTTCCACTGACAGTTTCTAGAGTTTTTCTAAAACTCTAGAGACAATTCAGTGAAAGTTTTTTTAAGGCAGAATGATCTCAAATTAATAGTTTCAGACTATTCACTTGGTAGCTTCATTTTTGTGGCCTCAACATCAGGACTGAAATGGAGCTGTGGAATTCTAATCTCCAATTACTTAGTTGAATAAGCTCAAATGAAAGTGTCCTCATTACTACTGATGTAGAGAAGAATCATTGCAGATCAGAACTTGTACTACTGGACTGAAGATAACAAGGTGTATCACAGCAGCTGGAAAATATCTGATCCAAATTTAGATTGTTGAAGAAAAAGCCAATTATCAGTATGCCCCTGATTTCTCCCACTTTCAAATAATATGAGATACAGGTTTTCATTTCAAGAAGGGATTTCAGTGACAATAATTCAAACAGAGAAACCATGTTGCAGAGTGGTCTGCATGCCCTGACACGGGCATTCACACTGACAGAAATGATCAAGCATCATGCAGAGGTAAAGACCTCAGTGAGTTCACACTGATGCATGTGCTGCCAGGCCTTCTGCAGCCTCCCACACACTCACACTTTCATGCACGAAAAGACACGTGCAGAAAGATTTGTGTTGCCATGACACTGAGCTCATACCTGATACTATAAGTCAGTACCATACACATATTTACTAAAATATAAATACAAGAATGATGGCGCTGTGAAGCAGAGGTGAGGTGGTCGACCTCAAAGCAAAAGATTGCAGGTTTGGTTCCCGCTTTGCAGGCTCATGTGTTGAAGTGTTGCTGGGCAAGACACTTGTCAGGGCTGCAGCCTGGGGCTGCTGCTAATCAGTGCTGAACTTGTCATCTCTCCCCGCTGGAATGTCGTGCAATCACCCTGAACACCAGCCTGTTGCATTCCTGAGTTGAGCTGCCCCCCTGAACTGCCTACAGCAACAACGTCACTTGTGAGTCCCTGAACCAGGAACTGCAAAGAGGAAGGCCAATTCCTATGTCTTTCCCTTCTGGAATGTCTAAGGTTGCACATATTTATCTTCTCCAAACTGTTCCCAACCATTTCTTGTCATTCAGCAGTTGAAACCCCAGCTGTTTCCAGAGCATCCTCAGAACCCAAGATCCCTGCCCCATAATGCTTCTCAGGAAACCCAGCAGACTGTGGAGTCTTTTTGATGCAGTCTTCCATTCAGTTTGCCCTGCAACATGCATCCTTTACATTTATTATTCTAACTTGTCCTGTACAGCCGCTGAACAAACAGATCAGAGCTGAAATCCTCTTTTGTTGGATTTCCCTGTGACAATAGTGGCACACGAAGTGTATATTTGTACAAACCCCTTTTGTACATAGGAAACAAGAGTTTCATAATATAATCTAGTGAGGGTCCTTGGGCAAGACCCTTAACTCTGCTGCTTAAGGGTCTTGCCCAAGTCTCTCATAACCTATAAGGGACAATAAAACGCGCCAAACAAGGTCTGTGTCAGGTCCTGGGGAACCAAGGCACCCTGGGGGAAAGTGGGCACTTGAAACAAGATGGAAATGGACTAGATGTGAGAAGAAGGTTCTGTTGGAATGCTACTACTCAAATAATTCTACTCAGAGAGGTTACATGCAGAAAATATAGAGTAAATATATGCTTCAAAAACCACAATAAAGGCTAACTGCCAAACAACTAGTAGCTCAATGTTCCAAAATCGAAAAATGGCAACTGTTATCACAGCTTGAGATTGAAGCAGTTCCAAATAAAACCAACACCATGGAAGTGCCAGAACACCAAGTCAGAGAGGAGGCTATAACACACTCCCAACCTAAACTTGAGAACACAGCACCAATAACTAGCATTTACACTGACCAAGGCAGCAACTGACCTGAAAGAAAAGATCATGTCTAGAATGAACACCAGGCAACCCCGACACCAGCTACAACAGTTAAGTAAAGTACGACCTGGAAACTGTGAATGAAACGTGGGTGGCATGTCCTACCACAACAATCACAGAAACCAATAAATGGGTTTATACCTCAGCAGCAGTGATCTTTGAGAAGCTTGGTAGTAAGAGAGAAAAATATACCAACTGTGGAAGCAATGGTTGGAGGCCAAAATCATGGAAGCTCAAAGAGGTGTAAAGACATACAGCCATATGCCCATACCAGAAGCACTGAAAACTGTCGAGCAAAGGCTCCTGGCATTGAGCAGCCACCTAAAGAGGTACACAAGAGACAATGAATGACTCAACAGCACTGGAAAAGTATATGGGAGAAAAAGGGAGCTCGCAACAGCAATGCTTAATGGCTGGCCTCTCTAACAAAAGAGCATAACAACCTCCCTGAAAAAAAAAAATCCAGTAACCATCACAGTGACAAACATCCAAGAAGGAGTATCATGTATCAGGCCCTAAAATGATATATGCCTACTGGCTAAAGAAACTCACTGCACTCCATGACCGCCTGGCAGCACAAATCAACTAGCTGCTGAGATGGGACTTACCCATAATGGCTAACGGAAGGGTGAACGATCCTGATCTAGGACAATCTCAAAGGGTGCAGTCCCATCCAACTAGCAACCAAAAATGTGTCTCTCCACAACATGGAAGCTCATGTTAGGCATCATTGCAAGCAAGATGGATCAATACATGAGCAACGTACAGAAGGGCATAGGTTGAGACTCCAGAGGAGCCAAACACTAACTCCTGGTTGCCAGAACAGTCGCTCAAGACTGCAGGTCATGACACACCAACCTGTGCATAGCCTGGATTGATTACAAGAAAGCCTATGACTCAATGCCACAAACATGGATCACTGAATGCTTGGAGCTGTACAACATCAACAGGACTCTAAGAGCCTTCATAGGAAACTCAATGAAGCTGTGGAAAACCACCCTTGAAGCCAATGGCAAGCCACATGCAGTGTGTATCAAATATGGCATATACCACTGTCCCCACTGCTGTTCTGCATAGGTCTGAACCAGTGACGTGCGGTGGGGTTTATGGCTGGTGAGGCACTGACGTCATCAGTCATATTTACAAACATATGAACCATACTGAGTAACTTATTCACCATTTGATTGACAACAGTTAACGTGTTTTGTTTAAAATATCATTTCAACATGTTTTTTTTTTTTCCATATACAGTGATCCCTTGCTATAACACGGTTTACTTTTCACGGTTTCGGTACTTCACGGATTTGCATTGTGTTCTGCATTCTGATTGGCTAAAAAAATCACTTCTTCTCTACCTGTGCGTCAATAACGTTGCAGTTTAATATGTGCACGTACGTAAAACAGCAAATTCTCTTGATGGTGGCCTGTCAGTGTATATGGATCTTTTTGCAAAGCAGAAAAAAGAGCGACAACTGCCTATCACTATGCTCTTCTCCCGAACAAACACACCTGCACCGCGGGCTTCAAAAGGAGAAAACACTGCAGAGGAGTCAGGATGCAGCGGCTGCAACACCTCAGTCACTATTTGTCCCACTGTACTTTGTATTTTTTTCATAATAATTTTACATTTTCTCCCGTTTCATCTAATCACTCGGGTCGTGGTGGGCGGGGCTAATCTCCGCGATTTCAAACCTTCTGCTCACATTGATTATTAAAATTATTATTTGACAGTACAGAAGTTATCTGTCTAAAAAAACGTTTCTAAAGTACTTTTATTTGTGAAACAAATGCTTGAGCCTGTAAATGGTTTGTTCTTTCTTTTTAATTTATAACAGTATTTATTGTATAATAATAGTTTTAAAAAATATATAAAGGTTTCTACTTCACGGATTTTGCCTATCACGGGTTCTTTTTGGAACGTAACCCCCGCGAAAAACAAGGGGTTACTGTACAAACTGCAGCATAGAAAAAAGCACAAACGTTATTATCGTCTTACCTTTACTTGTAAATAAAGTCCATACGCCGCTCCTTCTGAAGAAAATGACTTGCCGCTTGCTATCACTTCTTCTATTATTTTTTAGTGTCATAATCTCAGGGCTCACCGGCGCCCCCTAACATGAGGCACGAGAACTTCTGGCCTCACCCAGCAGGTTTTTGCCGGCGTTTAGCGCTCAGCACAAGAAACACGTCCCTCACATACAGTTATTTATAAAAACAAACACTATACATCATATACATCTGCTAAATTATGTAAACTCAGCTCATATAGTACAAGTGATTGAACCGACATACAGAGAGACAGCAGTACCGTCTGACTGCATAGGTATTGCGCAGTCTGAACCCCCTCAGCAGAATAACCAACAAGACTGGCTATGGATACCGACTCAGAAATGGGGGCAACATCAGTCACCTCCTCTACATGGATGACATCAATCTATATGCTAAGAGCGAGCGTGACATATACTCCTTGATCCACACCACCAGGATTTACAGTACTGACATTGGGATGTCATTCGGGCTCGAGAAATGCAGCCGAATGGTGACAAAGAGAGGCAAGGTAGTCCACAAAGGAGGGGTCTTACTCCCAGAAGGAACAATAGCAGACATTGAGGACAGTTGCAAGTACCTTGGAATTCTGCAGCAACCTGGAGCAGGCAATAAGGAAAGCTGCAAAAGCTAAATAACTCCAACGAGTGAGGCAAGTCCTGAGAAGCCAGCTCAATGGCAAGAACAAGACCCGTGGAATAAACAGTTGCGCACTGCTGGCCTACAGGACAGCACTGAAGCACTCATCCTGCCAGTTCAGGAACAAGCCCTGAGCACCAGAGCCATAGAGGCTCAGATCTGCCACAGCAGATAGGACCCAAGGTGTAGGCTGTGCAAAGAGGGACCTGGAACAATCCAGCACTTTAATGCAGGGTGTAAGATGCTGGCAGGGAAAGCCTACATGGGGCGCCCCAATCAAGTGGCTGGAATAATATACAGGAACATGTGTGCAGAATATGAACTGGGAAACACTTCTGAAGGTGGTAGAGAATGACAGAGGAAAGATCCTGTTGGACTTCCAGATCCAGACTGACAGGATGGTAATACTCTGCCAGTTAACTGTGCCGTATCTCAGCGGTCCCCAACCCCTGGGGCGCAGACCGGTACCGGTCCATCCCGCAAAGAAAAAAAAAACTTACATTACTTCCGTTTTAATTATTTTGGAATCTCAAAGATGTTTTATTTTGAAAAATTGCCAGATTCTCTGTCACTCTGCCACTCTTGACGCAGACCAAGATGCTCTTCTCGGTCATGTGATAGGTTACCGCTAAAATAAAACCCAGGAGCTTGCAAATCGAGTAAAAAACAAAGAGGAAAATGCAAAGCCCGGAGACAGAAGAGGAGGCTTTGACTTCCAAAAAAAGAAAGCTACATTTAATAGACAGTACTTCTTTTTTTGCACCATGAGTGTGGGAAGGGGAGAGGATGATGACACCTGTGCCATGTACAAAGTCTTGCATGTCAAAATAAAAGCTCAGGGTTTGACTTGCCACTACTCTGTTCCTTCTTCATCATAGCGATGCTCCAATAATCATCCACCTACATCTTAAAGACAGGTCAGTGAAAACTCTGTGTGACGTCATATACCGGTCCGTGGCGTTAACAAGGTTGGGGACTAATACCCTAGCTCACGTGCCAGCATTTCAGGGTTTCAGAGTTTTTCATATGTGTTTTGACCCTTTTTCTGTCCTTGGTTAAGATTTAGTCTGCTGACTTGGTGTATCAATCTGCCTTTTCTTCCTTTGAGTTTTTGCCTTTGGATCACGAATATTAGACTTGTTTTGCCTCCCCTGACTGGATTCCTCCTTGTTTCATGAGGTCTCAAGAGTGCTCCTTCTCCAGTAGGATCTCCATCAGTTTCAGTGTAAGAAGAGACTGGATTATCTTTTGTTTGTAGCTGGACATAAATTACCTCTGCTCTCTTCTGGTATCAGGCTCCACTGTGCAACTAGTGGTGCATTTAACTCTTGGAGATCTCCAAATAAATTAATATACTTTTTCCTGTGTGTGCTTCTAGTTTGGCTTGTCCTACTTGGAACATTACAGAGACTGGGTGGGTCTCTGCTCTGCTCCTCACCTGCTTGAATTTAAGCAATGTACCTATCAAAAGGACAAAAGGAAAAGGGGGTTATCATAAGAAATGCTGTGGAATCCTTCAGCCAGAAGACTGAGTCATAGTGTATAACCTCAGTGAGAGAGGTGGTCTGGTAACTCAGGCCATATTGAGAACAGGAAATGTATGTTGCAAGTGAGCGAGTAGAGGAAAAACCTAGTTAAAAAATAAGCCAAAAGTTGGGAGGTTGCCCATATATTAATTTGTACCTCAATGTCCTTTAACAAGTATACTTACAAACAAAGCATCACCAAAGTCCAGACACTAATGAATGGTGTCATAAATGGCAGTACTCTATTTTGTACTTTATCCTCTTTCATCTGGACTTCTAATAATTGTTATTGTGATTTACATGTTTAGCACATATTTGAAAACAATGGTGGTAAATCCCCATAAACGTGACTTTTAGTTTGAGGAAATGCAGTGAAAACCCTTCAAAACCTCCTTGTTCACAGTTTGTATATGTTGAATTCCTTTGAAGACTCCATTCCCATCATGTTACATCTGAGAGCCGTCAGAGTGCATGATGCTCAAAGCTGCAAACAAAACACAGGCTGGTAAATTAAAAGGAGAATACCTCCAAGGACTTGTCATCTAACTTGATACATGCAGCGCTTTATCATATGCACACAAGTAAAGACAGTCCTGCTGCCCACACACTGGCACTTACACAGTCAAAGGTGCACACATAAACAGGCACATGCATTAACACACACACTTGTACACGCCCAGTCTTCTCCAGCAGAGATCTGCGTGCTGGGAGCTTATATAAGAGGGAGTGGGAGGCTGAAGCTATTTCAGGACCAGAAAAGATGCAAGTGTGCATGAGATGTGTGCATGGCTATCATACCCAAATGGATTTGTTCTGGTCCTGCATTGTGTGGGTAGACCAGTGTAAGGACCATGATGACTGATTCAGGGGATTTCATAAGCAGCTAAGTTTGAACAGAAGTTCAGCTCAGAAGCGCCAAAGGTGTGTGCTACAGCCCCCAACCCCCCACACGAGCTACCTATCTTAAAGAGCAAAATACCCAGAAACACTTGCTCTTGCATGATTCACGCACATGACTCCTATTCTCCCCGAATAGGAAATAAAAACTGTCGCGAACGGCACACTGCCAACTTTGTTTTATTTCACTCTTAGCTTTACAGCAGAATTTTTATTTCTATAGCACAACTTGTAGTTGTCCAAAATACTGCACAATAACTAAACCTTTTATTTAAAAAGGACAATTAATTCAAGCTAAATGCACCAAAACTCAGAACTCAACATTATTTTAAAGCCAGTCAAAATTAGACTTTCATTATGCATAGCATGGCACAGCTATAGTGTCATAGGGTGAGCTATTCCATAATTTTGCACCACAACAGGAAAAGCTTTTTTGGACCCAAAGTGAAAGATCAGAAACATGTAAAGAGTTAACACTGCCCAGCATTAGGAACATGTAGAAATCGAAGCGGGGACTTCAGATACAGTACATTAATCGAGAATAAAAAAAGAGGAGCTGCTTGGAATAACGGAATAATCATTCTAAGCTTTACCAATAATTTATAAAACTTTAGCTGAATCCTATAAAAAAAAAACTAGTGGACACAGTTGAGTGTGTGGATGTGCAAAGCATTTTTATCATTGTCAATAGTTGTGCAGCTGCATTTTGTGCAATCTGCAGGCGGCAGAAGAACGACTGACCAGGGCAATAGCACAACTTTATGTGACAGATCGGATTTCTTAAAAGTAGCTTTTTTTGTATTTGTTTTAAATTTAAACTAGATCAGAAACACTGGTGGATCTCGAGGAGTGGTGTCATTGGTTGGAGGGGGTTGAACATCTTTTTCCTTTGTGGACTGATCATAAGAACCAGGAGTACAATCACACAACCAAAAAACCCAACTTCCGACAGGCAGTCGGGACCCCTGACTTGTACCTCTGTTCAGTTCTCTTGACCATTGTTCTAGAAATTGTTTATAGAGGTTATATTTCTTTTTGCATGCATTTTGTAAACCACTAGTTAACCAGGGACATTTGACACGTTTGTTTTTTAAGAGATTTATTGGGAAATTATTTTTTTAGGGAGAGGTTATTGTTTTTTTCATTTATTATGTTTTTGTAAACTGATTCTTTTCACCTTTTCTTTGCTCTCACTTTGATATCAAGTATTGTAAATACTGATAATTGATCATGTCAGGGTGAGGAGTGGACACAAATGCAGGACGTAGGATCTATGTTCCGCTTTAATAGACAAAGCTTGCTCAGAAAACAGGGAGGCTAGTAACTAACTCTGAGAAGCGCACAAAACAATCCGGCAACAAGTCCAGGGGAGACGCAGACTAAAAACAGGAGGACGGATTAAACAATTACACAGGTGCGCACATAAGGGAGGGAAGGTGAACACACTGTGGGAAAATTTACACTGGAGCAGTGACGTGCAGTCAGGAGAGGCAGGTGAGGCTGTGCCTCACCTGTCATTATGGGAAGAAAAGAGAAAAAGTAAATTCATTTATTATATTTAATCAGTAATTTGTGCTTTGCAGTCATTTTCCATTTAAATGTACCATTTTTGGGTGTTTTTTCTTTTCAAAATCGCTGAATTTCCGCATTTGCCGTTCAGATACTAAGAAGTGACGTGCGATGAGGCACCAGCCCGCTGAGCCTCACCTTGGGTTGCGCAATACCTATGCAGTCAGACGGTACTGCTGTCTCTCTGTACGTCGGTTCAATCACTTGTACTATATGAGCTGAGTTTACATAATTTAGCAGATGTATGTGATGTACAGTGTTTGTTTTTATACATAACTATGTGAGGGACGTGTTTCTTGTGCTGAGCGCTAAACGCCGGCCAAAAAGCCGCTGGGGAAGGCCAGCAGTTCTCGTGCCTCATGTTAGGGGGCGCCGGTGAGCCCTGAGATTATGACACTAAAAAATAATAGAATAAGTCATAGCAAGCGGCAAGTCATTTTCTTCAGAAGGAGCGCCGTATGGACTTTATTTACAAGTAAAGGTAATATGATAATAAGGTTTGTGCTTTCTTCTATGCTGCAGTTTGTATATGGAAAAAAAAACCATGTTGAAATGATATTTTAAACAAAACACGTTAACTGTTGTCAATAAATGGTGAATAAGTTACTCAGTATGGTTCATATGTTTGTAAATATGACTGATGACGTCAGTGCCTCACCAGCCATAAACCCCACCGCACGTCACTGCACTGGAGGGAAGGTCAAGGCATCTGAAATGAGGACATGTGAGAAACTGGAAGTAACAAAAGTAAAAGCAGAACGAAAACTGCCCTGGCCCCAATACCTCACAGATCAGTTATTTTGCATGTCATTAGTCCAGTCGTATGGATGTATTCTATATTATTTATGAGGACATTATCAATAGGAGTGGCACTTTGAACTGTGGTCTGGTTATGGTTGGATATAAAAGCATAATGTACATTCTGTTGAGATCCACCCCAGCATCCTACGCCAGTCCGTTACTAACATACATCCAGACCCAGCCAAAGTCACTGCTGTCTCTAACTGGGAACCTCCAGACTCTAGGAAACAACTTCAACGCTTTCTCGGTTTCACAAACTTCTATTGCCGGTTTATTAGAAATTACAGCAGCATTGCTGCCCCTCTAACTCAACTCACCTCTGTAAATAGACCCTTCGTTTGGAACCCGGAGGCTCAGGCCGCTTTTGACAAACTCAAAGAATTGTTTACTTCCACTCCTATTCTTATTCAGCCTGATCCTCTTCGCCAATTCATTGTCGAGGTCGACGCCTCCGACTCAGGTGTTGGGGCGGTCCTTTCACAGCGCGAGATCGACACCGGTAAATTAAAACCCTGCGCGTTCTTCTCCCGGAAACTCTCCTCGGCTGAGAGAAATTATGACGTGGGCAATCGGGAGCTTCTCGCTATAAAACTCGCCTTAAAAGAGTGGCGCCACTGGCTCGAAGGTGCTGAACAGCCGTTCGTTGTATGGACGAATCATAAAAATCTAGCCTACCTCCGTACCGCCAAGCGCCTAAACTCTCACCAAGCCCGATGGTGCCTTTTCTTTGACCGGTTTTCTTTTACTATTACCTCTAGACCCGGAAGCAGAAACATTAAGCCTGATGCCCTATCACGCCTCTCTAGTTCCAGTGACAGTCAGGAAGTTTTCCTTATTATTTCCCCCACCTGTATCGTAGGGAACCTCACTTGGGACATTGAAACCCGTGTCCAACAGGCCCAAGATGAGGAACCCGATCATCCTCCTGCTCCGGCTAACACTTTGTATGTTCCATCCTCACTACGCTCCGAGGTTTTGGTCTGGGGACACACCTCCCGCATATCCTGTCATGGGAGAATCCAAAGGACCCTAAAACTTCTCCAACGCAGATTATTTTGGCCCTCCATGGAGCGGGATGTCAGGGAGTTCATTTGTGCTTGTGACTTCTGCGCCCGATCCAAGTCTTCAAACTCAGCACCTGCCGGTCTGCTCCACCCGCTACCGGTTCCTAAACGCCCCTGGTCCCACCTGGCCATGGACTTCATCACTGGACTGGCCCCCTCACAAGGTAACACCGTCATCCTCACCATCATCGACCGTTTCTCAAAATCTGCCCAGTTCATTCCTCTCCCCAAGCTGCCCATAGCCACAGAAATGGCTGACATTATGGTGCAGAAGGTATTTCGTCAACACGACATCCCCAGTGACATTGTGTCCGATCGAGGCCCTAAATTTGTGTCTCAAGTTTGGAGGGCTTTCTGCTCTGCCCTTGGCGCCACGGTCAGCCTTTCGTCGGGGTACCACCCCCAATCCAATGAGCAGGCTGAACGTGCCAACCAGGAACTCGAGGCCGCTCTTTGCTGTCTGGCAACCCAAAACCCCTTCAACTGGTCCATGTTCCTGGTGTGGATAGAATACGCCCACAGCAATCACCCATCCTCAGCCACTGGTATGTCTCTGTTTGAAGCGTCCCTTGGGTACTCACCACCTATGTTCCCCTCTCAGGAGTTAGATTTGGCAGTGCCCTCGGTACAGCACCATCTCCAGCGTGTCCAATGCATCTGGAATCAAGCCAGGGCCGCTCTCCTGCGCACCAGGGAGAGCAACTGCCGAATTTCTAATAGCCGCAGGGTGGTGGGTCCCACCTACCAGCCGGGACAGAAGGTCTGACTTTCTTCACGGGACATACCTCTCCAGGCCACATCTCGTAAACTGGCTCCCCGGTACATCGGTCCTTACACCATCGAGAAACTCATAAATCCCACCTGTGTGCGGTTGCGGCTCCCAGCTGCGCTTAAGGTACACCCCTCCTTCCACGTTTCACAAATCAAGCCTTGTCAGGAGAGCCCTCTGTGCCTGCTGTCCGCTTCCCCTCCGCCCGCCCGTATCATTGACGGTGCCCCCGGTCAGTCAGGGTCCTGGACGTTTGCCGCCGGGGCCGCAGTTTCCAGTTTCTGTTGGACTGGGAGGGTTACGGTCTAGAGGAGCGCTTGTGGATCTCCCGCTCCCTTATTCTGGACCGTTGCCTCATTGAGGACTTCTACCAGGCTCACCCAGATCGCCGCCCTGGACCGCCTGGAGGCGGTCGTTGAGGGGGGGGTACTGTCATGGTGCCTCTGTCAGCCTACCTCCCCCTTCCCTGCTCTGCTGATTGGAACCAGCTGCCCTTAATCACCTCATCACCTGCAGACCTTCTTAAGGAGATCCACCCCAGCATCCTACACCAGTCCGTTACACTCTCCGGTGCTTATGCCTGGCCTCCAAGCTAAGTTGAGTATCTCAAGCCAGGCCTCGTACTCACCTGCTCTTGTTGTACGCCCTCAGGTCATCTCCGCCACGGGTGCCGCTGGTTCCACCTCGAGAGCTCCTCGCCTCCTTCTTCAGTTCTGGCCACGCTGTCCTCCTCGTCATGCTCATTGTGATTTCCACAAGGTTCTTCCACGCTCGCTACCATCCTCGACGCTGTCCTCAAGACGACGATCCAGACATCCACAGCGATCCACGCTCATGACTTACCTTCACCTTCGCAAACTATTACTTACCTCTCTTGGACGTTCAGAAAATAAATCCGTTCCAAGACTTTCTGGTCTGAGATTACTTCCGGGTTACAGCAACTGGGTCAGCCACGTCATCGACGTCATGACAGATAAAGTTGTTTTGTTTTCTGGGATTTATAAGATCTATATTGAAATCTTCCCAGATATATAATCATTTGTTATTTAGTGAGTGAAACTTCTCAATCCAGTCACTGAACAGTTCTAAGCTTGAACCTGGTGATCTGCATATACAAATACATACTGACATATTTCCCGATTCATTGCATATTTTGATTGTAAAACATTCCAGTAATCCATCTTCTGTAACTGATATTTTATCAATTTCTGTAAACCTAATATTTTTTGCACATATAGTGCAACTCCTCTACCCTTTTTGTTGACTCTGTGTTACGGTTTCAGTTTCTTTCCTTTTGTGTTTTGGTTCTCTTTTTGTTCTGGCATGTTCTGAGTTCATTTCCTGTTTTATTTTGAAAGGTTCCTGTGTTGTGTCGTGTTTTCGTATTTTACTTTTGGTCCCCGTCTGTCCTGAGTGTTTCCGCCTGTGTCTCGTTTGTCTGTATGTATTTAAGTCCTGTGTTACGCCCCATTTGTGGTCTAGGGTACGTCGAGGGGCATATTGTATATGTCTGAGTTCTGGCTTCCATCCTCAGACTAACGGCCAGGTGGAGCGGTGTAATCAGCATCTGGAGACAACTCTACGAGCCTTGTGTAGCACGAACCCCCAGACTTGGTCTTCTCAGCTTCCATGGGCTGAGTATTCCCATAACACCCTCATCAACTCCTCTGGTTTCTCTCCTTCCTTACCAACCTCCTCTATTTCCCCACCAGGAACTATTGGCTTCCTCTGCTGGTCTTGCAGCTTTTGTGAGATGCTGTCAGCAAACCTGGAAGAGGTACAAGCTCGAACTTCTGCAGAACAAAGAGAGACTCGCTGTTGTCACAAATCATTGGTGGTCTGCAGCCTCAGAATAAAAGGTGGGAGACAAGGTGTGGCTTTATTCTGCCAATATTCAGTTAAAGGGAGGATCCAAGAAACTACTTCCCCGCTACATCGGTCCTTAGTCCATCTCTCAAATAATTGTGGCTGTGAAACTTGAATTGCCTCGCTCTCTAAAAATCCATCCCATGTTTCATATTTGCAAGATTAAACCGGCCAGAGGCTCCCCTCTTCAATCCTGCACCAGCATCTCCTCAAGCCCCTCGTCTGGTCAAGGCTCTCCTTGACAGAGTAAATAGAATTTTACAACAGGAATTTTAAATTTCTTACCCAGCTGTCAGGGGTACCATGGAATCTGGCAAGGCCTTCAGTGATGTACTGGTACTGATGTGGCTTAGTGGCACTGCATTCCTGTTGTGGGACAGTTTCCCAGATTTTACCAAGGCACACAATGATTCTGTGAAAGACAAACTTGGAGTGGGTTTCAGACAGCAGCAGGCACTAGAGCGCTTCAGGACCAACCTATCAGTGCAGACTGGAGTGGTCAGGGAGAGTGTTCAGGTGATTGATGCAGACGTTAGTCGGAGTGTGGTGGTAGCATTCCACTCAAATGAGAATGGAAATGAAGGAGCTTTCTGACAAGAATAAGAGGCCAAGAGGTGTGTACTGCAGAAAGGATCCAACATCATTCTCTCCATCTGAAGCCAGCTGTGTCTGCACCGTGAGAGGAAGGGCTGCCAGGTCTGAGCAGTACCTGAACGACATTGTGGCCACTCTTGTGGCTGCTTAGACACAGAGCCATCCCCCTCACACCACCTGGGTAACAGTGAGACTTCAACTCTCACAGGCAGCAGCTGCACTCTTTTTATTTATTTTTTTTGAAATGGTTTATTTCAAGCAATCAAGTAGAAACAATACACAAAAGCAATATAATCATCAGTTATACATTCATACAGTAACTAATCAAACTTAGGATAATTAGACATATTAATAAATATTGCTTAAAAGGGAGTGGAAGGAAGCGAATTTATATAATCCCACCCCGTTATACTATAACTATTTTATTACATGATTTATCAATATCCGGTTCCAAGCTTTTAACAGACAGAATTAAGTATCATATCTCAGGGTTACTTTCAGAGTCCAGAGGGTGAAAACAAAGTAGTCTCAGCCTAAGTTGGCACACTTCTCATAACACAGATTCCAGAAAACGTGGAGTGTGTTTCCTGCCTCAGAAGCATTGGGATGACAACGAACATGGAGAGGATGTCTCTACCGTCTGAGCCAACACCCAAACATCTTTTCTCGTTTCGTCTGACTACATGCACCAGGATGCTACGAGACTGTGAGTGAGGCTGATAGTCTTGACAGCAGCCTTGTATCTTATGTGAGGGGGGGTGGTTGAAGGCACAGAAGTTCCCCATTCTGATTGACTCTGGGACCTCACTGTCACTTATAAGTGCCGATTTTCACATGTGAGTGGCTATATTGAGGAGTCCACCTGTGAAAAAGATCTTTGTGTTTTCTCTGGCTGTTAATAGACCAATGACAGACATGCTGGGCACTATGTCAGTGATCTTTTGCATGGGTCCCACAAACATTTTATGTGCTGCATAAATCCACTCAGGCTGTGCTGCTTGGTGTGGACTTTCTTGTCAAAAACCATGCACTCCTGGACCTCAGACGTGGTGTTCTCCAATAATGGGATGTGACTGTTTCTCTGCTTCAGAGTCAGGAAAAGGTTCTTGTGTGTTGTTGTGTGTCAGTTGAGGAAGTGTTACAGAAACATCCTGAACTGTTCAAAAATTAGTTAAGGAAGCTCAAAGATGTCAGAACAAACATCACTGTGAAGCCCCAGATTTTTGAAAACCGCCCCTTAACTTTTGCCCTGAAACACCAAGTTGACAAAGACCAGGAAAGACTTGCAGCAATAATAACACAGATGGATTACAAAGTAACGGTGAATGCAGTGGCAGACAATGAGATCAATCCCCATCCAAGAATTGAAGGACTTTTTGCCACTTTAAGTTGAGGAAAAAGTGTTTTGCAAGATTGACCTTTCATAAGCATATAAACAAGTCCAACTGAATGATTCTTCAAAAAAGAGCACAACAATCAACACACATGATGGATTTGTTTAATGGTCTATTTGTTTAATGGTCTTCCTTTTGGAAGAAGTTTAAGAGCCTTTTAAGATCAGCAATGGGTTGAGACAGGGTGTTGCAAAACTGGCAGACGGCTGGTTCCAATCGCAGCAGGTTGATCAGCACAGCTAAAGGTCCACAAAAATAAATCAGGGTCAGGCAGTCAGTGGTCAATAATTAGCATGGGAGCATCAGAGAACAAACAAGGGTAGTCAAGATCCAGGCGAGATTTGGGGCAGGCAGCAGGCAAATGGAGTCAAAGACAAAACAGGGTCAGGAAATCAGAAGATCAAATTAGGATACAATGCTCAGTAATGCAGGCAGAGTGGCACATACAAAACTTTATACTGAGTGAGGTTCAGTGCAGTGCTTAATTAGACTGTGATTGATTTTGCGAATAAGAGTCAAGTCCACAGCACTAATAAACCACACACTGGGGTTGGGAGATGTATTGTTTTTGGAACTCTGGAGACCAGAGGGGGACACAGAGCTCTGACTGACAGAGACCCCCTCCTGCTAGTGGCTCCGGTCGCCAAGGGGCATCGGTGGAAGTTGCCGATCAGGGAGAGCTCAAGGATGTCCTCAGTAGCGACCCAGGAGTGTTCCTCTTCTTTGAATGAAGTGCCAAGTGTGAAGCCTCCTTCACTTTTATGACAAAGGAGCTCACCTTTGAGCCCGAAGTAGCTTTGTACAACTTTGCCTTGCCCTTCAGGATCTATACTGATGTGTCTAACCGTTTTGTTGGGGCTGTTCTGGCTCAGGTGGTTGATGGTCTTTAACGGATGGTGGCGTATGCTAGTCAGGGTCTAATACAGCCTCAGAAACACTGGTTCACTTTGACAGGAAACTGTGGGCCGTTAGTGAGTTTTAGCATTCTTAGGGCATGTCAACCCATCATCACTGATCATCATCCCCTGCTTGGGCTCAGGAAAATGTCCATCAGAAATGGACAACCATCTCTCTCCTTATGACCCTTTCACCGACATTCAGGAGCTTTGCTCCTGGCTTGATTCCACCTGTCACAGAATCCTGGACTTTGTGGCTCAAATAAAGACTAGGTGACCTAAGTCTAAACCAGGGCCCTGGTTCAATGACAAGACTTGTGCCATCAGGAAGGGACTATCACAGAGCAGAGCGAAAGTGGAGGAAGGACAAGCTAGACATCTCACACCAGATGATGAAACACTGTTGGCATTTGTACCAGACTTCAGTCAAAGAAGAAAAGAGCAAATATCTTGCCAGCATCAACAGTCAGAAACCTTGTGTGCTTTTTAATACAGTTAACTCTATCCTGTTCAAAATATTTGCTTGGATGTCTAATCTAAAACAGTAAGTGCAATGCAATGAGTTTTTCCTCCTGAACTTGACTGTGCTTTTTCATCCCCTTGCTCTGCTGTCTTCAACCAGTTTGAGTTTCTTTCCATTTTAGAGGATATGGTGGGTCAACGTCTAATCTGCAGCTGGTTCAAAACGCTACTGTTCGACTTTTTTACTAGTACTCGTAAAAGAGAGCACATCACCCCGGTCATTGCATCACTCCACTGGCTGCCTGTGTTTTACAGAGTCCATCTTAAACTTCTATGGTATGTTTTTAAATGCTTACATGGTCTTGCCCCTCCATACCTCTCTGAGCTTCTTCACCTTTCTTCCCCCTCTCGGTCCCTCAGGTCAGCCAACCTACTGTTCCTGCAGGTACCGAGGTCCAGAAGGAGGCTCTGAGGGGACAGGGCCTCCTCTATTACTGCTCCTCAACTGTGGAACAACCTCCCTTTGAATGTTGGAGTTGCCCCCCCCCCCACTGTCCACTTTTAAAACCCGCCTTCAAACCCATTTTTATTCTCTGGCTTTTAACACCTTAATTGTAACATGATGATTAATAACAGGGCTAACTGACTGGAGTTTTTTCACTGATCAAAAAATGAATGGTTGAATCTATGAAATCACGACTTGTCGTATTTTCAGGCAGATACTCGTAGCAGTGTTTTACGGGTAACTACCCTAGGGCGGTTCAGTCAATTAACTCACCTGCTCAGCGTCCTATTTAAGCCCAGGTGCGCAGTTGTTCATTCTCTTTCTTACTTTCAGCGCTCATTCTTCGCCCCTCCCTCCTCCCCGGCTTCCACCTGTGGGCTCCGTAAAGGGGGGGTTTTGTTACCTGAAAGTTTTATGGAAATTTCTCATGGAATTGAACGGAGCCTTATGCCAAACAAAAAGATGTGAATGCCTACTTAAAGAATGTGGAAAATTAAGTATGTCAAATAAATGTTTCTTACTGCAAGAGTTGTCTGACTGAAATGTATTCAGAGTAGCTGGGACTTTTTCCAGACAGGCTGACTTTATTATAAAAACATTTTATTTGTGTAGCGCTTTAAATGATACATAAAGACGCTTTACAATACTTGAGTAAAAGACAATAAATAAAAACAAGAGCTTATAAAATAAAAATAAAAACATAAAAATGACAGAATCAAGATTAAAAGCAATTTTAAAAAGAAGATTTTTTTTAAAGATTTTTTAAACATTGTGAGATCAGTGCAGAAGGCTCTGTCCCCCCAGGTTGGATGCCTGGTCTGACGGGAGGGAAAAATGGTATGCATCAGAGGGGTGCAGAGAGCGGGATGGAGTGTGACACTGGAGCAGATGAGTAAGGTGGGTGGGGCCAGGTTCTGAAGGGCTTTAAAAGGGATGAGGAGAACTTTGAGTGTGATACGCTGGATGGAGAGCCAGTGAATGTTCTGGAGGACGGGGGTGATCTTATCACGGGAGCGGGTGTGTGTGTGAGCGGACAGGCAGCAGAGTTCAGAGTGTATTGCAGCTTATTTATTATTTTGGAGGATGTAGCATAAAGTATGCTGTTGCAGTAATCTAACCGGGAGGCAATAAAGACATGAATGATCCTGAATGTTTTTAATCATTATTTTTATTTTAGTACAAGTCAACTTGGATCCTGAATGTGAAGGCAGCAAAAATGTCTGCAAAGACAGTTTTTGTTTGCAAACAAAAAGCTGTTTTTTTGTGTGACTTTATTTGGTTCAAAGTTTAGCTCATAAAAGATGTGTTCTTAATCCACTGTTTGCAGATAATGTAACTGTTATTATTTTTGTATTTTTAATAGAGTTTTTGATTGGGAGTTAGAGGAAATGCTATTGTGAAAATAACAGAATATTCCAACAGAAACAGGCAGCTTGAGATGCTGCTGTGTTCCTTTCTGGCCACACAGTGGCGCTGTTTCCTTATTTGTTCATTGTGTGACACCGCACTCAGCAGATTTCAGTGGCACCTTCCTGAACCCCACACAGGACACTCTCATCGCAAATAAAGCCTGTTCTAGTTTTTTTGGTTCTATTGATGACATTTTGCTTGTTAATTATTTTTTATTTTAGTTTAATACAATTCAACGAATGTTTCTATCAGTTGTCTTGATGAAAGGGAATTAATGTGGGACTGCATTGTTTCATGTATTGATCCTACACAGGATTGTCACACCCCCATCACACAAAAACACTCCAAACAAAAACAAACCTGAACCCAGATGGTAAAACCAGAGTTGTTTCTGCACAAAGAAAACATTTTAATACCGCATGTCTTCGAAGCACCGGCGTTTATTCCAAAAATGTGTCGACCGGCCCGGCCTTTATGCCATCACAGACCGCATGGTGATGGCTCATGGGTTCATTCTACGGTCACAAAATCCAGACAACACCAGATGAACATTTCAGGAACATTTCCAGATTAATTGAAATTATGAGAAAAGTTAGGTAATACCTTAAGCATGAAAAAACAGGTAACGTATCAGAGAAACAGTTTCTTTCTTAACTTTCTTGCAAATAGTGCCATAGGCACTGGCCTGCACCAGTCCGCCTTTCCCACAAAAGCGTTCATCAGTCCAACAAATCCACTGAGAAATATGATGAAATGCAACTCGGCTCAGAAAACAGCTACGGTAACAGGAACGGTGTCCTTCAGAACTTTATCGGCAGTAACGCCATAGGCCCTGGCCTGCCCCAGTCCAACTTTCCCATTAAGGCATTCATCAGCCTGACAAATCCCCTAAGACACATGCAGAAATACAACAAGCTCAGAACCCAGGGCTATTGGAGATTACATGAGATTGGATGAAAACGATAAAGAACGATACTAACCATTGTCGTCTGAATGATTGCTGCGTTATTTGCCAGTTCTTCTTTATCTTCCTCTTCTTGTAATGGCAACACAAGTGCTCTTGTTGCTTGTTGTGCAGTTTGCAGTTTGGCACTCCCAGCATGACATGACTGGCCGTTCTTAAAGCAGTGGATAAGATCATCCTCAGATCCATCTCATGCATTAATGATTCCACAATCCTTGAAGGATTTTCTTATCATATCCGGGGTGATTTCTTGCCAGACTGATATATCCATGTTACTAACAAATGCAGTGCAGGTGCTTTCATTTTCCAGATGTCAACTTCTTGACTCTGGCCCCGAGCATCCAGTTATCATAAATCTCTGGAAGCTTGTGTTTGTTCCAAACAACATCAACAGGCTGGATGTATTTGGTGCAGCCACCAGGGATAACTGCTGTAAACATGTTTTATATTTCTTTAGTTCTTTTTTCATTTCCTGTTTCCTTCCGGAAACCAAAAACACCGCAAACGTTCTGACACTACGTTATTGTTGTCCTGTTTCATCCATCTGTTTATTGAGGTCACTACCACAGCTTCTTGATCATCCTGTAGTCTTACCAATTCTTGCTTTGGAATGTATGTAGAATATATAATAGCACAGATCATACTAAGAGGGAGAGGTATATTAAAATTCAGTGGAATATTAAGGACAACCCCAGCTTCCTGTTCTCATTCAGTCTCGCTGGAGTTCGCCTTCATCTCAGCCACCTGCTGCCGCCTGGTCAACCTGTAGAGCCAGGCAAGGCGCTGGTTCATCTTAAACATGCCTATTGTGCCAGGATGAGCTAGTTGGGTTACTGCACAGGTGTAGTCACTCCCATCTAGGTGCTGCTAATAAGCCTCTTATATAAGGGGGATTGAGCTGGTTCTCTCTCCCTCATCCTTGGCTGAAACAGCATCAGAACAGGTATTGTGGCCGTGCTTGCTGCCCTTAATTTTTCTTGCCTAGACTTGCTGTAGTAGTGGTGTTTTCAGTTTTGGTTCAGTGGTTGTCACAGTGGATCTGCGTGCAACTACTCTGCGCCCCTTCCTTCAGGTGATACCAGCATTGTTTGGTATGTGTGCGGTGGGTGCCTCATCACCCTGCATGTCCTATCGTTGTTGAGGTAATGTCCTGCTTCCTATCTTTCTTGTGTGACATCACAGGGTCTTGGTGTGGAACCCGCTGCTGCTTATTGTGGGTCTTGTTGCCTTTGTCAGGACTCATCTCGGATGGTTCATGTGTCATCTGCTCCACCTTGCCGCTGGGTCAGCCCCTGAGCAGCGGCGTCCCCTCTCCCCCCGTGCAGCCGATCACATGGTTGCGCAGGCGCTGACTTTGGGCGGTTGTGGTCCACAGTCATCATTTTCCACTGACTGACATTATTTAGGGATGGCATCTGAAACAACAAATGACTCATGAGCAAGCCACCTGATCCTCCTAGGGTTCTCACTGATGTTGATCAACAGATCAAATGCAGAGACAGGAAATAATCAAAGGATATTAATGAGGTGTGATGAAATAAAACCAAGATTTTTCACACTGATCAAAGATCATTATTTTTAATTAGATTTCCTGTGTTATGCTGATTGGTTATGAACAGCGTTAGAAGGCTCCTCTCTGCAAATGAGCAGTGGAGGGGGGAGCAGGCGCAGTGAGAGCAGGAAGGAGGAGTGACACAGGGATAAGTAGCAAGAGAAACGGGGGGAGTTGTAAAATAGGATTAGGGAAAGGACAGCAAAGGCCAGCTGACGCGGACGGACACACAGCGCCGGCACACAGAGCCAGACAGCTAGCAGAGTCTGCTGACCAGCAGCCATGGCAGACGTGGGTGAGTAGCTCCATTGTAGCATGTTCTGGAGCCAGTTTCTGAAGGGATGGATGAATGGATGCTGAGACAAGCAGTAGCCTTACTGATGCCTGACATAGGCCGTTTCCACTCTATTAACGAATGCCAATAACTGCTGTCAATCCAGCCTCCTGTGAAGATCCAACGTCCCACCTCTCAGAAAGTGGACCGAGTCACGGACTAACACCAAGATGCTGGTTTGACTGAGCTGTCCATAGAAAACAGCTGTAAAGGGCAGGTGAACTAAGAGCTCACATAAACAAGCTGGGGACTTTTTCAGTTTTGTCTGTATCGCCACTTTGAAAGTGTCTTCTCTTTCAAAGGGTTGGGGGCATGCTCAGGTAAATTTGAAAGGGGCTTTATTGCTTTTCTTCCTAAAACATTGCTACATACGCTCAAAGGCATTCTAATGTAGCTGCTTATGAATCAGCCACAGAGCTGCATCTACGCAAGCTATTTTAGTCTGACCCAAGGGATAAGCTCAGGTAATTATCGTCTGTAAACTTCTCCTGACTGAGTCTGGACTTGGAAAATACCCTGTTTGTCCATGGAGCTGCTGATTTTCATTAATAGGAAGCTGAGGATGAGATGCTTGAACGCGTTGTTCCAGGTTTTTTTGTTGTGATGGAGTGAGGAAGATGTGGCCATAGATGCTGGTATTGTCTGTCTAAAGCATGGGTCTGCAACCTTCAAGAGTTTGGCAGCCATTTTGGCCGGTTTCTCACTGATCGAAACCAAGCAGGAGCTGCAAAGTCTCATTTTACTGCTTTGCATTCATGACATCCTTACTTTTAGAGATGAGTCATAATTCTTTTTTGACAAGAATAAAACAAATGGAAGAAAACTAAGATTTCCTCAAACTGTGAAATTGTTTATTGCTTTTGACAGATGCTCACATCGCCTCCTTTCAAAATAAAAGACTTCCTGTGCCAAACAGGATGATCCCAGTCCAGCTAATGAACTTCTATGAAAGGTTGTAAACAACTTGAGACAAAAATGACATTTTCTCTTTTTATACTCTATAGGTCTACTTTGGTGAGCCATCATCTTTTTTCGTACGTACTACTGCTGTTAACCTGAACATAAACACGACTTCATTTGTTTATGATCCAGAAGAACAATTGTAAAACAAATATATGTCTATATTTCAGCAACTCCCCTCTGGACAGCTACTAATAGTTGTTGTGCAGTACAAGAAAATGTGCTTTAAAACCATAAGATTAACTATTCAATCAGTAAAGATCAAAGCTTTACAGAGTTTTACTTAGTATTTGAAATATGTGCATTCTGGAGAAAACATAGAACGAACGAGGCCTCTTGATGTCAGCATAGATGATAAAATCTTTACATCGCTTATCTTACATTACACCCATAAATGTATAAACTTGACTGGTCTATTCATTCATTCATTCATCTTCTTCGTTTCATCCCTTTCGGGGTCACGGGCTGCTGGAGCCTATCCCGGCCACGTATAGGCGAAGGCAGGGGACGTCCTGGACAGGTCGCCAGTCTGTCACAGGGTGACTGGTCTAAAGTAAATGAATTCTAATAAAGTAAACTATACTTTTAAAATTACTTTCATTTTATTTTCATTAAGACAGAGAGAGGTATGGAGGGGTCAAAGAGCCACATGTGGCTCAAGAAGCTTCAGGTTGTAAACCTCTGCTCCAAACACTATGTGGAGAAGTTTGGGTATGTTGTTGAATCAAAGAGGGAACAATGAAACATGATTTATAGTAACTTTTAATCATCCTTGAAGAGATTAGAAAACTCTTAGGTACAATGTGTGTGTGTGGGGGGGGAGGGGGTCTTGAGTGAGGTTCAAGTTGCTGCTCTAGAGCCATTTGAAGATGTGAGCAAGCAAGTCTTTTTTCATTAAATATACGAGATGTGAGACTGCCGAAGGATTTTCTTCACTTAGGCTAAAGTTACAGAAGTGTCTGAGCCTACTCGCATCTTTTCTGTGCTTCATACACAATCAAGTCCAGAGGGGAGCAGGTCCAGAGCTTGGTTCAGAGGACGTATAGATCTGCAGTATTTGGTAAATGCATCAATTCTCTCTGACATACACAACATTCACAGTTGGTCATTTAACAGAAGCTTTTAACCAAAGTGAGAGACAAATAAGGATCATACCAAGGACAAACTGTCAGTCACATTCTAAGTTAGGTACTGTATACACATCTAAAGGTAGGAAGGGACTTTTTAAACAGTGGAATGGGTACTGCGAGAAATTGTTGTGTTTTTATCTAAGAACTGAGTCAGCTGCTGGATGCCTGTGATTTGCTTGTGGTGCAGGGATCAAAACTAGTTGGATGGTTTATAGACCCGGATGAGCAAGTTCCAGACATATAGCTAAAGGTGACCACTCTGTAGCTGGTTGCTTGGGTTACAGCTGCAATGCAAAAATCTCTCTTCTTTGTTTTATTACTGGGTGGTAGACTCATAACAACCTTGAGCATGGCTTTCAAGGGACTCCCAGGTCCAATATGACTTAAAACCAGTCAGGTCTTTGTTTGGTCCCTTATTGATTTCTCTGAAGAGCTCCTAAAACTTCTCTTACCAGTTCTCTTGGCAGTTTAATTCAGAGTTGAGAAAGCCTATTGGGTAAGAGCAGAAGCATCTTAAACTTAAAAATCTAACTCCACATTACCTTCTCTAAGATGTTTCTGTAAATGGACTGCTATTGACCCACCCTGGTTGAATGAGAATCTTCACAGAAACCAATGAAATATGGACATAATAACACCTATTGTATAGGGGTGAAACAGCAACATCTACACATAACCTGTATTAATATGGAAAATGTGATCCTTCCAACAAATAAGACATGTGTGCAACATATGCTGGAGCTAAAGCTTTAGTCACAACTCCCCTCATGGGTGGATACGAGCTATCTGCAGGGGAAAATGGGCAAAACATTTGCGGGGCACGCAGGTGGTCTGTACCTCACCTGTACGTCATAAATGCGTGTCATTCATGGAAACAGGAGACCTCAGCTACAACCTGGTTAGAGAACACCCAATCCCATCTATTCTTTGACAGGAATCTTGAAGGATGTTTTGGAGTAGACTGAGACTGCAGTCAATAAATCAAGAGCCCTCCCTAAGAAAATACGAGATATGTACTACAATTGACCCATTCCTCTTTTCAGACCACTGATGTGAACCGTAGATAACATTTAAATTCAGATTACCTGGAGATAAGAGAAATGGAACCTGACCATTCCTCAAATTCCCCCTTTTGATCAAAGTACATTTTACATCTCATTTAGAAATCAAGATCCCAGAGTCTGGAGGAAAATGGAGAGGAACAGAATCCATGTTGCTTGAAGTCCAGTGGGAAGTTTCCAGTCCAGTGATGGTTTGAGGTCCATGTCATCTGCTGCTCTTGGTTCACTTTTTTTCTAAAGTTCACAGCAAATACCATATCGATTATGACGCACAACAAAACATTGGATTAATACAATTTAGACTATTTCTGATATTGATTTTTGTAAGAGTTTGTCACACTCCTTTTTCCTGTTGTTTTTTGCTGTCGTTCTGGCATTGTACGTCTGACCTTAGGTCAAACCTGCAGGAACATCTAATCCTGGAAAGATTGTGGGGTGATTAGCACCTTAATGCCTCAGACTACCAGCACTGTTAAACTTTTGCTGTTATGGAGACTGGTCTGCTGACAATCAGCTGACAACATAGCTGGCGTTGGAGAGGAGTGAACAACATTTCTTTAGTTTTCATCTGTTTTGATAACCCTGGACTGGACTACAGGACAAATAATCATGGCATTAAAAACACAAATGTCCATGGTAGGCATTCACAATTAATCGCAAATTTATCTTTGTACATATCATAGCGATATGTGCAACATGCACATCACAAAAGTCTGTGAAAATTTCAATAAATGGTTACCTCAAATGTGCTAAAACAATTTTATGATTAGGGGTGTGTCAAAATATCGATATGGTTATATATCGCGATATTTAGTGATTGATTCTCCATATGTTTTCATCAAGTATCGATCTTTTATTTAAGTTTGTAAAACGTTATATTCATTATCCTTTGGTAAGATGCTTGGCTGTCGCGGGCAGACGAAGAATAATACACAATCACACAAAAATGGAGGAGGAAAAAAACAAGGAATATAGTGAGAGCATCAAGTTAAAAGACGCCACAGCAGTTTTTAAGTCCAAAGTATGGACTCACTTTGGATTTTACAGCAGTGCAGACGGGACTAAGCTGGAGAAGGACTGTGCAATTTGCAAGAGTTGTTTTTCAAAAGCTTGGTACAATGAATACAACCAACATGCACAGTCACTTGTCACAGCATCACCCGGAGAAAGCCGTGACCGTTGCTGACTTGAAGCCCACACAGCCTGGCGTGGATACCTTTATCCAGGCACAGCTACCATCGTCTGCTGCGAGAACAAAGGCAATAACAAACAATGTTCACAGTGCATTTTATTGACGAGGACCGGGAAAGGAAGTCATATGTCCTACAAACCCGAGCAATGCACGAATTTCACAGCTGTGCACACATTTCAGATGTACTGAAAGCAGCTGTAGGTGAGTGGCGTCTTGAGGCCAAAACGCCAGTGGTCGTCACTGACGAGGCATCTAACATGTGTGTCGCAATGGAGCTAACAGGCTACCAACGTGTCAGATATTTTGTCCATGTTGTAAATCTTGCACCCCAACGTGCTCTGAGAGCAACTTCTGTTGTCAAGGCCCTTGCAAAAGTGAGGCGGGTCTCATCATTCTTCCACAGAAGCACATGTGGAGCAGAAGCCCTGAAAACAAATCAGACACACTTTGGCCTCCCTAATCACAGCCGCTTTAGATACCATAACCGTTCGGCCTGGAACTTCTGTTCGGGGTCCTTTCGACTGAAGTTAACGTCACACTATGGTAGCCCCACTTGGACAAACTATGTAGCGTCGAGATCTGCTCGGGCTCTACAAATGTTCCTTTCACGTTCCCTTTTGTAACCTAAAGTTATTTTCCCTCATAAATTGTGTCTGACGATATTCTTTGTAATTTTAAAAAGAGATTTTGCCACAATCCGCTTGTAATTCCAATAATAAAGCACTGGGCGCACGGATTAAAAAAACAATAAGCAAATATGCATTTAATAATAATCATAACAATAATACAGGCACGTTTGTTTACAATAGACTTCATAATATTTCCTTCTATGGTAGTATTGTAATTTGTTCAGACCAATCACTATCTGACACGTCATCGGACCAATGTACAGCCAATCAGCCAATGTGACGTCACCATTAGTCCTGGGACCCGAAGGACCCCGAACGGAAGTTCCAGGCCGAATGGTTATGGTACCTACAACAGATCACAGCATAAAGGTTAATACCAATGTGACTGGCAACTACTTAACGTATTCAATTTGTATCCTGTTTACACCAATTCTACACTAAATAATGGCATGTTCATGTTCACTATTGTTCACACTGAAATTTACAGATATTTCCAAATTAAAATTGTCATTGTTTGTCAAAGACATAGTATTACAGATTTCAGCAATGTTACACAAAAGTCTGTTATGCGTTGCATCAGATTGGACATAAGTTGTTTTTTTATCACTGATTTTAACACTGATAACAAAATAATTTTAGAAGTTTTATACATATGTTCCTATAGAAGACTTATCTCACGGGCACACCGACTGAAATAACTCCTACACAGACAGGATCTACATATCCAACATTCATGGAGAGAGGCGTGAAAACATTAACCATGCCCATATTTTTGCTAGAGTGAATTAGCAGTTGAGTTTGATGAATGTGTGCTTCTTGAGTGAATGCTTCAGCAAAAGCAGGAGGCCCGACACCCCACACCTCAGGGCCACAAAGGATTTTTAAAGTGATGACTAATCTGAAGTGTTTTGTCCCATTAGCATCTTATCGCAGCTGCAGCATGCTGTATAACCATTCAACAATTAGGAACTATTTATACAAAAAAGTATTTGTGTTACAGAAGACACATGAGTCATGACGTGTGCCATGAATTTTACATACATATGTTCAATGCAAGTGAAGGTAGAGCAAAAGTTTTAGAAGAAAATGAAAGCTTAAAAAATAGCCGTCAGTCAGTTGCAACATTTAAGCCTATTTCAGTTTTGGTCATTGCAATGCAATGAGGACTTACCCTTTTCTTTATCTTGTTTCTCCTCATCTTCAGATGGCTTTGACCTTCTTTTGTCCATCTCTCTGACATTTTGGCACTTGACAAAAAACCTCTCCACCAAAGGCGTTGACTAAACCAATTTTCACTTTGGTAACCTCATCATTTTATGTTTTCATTTGGCCATTTCACAAAAAATGCAGTGAATGCATGAACTTTGTATACCTGTATTAAAATTTGGTTTATAGAATGTCACATTATGACTAACTTTTGAAAAACAATGCATAAAGTAGGTTCTGCCCCCCCCCCCTATCTGTCCCTCCCTTTTTTCTTTACACGCCTTCTCAGCCAACAGTAGCGTGTTGCAGCTGCAGGGGGCGCCAGTTCACAGGTTTCAGAACGTTTCAAACATCGTGATATTTAACAGATAAAAGAAAACCATAGCTTTTTTTTCTCCAAGTGGTGAGCTGACGCCCCTCATGACTTGCCGCCCCGTGCAGCCGCCCGGACTGCCTTTGCCTAAAACTGCTACTGGGTTATCACCACCCACCTGTCGTCTGCTACTTTGGTCTTCCTGATTCGTTCCTCATAATTTAATAAATACTTTAAGTCATTCTTTGTCAGCAAGTTTTCAAAATCCAATGTAGAATGTGGTATTGAATGATGCAGTCATGAAAACATATAAATTGACAGCACTGCTGATATCTGGTAAGTCTAGACCTCCCTCGTTACTTGGTAACTGCTGAGTGCTGAGTGGTCTGTGTTTACTCCAAATTCATCCACTAAGCCAACTGTTGAGGTTCTCTATTACTTTGCTTGAAAACACTATAGGGATCATCCATATGGGAAATAATAAGCACCACAGGATGCTCATCTTAATAAGAGATGTGAGCCCTTAACCTAATTACAGCAGGGAATTCCACCTGAATGGACCATGTTTGATCTTTTTAAATAATGGACTAAAATTTGTTATAAACATCTTAAAGCTAGGGGTTATGAAAATATCCAGATATACAAAACCTTCTGGAGACCATAAAAAGGGGGTGGAGTTATAGGTACTGAATTATGGCACCCGGATGGCATAGCCCTAGATTTGTTGAAGTTTATTGAACAGTTAGGATCTAAAGTTTTGGCACCCCAGTTAAAAAGTTACATTATTGTGCATAAAGATACCGAGGTAAAAAAAGGAAAAATCTTCAAAAGAAGTCAGATTACCTATGTAATACAGTATGTAAAAACAATTAACTTTATTTCCATCATTTATCTTTTCAAAATAACAGAAAACAAAATGTCTTCTGCATCCTCACCACAAAATTTATCATTTGAAGTTGTCAAGTGAACATGGAAAAAAACTGGATGCATTTTGAAAACAGGTTCTGCAGAGCGACAAGGTTACAATAAAACTTTTTGGCGGGAATGAGTGAAGGTACGCTTGGAGAAGAAAGGGCACAGACTTTACTGAAAAGAGCCTCTGTCCAACTGTTAGGCATTGGGGTGGATTATTCATGCTCTCGAGTTGTATTGCAGCCAGCGACACAACATTTCATGAGCAGAAGGAAGAATGGATCAAACCAAATTTCAGCAAATTTTGGACACTGACTGGATGGCATCTGTGAAAAAGCTGAATTTGAAGAGAGGATGGCTTTTACAAATGAATAATGATCCTAAACACACCTCCAAAAGCCACGCTGGCACACATTAAGAAGCAAAAACTGAAGGTTTGGCTGTGGCCTTCCCAATCAGCTGACCTCAACGTCACAGAAAATCTATGGATAGACCTGAAAAAGACCGTGGGTAAAAGATGGATGAAGATACTTTAAACAAGAACTGAGGCTTGGCTGGTTACAAAAAGTCTTCACAAGCTGGAATACTTCCCAGAGGCGGCAGTAACAGGTACTAGTTGCCCAAACTTTAGGACATACCATTATTTTGTTGTTTGTTATTTTGAAAGGGGCAATGATGGAAATAAATACGAGAATGTCTCATCTGGCATCTGATGCCTTTTTTTTCTATCTTTCCTTGGCTTCTTTATGCACTATAGCATAATGTTTTGCCTTGTGTCCCAAACTTTTGAGCCCCATGCATACCCTGAAAGCCTGCTAAGAGTTGATCAGACAGACGTCTGAGGTTGTTAACACATTGTCAGCATAACTTTTGATGTACACTATTAAGATCTAACCCAAGAATCAACATGTCAACAAAGCCAAAGTTCCCACAAACTTCCTCTTTTCCTTTTGTTTTCACAAACTGCTTTTAGTTATTTAGTTTTTGAAAAAGGGCATTATTTATTGAAGTCTGTCTGCAGTTTCATTTGACTGCATCTCCGAAAGCTCTAAAAATATCTTTGAAATAAAATATGCTGAACACGAAGGAGTGAAGTATTTTGTTCTGCTCTTTAAATGTATATGTTGTTTAAGCAACAAAAAGTGTAAAACACAAAGGAAAAAATGTCATTCTTAAGTTCTTAATATTGTTCTTTTTTCTTTTTCATGTTGCTGCAGACTCTGTGAGCGAAGCTTTAAAAGCAATCAGTGTTAGCACAGACCTGGTTGAGGAGGAGCTGAAGCCTCATCTGGACACAGTGTTGGCTGGACTCCTAGAGAAAAGTAAGGCAGAATGGGCATTATTTAATTCAATGTTGAGCCATAATTCATCAAAGCCCCCCCACACACACACTCTGAGGAGTGCGCAATCTCCTCTTGATGGTGCTGGACTTGTATCCTCCTATTGTTTTGGGGCATCCAAAAAAAAAAAGATGGAGTGCGATTGTTTCTGACTGAACCCCCATTTTAGTTGTTTTGTTTCAATGTCAGTATTCTGGGACCAGGCTTTAAATTAGCAACTCTATGTTGGCTTAATACATTGACAGAAGTGTTTGTCTTCACAGAGAAGGATGCTGCCATTGAAATTGCCAAAAGTGGGATTCTGCCTTCACTGGCGCAGGTGTTGTTGCGCAACAGCAGTCTAAGCTGCCAGGTGGCTCTGGTGGTGGCAGAGATGGCGCGAGAAGGTTTGTGTCCTCAAAGCCTTTTTGAGTTGATTCTTTAATCATTTACAGAGAGGCAACAGAATGCAGATTTTGATCTTTAAAAACAATTCACAAGGACAAATAGACGAGTTACAAAAGTATAAATACACAGACGGGGTTTAGCACAAAGGAAGTTCTTAATGTTAGGAAACAATTTCCATGTTAAGACAATTACTCATCCAGAAGAATGTCTTGCACCATTTCCCCTCATTTTACCGAGAACCCCCCCCCCACCCCCACCCACACACACACAACACCACCTCCACTCCAAGCTGTCCTTAATAATGTAATAATCTGGTTTGTAGATTATGTTATCTGTCGGACAGTGAGTCAAAAACTGTTGACCTCTGGGGTTAGGATTTCAAACTAGGAGCATCAAACCAAATTCAGCAAAATCGGTTTGAAGGTTGTAGCTTCCATAAGTGAGAGTAAGATGAATTTATTTCAACACCTGAAACAGAGACTCTGTTGACAGTGTAGTGTTTTTTCTTTATGAGATGCTCAAGTTAGCGTTAGCTCACAACACATCTGCTGCATTGATCTACAAACTTTTTACAGTCTGGATTTAGTTCAACTTTGTGTTAGAGCCAATTTCCAAAGGACATGTTAAAACAAAATAGTTTTTGTTAAATATGGTCTGGCATTGTAAATTTGTGTTATGAAAAAAAAAAAACGTAAAAGGAGAGTGAAAAAAATCTGTTAAAATTAGAATTAGAATTTGGTATGAAAAATCTGATTTTATTTGTTTTACCATATCATCTAGATTAAGATGTGGAGGGGATGGTTACATGGAAATGAATGATTTGTCTCAGAGATTTGTAAAAGGATCATCTGAAGACAAAGAAGAAATCAAACCTGAATTTCCATCAGCAGTTAGAACTAAAGGAAATGCTCGGATGATCAAACATCAACCCTTTAATGTCCAGAATCCTGCAGCACAACCTTTTTCTGCACTAGCTTTCTTAGGTCCGGTGATGCTGTTTTCAAGGTCTTTTTCAAGAGTTGCATATTAAAAAAGGTGTTTTTAACAGAGTTACACGTTAAATCTTTAACATGGAGCCCCCGCAAAACAGCTTTGAGTCCATCTTGAACCGGGGATGGTAGAGGAGCCAAATGCTCCTCTGAATATAAAATCTTCAAGGAGAAACACACGTCCAAACTGTGGCTAAACTATTTGCAAAAGAAGTCACCAGTGAGAAATGGAGAGACCTTTTAGAGGCTGCTCCTCACCACAGTTCACCTGTGTTCCAGCTGCAGTGAGGGAGTCCTGCATCGAGGCCGGCCTGGTCAAAGCTCTGGTTCCACATCTGGACAGCAACAACGAGGAAATGCTGCTGAACACGGGCCGGGCCATCGGACGCATCTGCTTCGACAACGGTGAGCTGAACTTTGAACCATCAGAGGTCTGAGCTGCAGCAGGCTGACATAACCTGCTGCAGCTCAGACTGAACAGAACTGCAGTCAAAAAGGTTTTTAATGCAAAAAGAGCATTGGGATTAGGGAAGCTGCTGGTTCACTGCTATTGCTTTCAGGTTTTCCCCCCAACATTTCTGGAGTTTTACAAGAAGAACCAATGAGGGTAGTCTCTATTGTGAATATTTTTTATTTTAACTCATTCAGGTTTTAGGGCAATGGGGCTATACATTTAGAGGTTTTTGGCAACAAAAGGCCTCAGCTTTGCCATCATTTAACCCTTGTGCTATCCTAGGCACTTTAACATTGGGAGTTGGGTCATCTAGACCCCACTAGACAATGCGCTGAACCTTTTTTCTTTAATGATTTGTGATCTTCACTGGTGTCCATGGATTACATGAAATCCTCTCCACCTTTATCCACTTTTGTCATGGTAGGGAGAACATGTCAATGGTCATCTTGACCCCATAGGATAGCACAAGGGTTAAAATGTCCGGCTCTTCTTCCACTGCCGTCCAGAGCACGCTCTGTGGTTCATCTTTGTCTAACATCTAAAACAGTTTCATGTTTACTTGAAAGTCAGGAAATGATTGATAGAAAATGTTGATGAGAGTTCTCATTCATCCAAGTCATGTTGTCTTGAAGCTGATTCACGGCATATTAACTTAAAGGCTAATCATCTTCCCTGAATGCTTCACCACTCGTTCAAGTCACTGAAAAAGCCGTAGTGGTCAAACGTTTTAGCAAAGACAATTTTTAGTACATATTTCTTGTAATAGCTTCCAGAAATTAATAAAAATCAGGAATGAAAACCTACTTTTTCTTTGTGTCTGACCTTTAGACCTTTCTGTTACCAGTTTCTACTAAATTTAGGTTTCCAACATCGTGTTTTTATGCCAACAGTGCGCTCCTTCTCTTTAAACTTCTCTTCCTCTGTATCAGCATACCAACAAGACCAGTTAGTCCAGAGTGGCGTCATCGCCAGGCTGGTCTCCATAATGAGGGAGTATCCCAAGAACGACCCGCTGGTCAACGTCTGTCTGCTGGCTTTGTGTAACCTGGCTGACATGGGTGAGTGTTCTTGAGCTGTATCAATAATGTAAGATTTAGAGTGAAGGAAAAAACACCAACACTAAAGTCAGTGACTTTAAATAGCAACAATTTTTGACTATAAAATCTACACCACATGCAGATTCTATTGACTTTTTCATCAGACGTCTTTGAATACAATATAGTTACAGGGATATGTTGATTGGTCGAAATACATTATGGGATATATGTGATGCATAATGGGATACGTAGCATGTAGCCTTCGGATGTTAAGTGACTGCTAACAAGTATGTTAATAAAAGACAAGTCCTGTATATTATTATTCCTTTGCGACCCTGAACTACAATATCCCATACCGCAGCTGGCTGTCTGTCTACCAGCCAGCCAGCATGACAAGCAAAAAGAGCTCCGGAGCTCATAGCACAGTTCATAGCTCGAGCGAGTTATGTCCGAAGAATCGCTGTGATATGGGGAAGCAGCAGCAAGCTTGGGCATCCTAAATCTTATGATATTTTTCTTATTTTCATCGAGACAATAATAGATAGATCATTCTTGTTTTTATTTTTCCCCTCTTGGAACGAATGTGGGTCACAGAGACACGGAAGTAGCCGCGGAAAGCGGATGTGAATGAATCCAGACATGGAAACATGATTACCGATGCTTTTGTAGAGCTTTTTCAAAAAAAATAATTCTGATCTCTAAACATCCTCCGTGTCTTCCACCACGCGGCACGCGCTCACTCTACTTTTTTTTTTCAAACTTTATTGAATGTAACAATTCAATACAAAACAATGTTAAACAGCAACAACAAAGGAACAAGCCAGTGGGTTATTATTACATTTTACGCAGATATATTGAAACTGACACACAGATCAAATGTTTTAGTTGCTTTCTTATTGTTGGAGTTTCTTATTGTCTTAATGTATTGTTTGAACTCATTGATAAAGACTCAGAAATGAGGGGTACTATTCGTAACTTTTGATTTATGAATGTGCCATTTGCATAAAAACAATAAAAGGTTAATGATGTACAACTGGTTTTTTTTATGAGATGGACAGTGAATGAGGCCAAACATAACATTTTCTAAGTATAGGCGAAAATCTGGGTCAATGTGGCCGGAAATGAAATGACAAACTTTAGACCAGAGAGTGGTGGAAAAGGAACATGACCAAAACAAATGTACAGCATCTTCAGGGTGTTCTTGACAAAAAGAGCAGGTTACATCAATATCATCTTTGAACCGTTGCAGATATAGTTTGGATGGATAGAATTTATGGATTAAAGTAGCCGCGCCCCCTGGTGGTTTTTCACCGCGATGATCAAAAATCCGACACCATCACTGAAGAGAGACTGAAGCATGTCAGAGATGTGGAAGACATGGCAGGAATAGATAGGAATATGTTAGATGGAGTAATGGGTGGAATTAGTAGTATGGACAGCAAGATATTTAATGAATGCATTGAAGATGAAACGGTATGCACTAAGCTTTAAGCTGAATGTCAAAGAATCAAAGGCAACTCCAAATACCTGAATCTCAGACTCAAATGCAGTATAATGTCAAAGTACTTCATTTTATTTTTCTTTACAACACTGTAAGTAGTAAGTATTTCTAGTCAAAAGCTGAATGATCTCAGTAATTTTATTTTATTTAATTTTTCAATTATTTAATTTAATTAATTATGTAACTAAAGTAACTAAAAATTAAATGTAACTTTGCAAAAGTAACAAAAAGCAGAACCTCAAGGCAGTCAGAGCAAAAAATGTGAAATAGCAGTGATTAGAAGCAGCATGAAAACTTCTTAACTAGTGTTACCTACTACACTGCAGTGCTCTCTTCAAAAAATCTGAAACAGACTAGAGCAGATTTAAGTTTGATATGGTCTATTTTCAGTAATTGAAAAGTGTATAAATAAGTGCTAGATGTCACCAGAATGCACCAAATTGCACCATATTAAAATTTTCCGGGGGGACATGCCCCCGGACCCCCCTAAAGTTGCAAGCACCTGCGGAGCGGCGGGTCGCGCTGTGCCGGGCCAGTAGGGCCCGGGTAGGGCCAGTAACTTTCAGGCAGGGCCAGTAACTTTCAGGCAGGGCCAGTAACTTTCAGGCAGGGCCAGTAACTTTCAGGCAGGGCCAGTAACTTCCAAAAACTACTGGCCCTGTGGGCCAGTGCAAATTTCTGGGCTATGTCAACCCCTGGAAAAGGTTTTATCCTTTGACTGAAACAGCACTAAATGATGATAAAATCTGCTCCTATGGGCAGAAGGGAGAAGAATGTGTGATGGTGGGTTAAATGTTGTTTTTGTTTCTTTTTATGTTATATATTAAAAGTTTGGATAATACATTTTTTGAGTGACTATTTAGTTTACAGCCTTTTGCTTTTAATATCACTTTGGCTGAACGACATTTTGGATTTTAATTGAACATTTGGAGATGTTTAAAAACAATAAAGAAATCTATTCTATTACACCACTAACTGATATCCAACACAGATATGATTTAAAATGAAAAATGTCTCTATTTTTACATCTAGTTTAGTCACTGTATTCTTATAAAATCTTCCTAACACAAAGTTTATATCAAATAGCTGTGAGGACGAAAAGAGACGAGAAGAGAGAAAAAATCAGGACAGAAGGAGGAAAGAAAAAGGCTGGTCTTATGGTGGACGTTCAGGGCAAAGCCAGTTCATATCAAGTCAGTCATTTTTAAATAGCATTCTTAAAAAAAAAACATGCATTAGCAAGATGTTTAATTTGTTTAGAACATGAAATAATAGTTGCTTGGCCATGATTTAGTAGGAGAAGAACACAGACAAGAGGTGAAGGAGACAGACATGAGGTTGGTGATGAATCTGATATCAGAGAGAGCAGAGATGACTTCAGGTAGGAATAATTAAACTATTAAAGTCACAAAAATCTAGATCCAAATTGTGGTTTAAACTTCTGCTGACCACCTGTTCACTTATTTTGGGAAAACAAGTGCAGATGTTACGGGTCCCGGGTGCGGCGACCACGATAACAAAAAGAATTGAGTCTGTGAAAATATAAAACGAGTCTCAGAGCAGAAATGACACGAACACTCTTTCATTCTCCAAATTTTTTGATTTGATTTGAAATGGTTTATTTCAAGCAATCAAGTAGAAACAATACACAAAAGCAATACAATCATCAGTTATACATTCATACAGCAACTAATCAAACTTAGGATAATTAGACATATTAATAAACATTGCTTGAAAGGGAGTGTAAGGAAGCGAATTTATATAATCCCACCCCGTTACACTGTAATCAAATCACTTCTGTTTAAATGTTTCAACACATTTACAATTTAAATTCAGTGCATGTAATTGTCCAATGTACAATCTGACCTCTAAATTAAGTCTAAATTAAATATCTGACGAATATCTCACATCAGTAATTACTCTGTTTTCAAATACATTACATTTCCATTTCAAAACTAAACAAAAGAATCACATAAGTTTAATTCACTTTAACTTCTGTAGTAAGCACAAACAAAGGAAATACTTCTTTGTTTTTGTTACTTTAGCAAATTGTTTTAGCTTATAAATGCTGGACATTGCACTTCTAGAAATATAAACTTATAATGATAAAAGAACAATAAATCTGTAAACTTTTATCCCTTTACAACTGTTACAAAAGTCATTAATGTTTCTGTTGCTTTTAAACATGTTTAAAGTCACGTCAGGAATCTTACAAAATTTATTAAAACACACAGTAATGGATCCAACTACTGTAGTTTGCATAGTTGCTATGGCAATACTGGCTCATTTAGCGCGAGCTAACAACATCCTGTCTTGTGAATACAAGCTAACGCGATAACACCGGCTACTTTAATCCATAAATTCTATCCATCCAAACTATATCTGCAACGGTTCAAAGATGATATTGATGTAACCTGCTCTTTTTGTCAAGAACACCCTGAAGATGCTGTACATTTGTTTTGGTCATGTTCCTTTTCCACCACTCTCTGGTCTAAAGTTTGTCATTTCATTTCCGGCCACATTGACCCAGATTTTCGCCTATACTTAGAAAATGTTATGTTTGGCCTCATTCACTGTCCATCTCATAAAAAAAACAGTTGTACATCATTAACCTTTTATTGTTTTTATGCAAATGGCACATTCATAAATCAAAAGTTACGAATAGTACCCCTCATTTCTGAGTCTTTATCAATGAGTTCAAACAATACATTAAGACAATAAGAAACTCCAACAATAAGAAAGCAACTAAAACATTTGATCTGTGTGTCAGTTTCAATATATCTGCGTAAAATGTAATAACCCCCTGGCTTGTTCCTCCATTTTTCCTGTTTACTGTTTAACCATGTTTTGTATTGAATTTTACATTCAATAAAGTTTGAAAAAAAAAAAGAGTCCAGTAGGACATTAGAAGCGATTTTTGTTAATAAACAAAATATTTTATTGTGCTTTGGATCTTAAAAAAAAAAAAAAACACCGGCTACTTCCGGTCCGGCTTTTCCCGCCGAAACTCGCCAAAAATAAATAATGAACTTCCCCAGTTTACATCAAAATTACAAATCGAATAACACTGGCAATTAACTGGGAAGTAAACCAAAGCTTAGGGCTTTCATCTGTTGGGTTTTAACCAAATGCTAACCTGTGAAAATATAAAACGAGTCTCAGAGCAGAAACAACACATGTGTCCGAATTCCTACCCTAATCCCTAACTACTAAAACCCTATATAGTGCGGCACTATATAGGGGTTAGGGCGATAATGCGGACAAATCACTTCTGACGGAAACAGGAAGTTGATCCGTCCTCGGCCACTTGGAGGCGCTGCGAGTGTCAAAAGTTCCGCCTACCAGACTCATAATATAGTTCCTTTTTATTTTCTTTTTTCCACAGACTATTTTTAATAAATGCATTCAAAAATAATTATTTTAATAATCTAATAATACTAATAATGGCTTTTAATTTCAAAATAAATACCAAATGTGGATGCACATATTTGGGTGCACCACACAGACATGGCAAGTCAGTCCCAACAGAGAAGAATGAGGAGAGAGGTTCAGATGATGATGAAGAGGGAGAAGAACAGAGAGCTGCAGGGAGAGGGCTGGGGCAAGGCATTACTCAGAAGATCCTTCTGAATAACCTTCACCACACAAATTTGGGGAATCATTGAGGCAAAACATGGTAGAATTTGTTGAGTTGTTGAGGAGAGGTTGAGGAAGAAAATGAAAAAGCATTTTGAAGGATTGCTTTTTCTTTTTAATTTTGAGTCAAAAATGCAGCTTCATTTTGAAAATGAAAAAGCAATCCTGGTTTTACATTTTATTTTTAATTATGCTACATAATCACTTCCATATATTTCTGTGCATGTATGACTGTGTGTGGGTGGGGGGGGGGGTTAATGTGGCCACATACCCCTATGAAATGAGGTAGTTGCGCCCCACAATCACTCTCAGTACACTTTAACACTGAACTGAGCCTCACTCAGTGTGAAGTATTGTTTGTGCCGCTCTGCCTGCATTACTGAGTGTTATATCTGGACCTGATCTTCTGATTTTCTGACTCTGTTTGTCTCTGACTCCATCTGCCTGCCGCCTGACCCTAATTTAGCTTTGTGGACTTTTAGCTGAGCTTATAAATCTGCTGCAATTGGAAGCAGCTTTCTGCTCATTTTGTGACATTGAGCTCCATGAGGAGACATTTTTAATAATTCATTTTATAATGATACAATATCAATTTGGAAACCCCTGAGAAAAATAAAATTCCAATGTTTCATCTAGTCTGACCTTAACTTAACCCAGTGTTGGATCTAAAAATGGTTTGTACATCTTACTGAAATTTAATACATTTGGTTTGCACTGTAATTCTAAAATGTGCCAAAAACCTGTTATTATTTTTTTCTCCTTGTTATTTCAAGCACATCATCTTAAAGTAGGGCAGTGATGATGCTTCACTGCCACATTTCATCAAAGTAATGAAGAACAGCTAAAGAGTCATCTTTGTGAAGTGTTTAGTGTGGAAATAAGTCATAACCAAGTGAAGCAAAAGTAACTTTCCATCAGTTCTAACACACCATTGTGTGTAGCTCGATCTGCCTCCTGTCCTCGAGGAGTTTCAGTTATTTCGTGTATTAACCCCCACAACCTCACCCTCTCCCAATTTAGTCCTGGACACTGATGCACCACATCCATGGCCTGTATCTAGACGAGGTATCCATGGCAACCATGAGCCCCAGCAGCCACAAAAATCAGTTCATGTTTGTCACAGAAGAGACCATTATTGTCATGGCTTGAGGGCAACATTTCCTTCAAGGAGTGACATGTATGATCTTAAAAAGATTGACCAATGACTGTAGATATAGATGGACAGGTAATCACTCACTGGCTTGAACTAAAGCCAGTTTTTCAGGAGATAATCCCACAAAGATTTCCCAAAAATAGGAAGATCAACAGGACAATAAATTCTGACAGTTGTAGAAACACAACCAGTAAGTCACGACTGACCTGAGGATTAACTGATGACCCATCAAACAAAGGACACACCCCCATTTGAGCATGATTTAGGTCTCAAATATGAAATAAAAGATTGAGAATAATCAACCTTCAGAACAGTTGTCAAAGCTATAAACATGACAAACTGTTGAAACCAGACTGTGAGCTTCATCGTAAAAGTTTTGGAGCGAATGAGGACTTGACTGTTTATGGAGCCCCCCCCCCTTCTTCTCTCCTGCTGGCAGTCTGCTTAATGTCAATCCGGAATCTCTGATCAGAGGAGGATTTATTTCTTAATCATAATGTAGCTGGTATGTGCTGGACAATGGTGTAGTGGTTACAGTGAGAAGGTCCTGGTTTGAGTCCCACTTGGGTCTGTTCTGTGTGGAGTTAGCGTGCTCGGGTTTTCTCCGGCTTCCTCCCACAGTCCTGAAATATGCTTCAGGTTATAGGTTATAGGTCAATAGATTAACTAGTGATTCGAATTGGTCGTAGGTGTAAGTCTGTTTGGTTGTTTGTCTCTGTGTGGCCCTGTGATTGGACTGGAGGACTGTCATGGGTGAACTCTGCCCTAATCCATCAGCACTGGCTCCAGCCCCCAAATGGGAATTCAGCAGGTTTAGAAAATGGATGGATGGTCAGTTTATTTGTTTTCCTCCATGTGTGCCTCCAGACTGTGCGAGGGAAGCACTGGCAGACCTGGACGTGGCAGAAGTCCTGATTCTTCAGCTGAGGCGAGCTCCTGACGCCGAACGCCGACATGTAATACTGGAAATTTTGGGATCCTTGGGGGAAAGTGGTAGGTGTTTTCACAATGTTTGGGCACTGTAGCTTGTTCACAAAAAAGGCATTTAACATCATTCCCCATCAAGCAGCAGGAGTTGCTGCTCAGCACCACAGCTCCAACAAACCTGCAGTATCATGCAGACCTAAGAATACGACTATCAGAACAAGTGTTCTCAAATCAATCATTGAGTTGAAGTAAAATTATCAAAAAATCAAAAAATTCTGCAAATATACATGAGGACCAAGTCACCTAAAGGTTGCATGTAGCAGAGCCCCAAAGTGGAGTGTTTGGTTGGGCTGCAGTTTTCCACGTCATGAAAAGTCAGACAACCTTGGATTGCTGCATGCATGTGTTGCAGAAACAGAAAAAAAACACTTTGCTGATTCTGTGCATCACAAAAATGTGTCGCAGCTTTCGTGTTGTGCTTTCCCCTCAGATGCTCTGAAGCTGCAGTTTTCGGAGTCAGGAGTGCCAGAGGCTTTGTCAGAAATGATCCGAAGTCTGCAGGGGGGCGATGACCCACACGACTTCTGCAGCATGAAGATCGCCTCCAACCTCATCGTGTCTCTGCTTCTGGGTGGTGAGTGTCGGTTTGTTTAGTCCCATTGGATTGAGTCCAGGGCTCTCTTCTCTTTACAGAGTTTTTGCCTGTTCTGGCTCCACTTAAACATGTGAGGATTTCAAATGTTTTTAGGGTGTCCAATCATTTTGACTTGAAATAAACACAGTCTGAAGGGGGTCCGTCATTCATAAAAATAGCTGGTCCTCTCACCCCCCCCCCCCCCCACTCTAAACAACGGGAAGAGGAGTTTGCGCCCTCATTGGAAAGAACGTTTTTAAAAAGTATCAAATTATAAAAGAAACTGATATTATAAAACCCAGAGATCCTAGACTCTTTATCTCATTACAATAATTGTGATTTTAAGACTAAGAAACTGTTTTCATAATTTCTAGACATGAATTTTTGAATGTTTTCTGGTTTCCAATAATGTGGTTTTAAGAAACACCAATTATTTTCTTTGGCCCAGCTGGAAAATCCTTTTTCTCCGAACCTGGACAATCTTAGTCAAAGAACTTACCGGCTTTAGGATAGAAATCTTGTTTCTCAAAAATGTTGTTGTTTTCCATCCATATTGTTCAACTTATCAGCTGGTCGTGGGGGCAGATGTCACAGTGATGATGCTCAGACCTCCCTCTCCTCTAAAACTTTCATCAGTTCTTCCATGGGGAACTCAAGGTAGTGATGGGCTGATGAAACCTCAATAGCTGCGTTTACACGGACTAGGTCAGGGGTCGGCAACCCAAAATGTTGAAAGAGCCAAATTGGACGAAAAAAACAAAAAACAAATGTGTCTGGAGCCGCAAAATATTAAAAGCCCTATTTAAGCCTTATAATGAAGGCAACACATGCAATATGTATCTATATTAGCTATATTAGCCTACTATCAAAATGACTTAGTTGCTACAAATACATAATGAGCATTAACGATTAAATGTTTATTTGCCCTGCAGTGCATTCTGGGAGAACGTCACGTAACGTGACTGCTCTGTTGTGCAAGTTTAACTTCATTACAATATCAATGAATAATGTTTCATTTCTTTGATAAAATTAAAGAAATGTAATAAAGAAATCCGATTTTCTATGTCATTTTTATTTTGAGGATTTGAACAAAAAACAATAAAATGGAACGTGCATGCCCCTTGACAGTCAGCTGCACTCGAAGGACAGAACAGCTTCAAGCATTTGCGGCGCCTGCAGACTTTCATTCAGGTGGCTTGTCACAGTCACATCCACCAAAAAGTGCACCTTTTCCAGCCACTCAGCATCTTCCAGTTGCGGGTAGTTCAGCAAAGGTCTTTACTCTTCAGGAATGTTTTCACGTGTTCTAAACAGACAACAAAGTGACGCAAAACGTCCCCCTGGACAGCCATCAGACTGTGTTGTGTAGCAGGAGATCAGAATATTCGCTTTCAACTTCATCAAGCAATGCACGGAACTGACAGTGGTTCCATTTACATCAGCCCCCTGTTTAGCGGTCCGCTAAAAGTTAAAAAAAAAAAAAAAAACCCTGCTGGTAGAAACGTGTGACGTAAGCTGCGATGCAAATCTCTGTTAACAAAAATGTTGAAATTTAATATTGTAATGACCCAGCCAGACCGTCACCTACGTGGGGTAACAGCAGCCAAACTGCTCTTCCAAAGGCTGCTTTGGAGAGCTGTCCATGCCTCATTCACTGCACAACCCCAGACAGTCTCAGTGACGGATAACTAACAAGAGAGGAGAAATCTCCTTTTATACAACAAGCCTCTTTATTCCACTACACAAACAGTCCAAACAGCATGGACGTCACTTTAGTTCACAACACTCTAACTCAAGGTTTTACCCCAAAACTCCCCTCTTCCCATGAGCCGTAGGGGCTGAAGGCGGGGCTAACCCCCAGGTCGCTACAATATTGTAGTGGTGGTCATGTGCATTTTAGGTATGTTAGCAGCAGGGGATTGTGGGACGTAGTCCCCTGATCTAATTAGGGCTCAGCATGAGCGTTTCTGTTTGCCCACGTTTCTTTTCAAATGGCAGTTTTGTTGTTCCACCTTAGTTTATTCTTCCTGTTATGTTTGTTTCTTTTTGTTGCATCATAAGTGTGGAAGGGGGAGAGGTTGATGAGTCCTGTGCAATGTTCAATGTGATGTGTGCTTGACAGAAATGGGATTTGTTACATCAGAAAGGGGAGTATGCTCTCAGCTTCCCTTACTACATCCTCCTTTCTGAGACTGTATGGAGTCATGAAGAGTTTGGGATACAGACTGCTCTCCAGCGCATCTAATTAATTGACAGCACACTGTATAGATAGCTTGGCTCTGGTTTTCTCGCTGCAACTAACGTACCTGCTGGGCATTACAATAGTAATTCTACACATTCTTACAGCATTGGAAAACGTTAAGAATATTTGTGTCTTGTTTTTCCTCCTACAGAAACCATATTAAAACCAAACATATATTTCTCTCTCCCATCTTTATACATTTTCAAACATTTTTGAAAATGCTCCAGGGAGCCACTAGGGCAGCGCTAAAGAGTCGCATGCGGCTCCTGAGCCGCGGGTTGCCAACCCCCGGACTAAAGTGATCAGAATGAACACCTGATCAGAATAAAAATGCCTCGTGTAAACACCGTGTTCGGAATACTCCGCCCCGATCAGACTCATTTGGATCATAGTTTCTGTCCGATGGAGATAGGTGGGTTATGCTGATTGTTGATCCGATCGGGGGTCACTACTGCTCTGGTTTTACGTCATGCGTGGACGGTGTGGCGCTCCAGTACTTAGGAGAACAATGTCTTCCATTAGAACTGTGTCCTCAAGCAGAGGAGAGGCTTTGTGACAGTGTGTGAGCTAACGGAGGCGGCTTTTCAAAACAGAAATGCCGCGCAATCCTGAGAAATAGTGTAAATAATCATGTGGATTTGTGTTTCAAGTCGTGTCCAGAAAAATAAAAACTGATGTTATTCCCACATATTTTTTTTTTCTTTTAACTTGTCCTGTCCAACAGCTGGGCAAACAGATAAGAGCTGAAGGCCTCTTGTGTTGGACATATTTTACTTTAACAACAGGGGTAATTAATCTTCAGACGAACCAGAGGAATGTCTGAATAAACCCCCCTTTTGTAGTTGAGGCCAAACTTTATTAATTTCAATCATATTTGAAAATCTTTGATGTTGGACCGTACGGAAAAGGAAAGGGGGGAAGAAGAGAAAGGGATGAAAAAGGGGGGGGGGGGTGTAGGAGGGTGATAATAGGAGGGGGGGGGGGGGGGTAGAACCATGAAGCAGCATAAAGCAACAAGTTTACTGGATGTTTATCATTACGGTAAGGTTCAAGTGCAGTACAAATCTCAAAGGGCGGGGCCTGTCCGCACACACACTCAAATGTCATCAACACACCTGCTAGCTGCAGAAATGTCCACCTGTCAACATGTACACAAAACAAATAGTGTTCACACACGCACACCCATGCCTTCAAGCCAACTGGTGTGAAATATTTCATTCATTCAATCAATTAGTGTAAAGGTGAGCTAACACCTGTGCTCAGGTGAGTGTTTATGTTCTTCTAAAATGGATTCCCGCATATTTACGTACAGCCAAGATGCAGATTGATCGCAAGGACTGTATGTTTATCCAAGGCTAAATGTTGTTTGCAGGTATTAGCCAATACTAACCCATCTTCCTGCTCCGTTCGACCACAAAAAAAGCACTGACCACACGGATTAAAACAAATATTATGAGCGAAGAGGCGCTTCATAAGAATCTTAACATTAATAAAGCACCTTTAGAAGATCATCTCGCTCTTTTTAGCAGCTCTGTTTGTTTATTACGGAACTCAATATTTCTTCTTCTAGTCATTTTTGTTATTTTAGAGAGTTCTACGCACATCCAAATGATTTATTCTGATTGAATGTGTGGCGTATGTAAAGGTTTGTTATAATCTGTACACAGTTCATTCTAATCTGATCTTTATACAATTAAAGATATTTTGCACATGTAACCACAGCTAGTGTTGCTCCCTCTCTAGTGACCCCTGCAGTAATTCTGAAATCATTGCAGGTAAATAAAATAAAAATTAGATTCTAAAAGAAGCTGTTTTAGCCCTACTTGGATAAAAAAAAAAAAAAAAAAAAACATTTAACATGGTCTTGTAGCATCTTTCTCATGATAGATGACATACATGAAGACAACAAGCATTAAAACTGAATTTTTATTTTCCTTATTCAAGACGTGGGGAGTCAGGAGAAGACAAGACATGCAGTTTGAAAAACTTGTAGTTGTGACGTAGAAACTACAATCAGCAGGCCACAAGTTCCCAGCTCTGCTCTATTCTGATTGATCCACCTGCAGACAAATAGATCCATGAACGCCTTTGCTTTCCTCGTCTGAGCTGGAATCAGGCAGAAAACTGTACGGCTGGACAGCTTCATCATTGCTCACTATTTTTGTTGCACCGCTAATGTTAGATTGGGGGTGTGAGGGACTTACAGTTAGCAGGAGAGAGTGTAAACAAAGGCATGATGGGAAATGAAGGCTGGCTCGCTCTGCCCCAGTCCCCGCCCACAACTTCATTTTTAATGAACTCCTGCCGCTCTGCAGAAACTATGGGGGCGGCTGTGGGGCAGCAGCAGAGCGGACAAACCCTGATGGGAAGATTCCAGGTTCAATTTCCCTTCACGCTACTACCTAACTATGTAGCAATGAGGGGGCCCAAGTCTGTGTCCCGCTGTGCAGGTCCCCAGCCTGGATAAAATACAGGGTTGTGTTAGGATGAGCACCTGGCGTAAAACTCTATGCCAAACCCCCTTTGCTAATCAATGAAAGATTGACTCTCTGTTGCCCTGGGACAGACAGACCTGTCCAGGGTTCCCTGCCTTAACCTGCAAGTGGCCGGGATAGACTCCAGCAACCCAGTGACCCCGAAAGGGACAAAACGGATTAGAAGATGAATAAATGAATAAGTGATTCTCTGTGGTGCCCCCTGAAGAGATACGCTGAAAGGTAAACAAGTCTCTTCCTCTTTTTTCCCTTTCAACTTTTCCCTTCAGGGGTTGCCACAGAAAATCATCTTCCTCCATCCATTCCTTTCTTCTGCATCCTCTCCTCTAACACTAACAACCTTCATGTCTTCCTTCACTGCATCCAGAAACCTCCTCCTTGGTCTTCCTCTAGACCTCTTTGCCTGGCAGCTTTAGACTCAGCATCCTTCTACCCATAGATTCACTGTCTCTCTCATGGACATGTCTAAACCATCTCAGTCTGGCCTTTCTGACTTTATCTTCAAAATCTCCAGCATGTGCTGTCCCTCTGATGTCCTTATTCCTATCCATCCTGGTCCTTCCCAAAGAGAACCTCAGTATCTTCATCTCTGCTACTGTCTCTAGGTCCAACATCGTGGCTGCTCTCACCACAGCTTTCTACACCTTTCCTTTCATTTGAGCTGAAACTCTTCCATCACACATCACACCTGACACTTTTCTCCACCCATTCCAACCTGACTGCACTCAGTTCTTCACTGCTTTTCCACACTCTCCACTACAACGGAGTGTTGCCCCAAGATACTTCAAATCCACCACCTTATTGATCTCTTCTCCCTGTAACCTTACTCTTCCACTTGGGTCTCTCTCATTCACACACATGTACTCTGTCTTACTGGAGCTAACCTCCATTCCTCTCCTTTCCAGCACAAACCCCAATCTTTAGCTTCTCCTCCACCTGTTTCCTGCTCTCACTACAAATCACAATATCATCTGCAAACATCATAGTCCGTAGAGGTTCCTGTACTTCATCATTAAATAGCACAGTTTCTCTTTGTCATAAACTTTCTACAAAGACACAGTGTAGCTCTCTCTGACCTTCTCTATCAACATCCTCAAAGCAAAGATTGCATCTATAATAATAATAATGGATTGGATTTATCTGCGCTTTTCCAGACGCTCAAAGCGCTAACAGTGTGTCCATTATTCATTCACTACTCATTCATAGTGAATGGTAAGCTACTGTTGTAGCCACAGCTGCCCTGGGGCAGACTGACAGAGGTGTGGCTGCCAGTTCGCGGCTATGGCCCCTCTAACCATCACCGGGATCATTCATACACATTCACACACCAGTAGAGCTGCACAGAAGGCAAGTGACTTAAGTGTCTTGCCCAAGGACACACAACAACAGTTGGCAGGGGGGAGCGGAGATCGAACCGTCGACCCCTCGAACATTGGACTGTGAGCCACTTTTACTCTTTCTTGGAATGAAACCATACTGCTGCTCACAAATGTTCCCTTTGGCTCCTAGTCTAGCTTCAACTACTCCAGGGGTGAGCAATTCTAGGCCTCGAAGGCTGGTGTGTCTCCATGATTTCCAAATATTCCTGCCCTACTCAAGGCCAATTACCTGGTTCAGGTGTGTCCAGCCAATCAGAACATGACAGAGCAAGGTATGAAGGAAGACATGCAGGAATGTGGCCCTCAGTTCCCACCTCTGAACTACTCTTTCTCATAACTTCATTGTATGGCTCATCAGCTTTAATCCTCTGTAGTAACCACCACTCTGCACATCTCCCTTATTCTTAAAAATGGATACCATCACAGTTCTCCTCCATTACTCAGACATCTTCTTACCATCTAAGATCCTGTTGAAGGAGTCAAAAGCTCCACTCCCATCTCTCCTAGACACTTCCATATCTCCACAGGTTTATCATCAGGACCAATAGCCTTTCTACTCTTCATCCTCGTCAATGCCCCCCTCACTTCACTCTCACTAATCTTTATTACATTATTATATATATTACCTTAATTTATTATCTTTATTACCTCCACAACAGTCCCGTTTTCTATTCATTGTTCTCTCTGGTTTTCTTCATTCATCAACTCTTCAAAGTATTCTTTCCATAGACACTTCTTGATACGTTACCATCCCTATCCTTAATCCCTCTAACCTGCTGCATGTCCTTCCCGTCTTGGTCTCTCTGCCTTGCTAATCTGTACAGGTCACTTTCTCCCTCTTTACTACCCAACCTAACATACAAGTCATCATAAGCCCTTGTTTGACTTTTGAACCCTCTACTTTCACCTTACACTGCATCTCCCTGTACCCCTGTCTACCCTCCTCAGTCCTCTTACGACTCCTCCCACTTATTCTTAGCAAGCATCTTACTCTGCAGACACTCCTGCACCTCCTCATTCCACCACCAAGTCTCCTTATCAACTTTCTTTCCTGATGACACACCAACTACTCTCTTACCCGTCTCCCTGATCCCATTAGCTATAGTTATCCTCCTGACCACCCAGAACCTTTTTTGACTGCTTCTGAAAAGTTATCCAGCATTCTTCCTTTTTCAACTTCCACCAGTTTGTCCTCTTCTCTGCCTTTTCCCTTCTTTTCTTCATCCTCTTAATCACCAGAGTCATGCTGTCTGGAAACACTCTCACCTACCACTGCTGTGCAGTCACTGATTTCCTTCAGATTACACCATCTACACAAGATGTAGTCTATCTGTGTGCTTCTGCCTACATTCTTATAGGTCACCCTATGTTCCTGCCTCTTTTCAAAGAACATATTTACTGGAGCCATTTCCATCTCTTTTGCTAAATCAACCATCATCTGTCCTTCTACGTTCCTCATCTGGATACCAAACCAGCCCATCACCAGTCATCACCTCTGTTCCTGCACCAACATGTCCATTGAAATCTGCACCATGACAATTCTCTCTAGAGGGATGCTCATCATCACTTCATCAAGGTCCAACCAGAATTTATCCTCCTCCTCCAGCTCACATCCTACCTGTGGGGTATACCTACTAACAACATTAAACATCACACCTTCCATTTCTATCTTCAGACTTTTTACCTCCACAACACTCCTAAGAAACTCCTCCTTTAAGATAACTCCTCCTCCATTTCTCTTCCCATCTCCATCATGATAGAACAACTTGAACCCTGCTTCTAAGCTTCCAGCCCTGCTACCTTTTCACCTGGTCTCCTGGACTCCCAGTATGTCTACCTTTCTCATCTGCATCATGTCAACTAACTTTCTACCATTTCCTGCCATAGTTCCAACAGTCAAAGTCCTTACTCTCAGGCCAACACGCAGGACTTTCCTCTTCTCTCTCTTCCTCTGACCCATCTAAGTCTGTCCCTCCTCCAGCTGTGTTCCAAAAGTTTGAGCTTGTGACTCTCTTTTTTCAAGATCTTATCAACTATATTAAGCCCTCAGGCTCTCCTCAGGAACCCAAACCCCCATCCCCACACAGATCCCCCCCTCCTCACTTTTAAAAACAGATTTTTTTCCAGCATAGGGCAGGTGATCCTCACTACTGTTAACACAAGTCTTTCTTCCTTTGTGGCACATACACATTTTAAACATGCTGTTACTCAACCCCTGATTAAAAGGACAAACCCATGTGAATTGATTAATTTTAAGTCCATCTCTAAGTTCCCCTTTGTCTCAAAAATCTCTCATTCAGTGGAAGGAAGATGGGCTCCAAGGCCCCCTGTGGGTCGTCCAGCCTTTGTTCAACTATAGCAGGAGCTCGGTACGAATATCATCAATAAGGGGAACTTGTTCCTACTGCATTTTGGACTATGGCAGGGATGCCCTTTGTCACTGGTTCTTTTCATAATCAGACATGACCACATTTAAATAAGGCACCAAGACTGCAAAAGTCTGCACACTAGTTAGAGCATGCAGAACTCTGACATGCTTGTTTAAAAGTACATTTGTGTTTGTCAGATGAATCCATGCAGAAGTGTTTTGGGGAGGGCTCAGGAGTAGTCTACCAGGACATCTTGAGCTGGCTGCAGAGCTCCAACACACAGCTGCAGCTCTCTGGAGCCCTCGCCATTGCCAATTTTGCTAGAAATGGTAAGGAAATGGTACATCTGTATTGTTTTGTTTGTTTTTTTGCTATGACTTACAGTCCTGTAACAGCATTAAGACTTGAAGATGTTGAGGGTTCTCTTTGGGAGTTACAATGGTAGATAGAATCAGGAATGACTCCATTAGATAGAAAACTCGTTAGATTTTATAAAATATATTATTATAAGAATGGAAAAATGTGGTTTTATCTGAATTTGATGTTTAGATACCTCCGTAAACCTTTTCTACATCCAGCTGCAGACATATGCCTGCAGCTCACACTACACATATCTGTCAAACCAGTTAAGACCAGTTTGACACACTGTCTTGTGCACATAGGCACTAATACTAGAGCACAGGTGGGCAAACTACAGCCTGGGGGCTATATGCAGCATTCGAACTAGTTATTTTGGAATAAATCATATTGGTAATCCTTATTAATGTTTCATTTTCTGGTCTGTCCCCATAGATGGTGCACTATAAATAAATTGACCCTTGTTTAGGTGCAGAAAGTTAGTCTGCACTGATGTGGTGTTGAAGATTTTTTTTTGTAACATTCAGTCATTTTTTTTATTATTCCAAAACCACATAAACACAGCATTTCTCTAAGTTTGCGTTTGTCCCTGAAGGACATCAACATATGGAGGCAAACTAAAATAAGGACAAAACCCACAGTTCTGAAATCTGTTTTAAAATATATAATTATTTTTTATGAATTTGTTTTCATCCAAAATTTCACCCAGATTCTGATTGTGCTTTTGACTCAGAAAAAGATGATGGCTTATGTTGAGTTAAGCATGTTCGATGTGTAACATGACAATTCTCTGTCCTCTGTCAGACAGTAACTGTGTGAAAATGCTTGAGCTGGGGGTGGTCCCACACATCCTCGCCCTGCTGGAGAAGCATGTTGATGAAGGAGATGTGTCCGTTCAACATGCTGGACTGAGCGCGCTCAGAAACTTGGCCATTCCAGGTAAGAGTCATGCTAAAATGAGGCAAAAAGTTTAACATTGGTTGTTTGATGTTCAGACCGTGTAACAACACTGCAGGGAAAGGAAACAACACAATCACATTAAAAGTAACACAACAGCATTGAAACAACACAACACTTCATCAAAAGATTAAAATAGACCTTCTCTGAAGGCCTAAAAAACATCTGAATCATGTGATGATTATATTTTGTCCATGTATACTCATTAAATCCTTTCAAATGGTCTGTGCATTCCCTTTTATTGTGTTTATGATAGTTATGCTACTTCGAGACATGTATTTTCACAATGGATCATTTAACCAATCGCATTTCAGCTGTCCTATGTTGCCAGGCAGGGTTAGAGCTGGGAAGGCCTTCACGATCCGTTCTGCAGGCCCTCTAATGTGAAACCTAATGTCGGACATTAATTTCCTTCAACCAATCAGATTTTGAGTTGGTGTCAGCAGGACCTTCTAGCAGGCTTAGGCAACCTCACAGTATCCCTTGTGCTATTCAAGCCACATTAACATTGGGATTGGGGCCATCTAGACCCACTAGACAGTGCGCTGAACCTTTTTTCAGTCAATGATTTGTGATCTTCACTGGTGTCCATGATTACATGAAATCCTCTCCAACTTTATCCAGCTTTGTCATGGTAGGGAGAACACGTCAATGGTCATCTTGACCCCATAGGATGGCACAAGGGATATTCAGACCTTCTGATTGGACAGACGTTTCAGGAAGTCACATGCAGCCCTGTCCAGTTTGACACAGATCCACAGAGGACCTTTTGATCAGTCTCAGCTAAAACAGCTGACTGTAATGTACTCCAAGGAGGATTTAGCAGGAAAATCTCCCACTGATCTCCTTGACTTCCTTCATTAGAAACATCTGAGTGAATCATGAAGCAGTATTACAGATTTGTGTTTTAGGCGCTGACCGTCCCCATGTCCACTGCGTCTGTCCAGTGGACATTTTCAGCTCTAAAGTAAAATTCAAACCTACAGAAACACAACTGGACAGACTGGGCTCTCAGCACTGGCCTTGATCGAATAGAAAAGGACTTCTTGAAGGAACTGAAGAGCGATAATCTACATGACAGGGTGATGAACTGGTTTGAGGAAAGAGAGGAGGATGGATTTTGTCTTCAAATAATCCGATTTTTTGATGAGTGAAATGATAAATATAATAAATAATATTACAAATTTATGTGGCTATTTTCAGTGTTCTGTGCTGGATGTACAGCACTGGCTTTCATCACTAAAAAGCTGAAATTGTCATGTTACATTTAAATATAGATCACAAATTTTTAAATCAACGATATTGGAGTATTTTTACAGAGGTGGTGGGGGGGTTAGAATCATAAAGTAACAAGTTGCTGGAAGATTCTATTCATTAATGTCAGGTGTAAATGTCAGTATAAAAGGGGCGGGGCCTGTCCACACACTCATTCAATTGTTACAAACATACCTGTTGGCTCCAGAAATGTTCACATACAAACAAGTCAACATGAACACAATGCAACTAACATTCACACGCACATACTTGTGTATACAAACCATTACATGTTAAGCATTTTCCTTCAGTCACGCACACTACTTGTGCTCAGGTGAGTGTTACTGTTCTTCTGGGGTGGATGATTGAGTGTAAACAGAGGTCCAAACATGCTGTTCAACAGTTTGTACCAAAAGAATTATCATCAGCAAATCTCTTAATTTATTGTAAAAGCATTCTGTGGTCTTTTAATTTTTATTTTTTGCCAAAATCTAGAAACTTGTGTTTTTTTCTAGGACATAATTTCTGCAGTGCGGCAGGAGTTGATTAGAAATTCACCTTTGAGTTGTGGGCAGGATTGTTGGTGCAACCCCACCCCCCCTTCCCCTCACCACTGCTGAGAGCTCTCTGCTTATGTACTCTCCCGCTAGCTTACAGCCCCTCACACCCCCAAGTTCACATTTTCTGCTGGGTTTTTTTCCGCAAAAAAAAAAAAAAAGCATTTTTGTGCAACAAAAATGGCGAGTAGCATCAGAGCTATCACAGTTTGGATCCAGATTCTAACATCTACATCTGCCTTCTTAGAATTGCAACCCACCACTGCGATTGGGGTTGATTATCTATTATCTCTCTTCCTCTCATGCACACCTGAGCCTGAGCAGGCCTGGGATGGGTGGGGTGGGGGGCAGGAAATTCGTGGCCTGCCCAGTAAATGTTCTACACCAGAAATGCTCTCATTTTCAAACTGCATTTTTTCGTCTGCTCCTAATTCACAACAATTAGAATAAAGAAATCCTCAGAAATACAATGTTAAGATTGTTGTGCTTATCCCTTCAGGGGTCACCACAGGGACGTAACTTTCACTGATTCCCACAGGTGGTTTGGCAGAGATTTTTACACCAGATGCCCTTCCTGACACAACCCTGTATTTTATCCAGGCTGGAGACGCAGACTTGGGCCCCCTTGTGGGTAAATAGTTAGGGTGTAGTGTGATGGCTCTTGTCCAAAGACCTACACTGGATAAAGCTCATCATGCCCCCCTAGGAAACAAACCCTGGTTTCCCATGCGCCAGTCCACACAGCCAACCGAGCTATCCAGCCGTTCAGATGCAATTCTAAGCTTGATTTTCTCCATAAATGTCATCATGATGTGAAAAACAGCAAAAAACACAATTTTCATTGAAGTGTTTCTTTCATGAGATCAGTGAAAGCAAAGCAAATATCACAAGTCTCCATTAAGGATTTCCTTTTAGAGAGAAAGTCTTTGCCAAAAAGTCAGTGCATTGCTGAATAATACATTCAGTTTGCCAAAGATGAGGCTTACCAAGAGGAGTATGCCTTTGTGGGTATGAGAGTAATGTCCATAAGAAAGGCTCAGATGTTATCCAGTGGAGATGTGTCAACTCGCATTACAATTCTGCTGACAATCCCCCCAGAGGTTTGACAGTTGACGATCACTCAGCAGATGCTTTACAGGGTCAAATTCTTTTCTTCAGAACCCAAACATTCATTACAGGATGCTGAGAATAAAAGGTTCAATACTGTTAATGTTGTCAACTCTAAGTCTAGCATTGAAATTGCTAAGTTTGTGAACTACATTTCTTGATGCTTTGGGGCAGTTGTTCTGCAAAAAGACCAGGATGAGCAATACATGTAAAGGATGAATGGGGCCATGTATGGTGAGATTTTGAGTAAAGCCTTCCTTCAATCAGTGAGGGCATTGGAGCTGAAACATGGCTGGGTTTATTCATTAGAAGCATTCCAGGGTCCTGGCTAGTTTGACGCCCTGAGCAACACACTGGATGCCACCCTCACCCCACCGTCACCCCCCATCCCCACCCCCCCAGCCTGCATACATATAAACATAAGAACAAAATATATCATCCATTTTACTTTATTATTTAACATAAGTAAAACATACTTGTATAGTTGAATTCACATTGAAGATATAGTGTGTAGTTAGTTCACACTTAACACACATCAGATTGTGTTTTCTTTTTGAAGGCTGGCTGCTTCTGGTAAAAACTCCCACATTTTTCTGTTTTTTTCTTGAGCTGAATACAACCCTGACACCAATTATGAATGAATTATTCCAGTCATTTCCATCAACTTCATGAATGAACATCAATAGAAACTAAAGGACATATTATTCTTGTGCTGAAGTGTCACACAAAACTGAACAAAACCGGACAAACGATTGTGTTCATTGCATCTGAAGCATTGACTGTATATGAGAACAGAGAAGCTTAGATGAAATCCACCAATAAGGTGATAAAATAACAAGATAACAAGACTAGTTTAATGAAGTGCAAACATTCAATAGACAAATGTTGCTCCAAATTTTACTCCTCCAACAGTTAATTTGGTCGAATTTGGCACAGAGCAAGTTAGAATTTTGGACACCGCCTGCATTCCTGTATCCTTGGAGCGTTTTTCTTCCTCTTTTTTCTAAACTGGACGCTGATGTTTCCTTTGATCTTTTGTCCATTTTCCACAACCTTGAATAGACTTTTCCATCTGTCAAACACCCAGAGATCCATCTCTGGGATGAGAAAGAAGATGGAAACAGATTTGTTTCTATTTTTCTTCTTTAACTTTTCATGAAATCCAGTAAACCCAATAAAGTATATTATTTCATGAATGACAACTATTTTTTATCAGGAAGCAGATGTTAGTTTGTTGCAATCTTAGACTGAGTTTAGATTAAACTTTCTTTTACTTTTGAAATATTAAAGTTTTATAAGTTAACATGAAGCAAAGAAGTCTGGATATTATTCCTTTGGTGGGTGTAAAAATGAAACTTTTCTTAAAAAAAAGTTGAAGACTTAATATGTTTAAAGCTGAATTGAGAATTAGAGACTGCAGGGAACTAACAAATACAATCTGATGATGTTCAGCTCTGGCAGTCAAGACTCTCAGTCAGCTAATGGGAATAAAACTTATCTTCACACGGGCACACCCAAAGGCTCACACAAAAATCATTGTTTTACTGATTTGACATCTGTGTCTCCCAGCTATCAACAAAGTGCGGATGCTGGAGGACGGTGTGACCGAAAGGATAAAGTCTCTGCTGCGTACCGACATGCCACCGGTTCAGTTCAAGCTGCTGGGAACACTGCGCATGATGGTGGATGGACAAGGTAAGAAGAGGACTGACGTGCTGAATCAGGTAAATGTGACTCACCATAAGACCCTGCATGGCAGGAAACATGGAGTTCAGATGATCCCACAGACATATATCAATGGATAAAGCCAGTGTGACGTCACCCATAGAAAATACCTTACCTGCAGCCATTTTTCCACAATTCAGGCATCGCCATTTAGAGCCAGATGACAGTGATTGGTCCGAGTTGGTCTAAGTAATGTTTCTAGGTCAACTACTGTCACCAATCATGAGAAATCTTGTTCAAAGTCCACACCCTTTCTACTTAAGCGGCTCGGGAGAATCTGTCAATCAAACGTTCTAGGTGGGGGCCAGCGGGCACCACATGGTTTCATTGAGGCATCTGATTGGTCAGTTTAAACTTTAATAACTTGCGATAAAGAAAAATTATCATGAAAAAGAAATTATGATTAAGCAGAAGATGTTAAGAAAAAGGGATCCGTAGAAGTTGACTGTATCACTGGCAAGCAGAATGACGAACAGCTGTTAATTTCTATGGAAGTCTATGGGATTTTAGCCTCTTGAAGCCGGCAGGTACTTCCTATTTGTAACGCGAAGAGAGAGAGGGATCAGTATGTCCAGTGATATATACTGTTTATAGATCATCCAGAAGAGCGGGGCCGACCACCTCTCCCCTGCCTTTACTTGCCCACTTCTATCCATCCATTTTCAAATTAACGAATTACAGTTCAAATTTCTGTAATTAAATACAATTACTGGACCACAGAAATCCTTGTTACTTCGTTACTTCGGTTTTGTAGGCTTTGACATTTTCCATTTTCTCTCGGTTTAATAAAGAGGGTAAAGTGCGTGCAGAGTTGGGGATGGTTCAAAGTACAGACATGCCCTCATTGCTACAGTCACGTTGCTCTCCGTCTGGCTCAAAGATGAGACGAAAAGAGATGCTGCAGCGAGTCTTCTCCTCCCAGAGGGCAGAGACAGAGACGTGTGTATTGCTGCACAAATCTGCTGAGGTGTTTTGATGATTGGAGTAGAATTCTGCAAATTGTGTGGATTTTTTTATTTTAGTGTGTAAACATTAGATTTACAATTGATTTAATTTCTGTGAAAACGGATATTCAACTTTTTGGTCTGTCCTTTTTTGTAATGTTGGCCAAACTTTCTGAGACTGTCCAGCACCAGAGACAAACAAACTGTGCTTGTGTACATCTCTGAGTCTCTGAAATAGCCTCTCTCTTCTTGTCTTCCCATCTGGAATTCAGAGGAGGCAGCACTGATGCTGGGTGGCGACGCTGTGCTTCTCGCACGCATCATAGAGTGGTGTGAAGCCAAAGACCATGTGGGGGTGCGGGGAGAAGCCAGTCGTCTTCTAGCAGCTCTGATCAGACACAGCAGAAACCCGGTGAGCTTCCCTCCGTGAACACCAAACATCGTTCCGTTCTTTGTAGACATCGGCCTCACAACAGCTTCTTCTCTCACAGGAAGTTGTGCGTGCCGTGGCCAAAGAAGGTGGAATTCAACAGCTGATCTCCATGGCAACGAGCGAACATGTCATCATGCAGAATGAAGCCCTGGTCGCCCTGGCAATAGCGTCAGCTCTTGACATTGGTAAACTGTTCTGGAATTTTCCCGTGTTGGGGGTGCAAGGATTCACTGAATATTTGACTGAATATTTAGATGAATAACGCTTCGTTTGTATAGAACTAGTATGTTTTCTCATAATCAGTCCCAAAATATAAAACTTCATCATTTTAAGCTACGGAAAAATCATTTGATTTCGTAAAAATATGTGCAAGGTATCCTTCATAGAATATGTTTGCTGACTCAGGTATAAATTTGACAGATTATGGGCTTTACGTACTTTTCTATTTATAAGCAAACAAAACACAAACACATTGTGGCACTTGCACACCATAAGCAGAGCAGTTAACCCTTGTGCTGTCCTATGACCGCTCCCTTCCATGGCGTGTTCTCCCTACCATGACAAAGGTGGATAAAGGTGGAGAGGATTTCATGTAATCCATGGACACCAGTGAAGATCACAAATCATTGAAGAAAAAAGGTTCAGAGCACTGTCTAGTGGGTCTAGATGACCCCACTCCCAATGTTAAAGTGCCTAGGATAGCACAAGGGTTACACTAACACTGGGCATGTCACTGAAGCATAGTGATGGTGGGAGGCCTGCAAAGCTCCTGAGACCAAGACTTTCTCTCTGCTTAAAGTCTCACTCCAGTCATCTTTTGATCTATTTTTAAAGCTTTCCTAGTGGTCCTTTACTTAAGATGATGCTGTTTTTAGACATAATTAACAAACCTGTCATTTTTTAGAACATAGTTTCTGTAGAGCAACAGGAGTTCATGAGAAATTCCCCTCTCTGTTGGTGCAGCGTAAGCCTAAGCGGATATCCCATCGTCCCTTTATTTACACTCTTTCCCGCTATCTTATAGCCCCTTGAAATCTCAAATTAGCATTATCAGTGCAACAAAAATGCAGAGCAATGTTGGAGCTATCTAGCCGTACAGTTTGGAGCCAGATACCAGTTCAGACGTTGCAAACAAGCACGTACATGGATCTTTTTGTCTTCAAGGGGATGCATCAAAATGGAGCAGAACTGGGAGACTTTGGCCCGCCCACTTCAGTTTCTGTACACAACTGACAGCTTTTTCAAACAGAAGTTATTATCTGCTACAATTTGAATAAAGAAATACCCAGAAATGTGGTTTTAATCTTAATTTTCTTTATATTTGGCCTCCATCATGAGAAAAATGTAGTAAGAACACATTAAATACACCAAAACACTGTGTTACAGTGACACTCCACGGTCCCAGGGTGTTTTTTCATTCACTCATTTATTTATTTTCTTTTGTTGTAGTTGTTGTTTTTCAATTTTAAATTGTTTTTTGTTCCTGAACAGATGTTTGTTTTTGGTGTGAACTTCATTAGTTATTTCTGTATTTTGAAAAAAATTTGTAATGTTTTTTTACAGTTTACATGTTTTGCAGACAGCATGTTTGTTACACTTTTGCAGCTGTATTTATTTAATATTTAATATTTAATATTTATTTCTTTATTTAAAAAGACTGTCATTTTTGAAAATAATTTTTTCATAATAATTTTAGTAATATATTTAATAATTTAATATGAATGTCATTTTTATGTCCTTTTTTGATGTTATATTATTCAGATTATTTCTGAATGTTGTTTTTGCTGCCACAGATAAATGAAATTTCCCCAATGTGGGATTAAAAAAAGTCATCTATCTATCTATCTATCTATCTATCTATCTATCTATCTATCTATCTATCTATCTATCTATCTATCTATCTATCTATCTATCTATCTATCTATCTATCTATCTATCTATCTATCTATCTATCTATCTATCTATCTATCTATCTATCTATCTATCTATCTATCTATCTATCTAAAAACTTCATTTTCATTTCATTTCTTGAGTCCTGCACAGAAACACAGATGAGTGGTAGGAAATCTGTAAACAAACTGAAAGGTTAGAGCACAAATTTTCTGTAGCCTCAGATTCTTCTGATTAGTGGGCTACATAAAAGACAAAAGTCGTTTCAGTTAGATCAACCAATTAGGAGAGACTTAACCTAAGAGTGGGTGGTGCTTCACCATTAGCAGCTCCTATTGGTAGGGGGGGGTGCATGTAAGAGGTTGTTTGTTGTGGATTGCAGCTAAATAGAGAAGGTAAAAATGAAGAAAATTACCCCCCAAAAAAGTCAACTAAAGACTCAGATTGTCATAAGGCTGTTCTTTTACAAATCAAATAGGTTAAAGAGGTTCATTTGGAAATGCTGTTGAGGGTTTGCATGTTTGTGGTGTCTGCAGAATCTGTGAAAGATCCATTAAGAGACGCAGAGCTTCTACCTGAGCTGAAGAAGATCCTGGAGGATCCTGCAGCAGCCGTCGAGGTCAAGTTCAGCACTCTGGGTCTCATCTGCACCTTGGCTAACTGCAGTAAGGGTTTGTTTTTACAAAACACATTTCATAACATATTTAAATGTTATAGAAAGAAGGAAAAGGTAGAGGGAGACCATCTCTGAATCAGGACATGGTCTATCTTGACTTAGTGGACTTAATGCTAAGCAAGGTGGAAAAGCAAGGACGACCGGTTTAACAGGAGCTCCAACATTTTGACTGCACTGCAATTACTGTTGGAATTAAAAATGGGAACTCCGTCATCCATCCAGTCATCTTCAGAATCAGCTAAATCCCTTTCGGGTCATGGAGTCAATCAACCCAACTCAAAGGTGGGGGTACACCCTAAGCAGGTCACCAGTCTGTTACAGGACCACACGCACACCCAGGGACAATTAAGAGACACCAATTAACCTGTGAAGCATTTTTTTGGACTGAGCGATGAAACCAGAGAAAACGCACACATGCATGAGGAGAATGGGCTGTGGCGTGAGGGGCTGGAGCCCTCCCTTCATTATTTGATCTGAATCCTCTGTGGGGGTCAGAAGTCTGCAGCAGGAAAGCTGTGAGGCCAAACGAAGTCTATCTATTATCTAAATATCTGAATAACAATAGAATCTGGAGGAATGGTGTGTCTGATTTTCGGCGGGGGGGGGGATGGGGGTTCAAGCTTCCCTGCTAAGACTGCTGCCCCCAATGCCCCCAACCTCAAACTTCACTCCGACACAGAGGATGGATGGAAAGACATTGAAAATGGGAATTTGTCTGTAACCCTTAACATTGGGAGTTGGGTCATCTGGACCCCACTAGACAGAGCGCTGACCTTTTTTTCTTCAATGGTTTGTGATCATCACTGGTGTCCATGGATTACATGAAATCCTCTTCACCTTTATCCACCTTTGTTATGGTAGGGATAACCCATGAATGTAAGGGTGGAGTCATAGGATAGCACAAGGGTTAAGAAAGAGGGATTGATGAGAGGAGTGTCCAGGTGTGGTACCCCACCCCCTGCTGAGGTGTACCTCTGTGTTTCAGGCCTGACGAGGGACGAGCTCATCTCTGTGAACATGAAGGAGAGTCTGAGCAAACTGACGGATCACAGCAGCAGCAAACTGGCTTCCCAGGCCAGCTCCATCCTGAACCTCCTGTGACTCAGCAGCTGCTGGTCATCTCCACGTCCATTTGTCTTCTAGATGCAGCTGGCACAGGGGGGCTTTCCTCTGTGGGACACAGTCAGCTTCAACTCTGTCTGTTTTTTGGTTGGAAAAAGAATTTTATGATTGAATGCTGAGATAATAAACGACAAAAGGCTGTTTGGTGATATTTTCTGATTTGAAGGGAACCTTTGTTAGATTGTTTATTTGAAGTGAAGATGTAGACATGAAACTTCGTTTTTCTGTCCAGTTTGTCCTTTTTCCAGAATCACACTTCAGGTTTCATGAATGTTTGTGACAAGCAGAAGAAAATCTAAATAAACATTTGTCAGACTCTTCCTGCAGAATCTCCCGTCATTTACTTCTGTGATACAAATAAAGGTTCTGCAGATTGGGGCTGTGCTTCCTTTAATGTGCTCCCTCAACAAAGGTCAAAGGCTAAAAGATCCTCTAAAAAAAAACAGAGCTGCAGCAGACCCTCTTGGGTTTCTCTTCTGTCATTCTTTTGAGTTTCATTTGAACCCCAGTGGTTTCTGCACCAGCGTTCATGTCTGTGAGACTTTCAAGGCCCCTTATGCTCTTGTGCTCTGACACAGAAGCCTTTTTCCAGATGAGGAGGTTGGAAAAACGACATCAGTTATGCAACAGAAGTCTCAACGTGGATGTCTCAGAAGTCCACCAGCAAGTTAGTAAGCCAAGCTTGAAGCTGCTGTTGTTTTCTTTGAAAATTGTGACTGTTCACAAAGTCTATTAGTAGTAATGGACAAAGAACAGAGGAAATCCGTTGTGGTGGATGTGGCAGTGCCAAGCGATGGGAACATCAGGAAGAAGGAACATGAGAAACTGGAGAAATACCAGGGACTCATAGAAGAACTGGAGAAAGCCTGGAAAGGGAAGGTGACAGTGGTGCCTGTGGTAATTGGAGCACTCGGGGCAGTAACCCCCAAGCTGGAGGAGTGGCTACAACAGATTCCTGGAAAGACCTCAGACCCCTCAGTCCAGAAGAGTGCAGTGTTATTTAATTGCACTGATTAGCTGGATTGTAAGTCAGTGTTAAGCAGCTGGACTGCCCTGGTAACAAAAGTTGTCCTACTCTGTGTTTTGCATCCAGGAAGCCAAAGTCTGCAATGTGAGGGGAGCCCCTGAAACTGATGATGCGCAACAATGAAAGGGTCTTGGAGGATTCTGAGAGCTTTTTTTGTTGTTTTCTGATCGTACAAAGGGACAAGAGTTCTGATTGGCTGCTCATTGCTTTTTAAGCAGACTTTAACAGTGTGTGAGACGTTTTTTGTTCTGTACAGTTAGTGAGTGAAACTAGCAGATGAACGAGAAGGTTATTACATTTTCAATGGAGTAGTAGAATCTGGTCAGAATGTCACTATTGGTTCCAAAGGATTTTAATTTTGTCAAGAGGAATTGTCGCTGACTGCATTTTGTTAAAACAGCCTCAGTGTTTGAAGAAAACCTCAGCAGGTCATCAAAGACTGTTCCCAGGTATTTGTACATCTTTATCTCCACAGGCATCAAGATGAGCTCAAGATGTAAGCTGTCACACCACTCCATGAAGTCCTGTATAGCTGAGCTGTGACGCTGAGTTTGGTTGGAAGACAGAGACAGCAGGCGCTGTATCATCAGAAAAATTAACAATATGACAGTTCTGATGGGGAGATCTGCAGTCGTCTGTGTACAGAATCATGAGGATATATGAGAGGACACAGTCTTGAGGAGAGCCTGTAGATGTGTAGAGGATGTCAGACCAGCAGTTGTTCACCAACACTCTGTGATCTGTGTGTTTTTGTGGCCCTGTGACAAACTGGTGACCTGATTAGGGTATACTACCCCTTTAAACAGTAGCTGGGTTGGAACCAGCAAACCTGTGACCCCAAAAGGGATTCAGTGGGTTCTGAAGATGGATGTAAAATTCCAGAATTTATTTTTTGACTAGTAAATGTTTAAAAAAAAGTTCCCTGAAATTATCCCAAAATTAGATGTCTACAGGTAGATGTGTAGACCTCTATGTGCAGAAATCTTTCAGAACATTACTGGTAGACGTCTAACAGAGTGACAAAATAGAGTAGACATCTACAATAGCTGTATATTAGGTGTTAATAGACAACCTGTGCCTGGTGGGTTAAGGTCACAGTCCCATACATATATTCAAACATTAATGGGGGCTCTGCTGCCTCCTTGTGCTGGTGCTGGTGGGGCAGGGATAGGCCGCTCTGCAGGACACTGACTATAAAAGTCTTTTGTGCTTTGCTCCTGACTGGTTATTCTTCCACTTCACTAATCAGTTCTAAAATGTCTCTTTTATGCAAAGTTTTGTCTTTCATATTTTGATTTTTATTTGTCTTTCTTCGACTGTATAATTGTCTGGTTTTTTTTTTACTTGTGCAGCCGAACTTTAGGCCAGGTTTCCCTTAAAAAAAAAGAGCTCTTGATCAGGTAAAAAAGGTTACAATAAAAATACATTTGGAAAGCCTACCTCTGCATTAATATCACAGGAAGCACAGGCTGATCTTCACCAAGATGTTGATTTATCTTCAGGCATGAATATAATTGATCCTTTATTGCATTCTAGGTACAGGTAGAAAGACATCTTTGTCATGGCATGTGTGTCTTTGTTGTGTGAATGTTTTTTCAAAATAATCGGCTGGAGTTCACAGTGGCGTAGAAGCTAGCACCTCGCCTCATAGCTAGAAGGTCCTGGTTCAAATCCCAGCTGGGTTCTTCTCTTGCATGTGTGGGTTTTCTCCGGGCAATCCAGTTACCTCCCACAGTCCAAACGCCTGCTTCAAAGGTTCATTGGTGACTCTGTCCCTTACTGAATGTGAGTGTGTGTTGGTGTGCATGTACCCTGAAATGGTCTGGTGACTGGTCCAGGGTGTACCCTGTAATGGTCTGGTGACTGGTCCAGGGTGTACCCTGTAATGGTCTGGTTACTGGTCCAGGGTGTACCCTGTAATAGGTGACCTGTCCAGGGTGCACCCTGCCTTCACCTAACTGTGGTTGGGATAGGCTCCAGACACCATGTGACCCAGAAGAGATTAAGCAGGTTTGGAAGATGGATGGAACCATCAGCAGTCTCTCAATGGATGACATGGATCAGATGGTGGTGAAAGTGAAGCGAGTGACGTGGTGATACTCCCCACCGGGACGAAGGAGACAGTCAGGAAAGGAGGCCTAAACACACATGCAAAGACTCTGTGAATCTGGACTTCTGCTGCTTTTACAGTTTTTGAGAAAAAACACACCTGGTTCACAGCGTCAGGCCAATTCTGCGTCTCCAGACAGAGGGCGCCATGTTTCCTGTACTTAGTCCCACCTTTTCCTTGCACAGAACCGTCCAGGAAGTTGGCAGTGTAAAACTGGATCCCTGGCTGGCTGGTAGAAACCTCCAGAACCCGACCACTGGCTGGGTGACATACTCTAAAATCAAACAAGAGCTTACAGTTGGAACTAAGGACTTCCTCACCTGCCCCCTCAGCCCTCTGTTATGTGTGTGTGCAGGTGAGGAGGGATTCTCACTATCCACCTGGCAGCATGTCTTTCCATCCAGGGATCTGAAGGGAAGGACAGACAGAAGTTGTGGTCGAACCCTGGACCAGGAAGCTCTTTGAGCCTTGCTCCAATCAGAACCGGGTCTCTGAGGTCAAAAGGGGTTCCTTGTACAGCTCTGGTCTCTCCTGTTGGGTGAACACCACATGTCAAACATTCATCAGAGATGATGACTATTTCTGATAGTTCATCCATCCTCTGTGTAGGACCACAGAGTGCAGGAGTCTGTCCCAGCAACACAATGATGGAGGCAGGGACCCCCACAGGAACAGCATACAAACGTATCAAGCATGTACAGTGAGGCAAAAAAGTACTTAGTTAGCCACCAATCGTTCAAGTTCTCCCACTGAAAAAAATGAGACAGGCCTGTAACTTTTATGATAGTTATACCTCGAGTATGAGAGCCAAAATGAAAAAAGAAAAATCTAGAAAATCACATTGTTTAATTGTTAAAGAATCTTTTTGTAAATTATGGTGGAAAATAAGTATTTGGTCAATAACAAAAGTTAAATTCAATACTTTGTTATGTACCCTTTGTGTTTAACGACAGCAGTCAAACATTTTCTGTATGTTTTTACCTTGGTTTTCACAAACTGTTGCTGGCATTTTGGTCCATTCCTCCATGCAGATCTCCTCTAGAGCAGTAATGTTTTGGGGGTGTTGCTGAGTAACACGGACTTTCAACTTCCTCCAAAGATTTTCTATGGGGTTAAGATCTGGAGACTAGTTAGGCCACTCCAGGAGCTTGAAATGCTTCCTACAAAGCCACTCCTTCGTTACCCGGGCAACGTGTGTTTGGTATGGTTGTCATGCTGAAAGACCCAGACACGTTTTATCTTCAATGCTGATGGAAGGACGTTTTCACTCAGAATCTGACCATACATGGCCCCATTCATTCTTTCCTTTCCACGAATCAGTAGTCCTGGTTCCTTTGCTGAAAAACAGCCCCAAATCATGATGTTTCCACCCCCATGCTTTACAGTAGGTATGATGCTCTTTGGAGCCCAGCCCAGCATTCTTTCTCCTCTAAACACGATGAGTAGAATTCTTACCAAAAAGTTCTTATTTGGCTTCATCTGACCATGGGACATTCTCCCAATCTTCTTCTGGATCATACAAATGGTCTCTAGCAGACTTCAGACGGGCCTGCACATGTACTGGCTTTAGCAGGGGGACACGTCTGGTCCTGCAGGGTTTGAGTCCCTGGTGGTGTAGTGTGTTACTGATGGAAGCCTTTGTTACTTTGGTCCCAGCTCTCTGCAGGACATTCACTAGGTCCCCCGTGTGGTTCTGGGATTTTTTCTCACCGTTCTTGTCATCATTCTGACCCCACAGGGTGAGATCTTGCAGGAAGCCCCAGATGGGGGGAGATTCTCAGTGGTCTTGTATGTCTTCCATTTCCTAATAATTGCACCCACAGGTGATTTCTTCACACCAACCTGTTGCAGATTCAGTCTTCCCAGCCTGGTGCAGGTCAACAATTTGGCTTCTGGTGTCCTTAGACAGCTCTTTGGTCTCCATAGTGTGACTGTTTTAAGTTGTAGACAGTTTTTTTTATATAGATAACCAGTTCAAACAGTGCCATTAATACAGGTAACCAATGGAGGACAGAGGATCCTCTACAGAAGAAGTTACAGGTCTGTGAGAGACAGAAATCTTTGTGGGTAAAAAAATACTTATTTTCCACCATAATTTGCAAATAAATTCTTTAAAAATCGACAATGTGATTTTCTGGATTTTTTTCTCCTTTTGTCTTCCATTTTTGAGGATAACCTAAGATGAAAATGACAGGCCTCTCTAATGTTTTAAGTTGGAGAACTTGCACAATTGGTGGCTGACTAAATACTTTTTTGCAACACTGTACATATCAATTACAGGTGGTGTTTAGCTGTGTAGCTTCCGAGGGCATCTGATGTCTGACTGTGGAAAAAGTGCATAAAATAATGAAGCTCGGAGATGTGAGTCTGTCTGGCCTCAGCGCCACAGTTTTTTCACTACACCTCCCATGATTCATTGGGTTAATGTGACAGCATGTGTGCTACTCTCAACTGTCATAAAGCACAACAAACAGCGAACTGTCGGTTCTATACAGTGGCCTTGAATTGCATTTCACATCAACAAATCATTTGACGTAAAAACATTTTAAAGATCACAATGACAATTAAAAACAAAACAAATATTAAAGAAATAGCATTACGTTTTAGAAAACAAAACAATTCCAGAAACCAAAATTTAAAACCAAATGTTAGAAAAACGAAGGAAGAAGGAGAAACTGGAAAGGGTCGGCACAGAGGGACATCTCTGATTGGATGATGATATCCAGTATTGCTTCATGTCAAATAACTTTCAGTTGTAATGATGGACAAACGTCATCATCCAATCATAGATTTCCCACTGTACGCACCTTTTCCAGTTTGTCAATGTGTCTCAAAATTCTTTTGATGTAATAGAATCTAAAATTAAAAACTGCATTTCCAAGTGTTTCTTTATTCGAATTGTTGTGAATCAGGAACAGACAAAAAAAAATGCAGGTTGAAAAAGGTTGTAGTTGCTACGTACAAACTAGAGTCAGCAGGCCACAGCCTCCCTGCTCTGCTCCATTCTGATGCATTCACTTACAGACAAATAGATCCATGAACGTCTTTGTGTTCCTCGTCTGAGCCGGAATCTGGATCTAAACTGTACGACTGGATAACTCTGATATCCAATGTTAGGTTGGGGGTTTGAGGGGCTGTAAGGTAGCAGGAGAGCACTTAAACAGATGAATGATGGGAAGTGGGTGGGCTTTCTCCATCACAGCAGTCCTGCCCAAACTCAGAGGTGAAATTCTAATGAACTTCTGCAGCTCTGCAGAAACTATGGCTTAGAAAACGACAGTTTTTTTTACTTTGGCTAATCCAATCCTCTTGACCCCCTCCCGTTCCTGTTACCACAGGGCTACGAGCCCCTCCCAGTTTTAGCTGCACTTAGACATGCAGGGCCCCTTAGACATCACTGCCAGCAAACAGAAGATGTCCTCTCAGGGCCCTCCCGCCAATTGTAGCTTTACCTTTCATTACACACTCCTAATCCCCCACACTATACACTCCAGCACACACACACACACACACAGACGTTACATTACATCTGTCCCCAACCCCATCCCTTGTGCGGGGCTTGCCCACAGCGGCAATGGCTGCTGGACCTGGTAGTCCTCTCTCTACGAATGGGAGGGATCCCTGAGGTCTCTGGCAAGACCATGTGCTGGAGATCTCATCACATCCCAGCCTAGGGGGTGTCTGTGTCCCTATGGTGCCGGTTCTGGTCCTTGCCCTTGATCACTGGGCCTCTCCAAAAGTCCCAACAGCTGGTTGTCTGGGACTGGGGGATTTACTGGTGGGTGGGGCCTTGACCTGGGCCCCCTGGTACGGCAGGAGGGGTATTCTTTGGCTGGGCTGGGGCTCGTGCTCTCTGTGCCCCCCTCCCCCCCTTCCATCTTAATAACCCTATAACCCAGGGGTGTCAAACTCCAGGCCTCGAGGGCCGACCTCCTGCTGGTTTTTCAGAAATCCTGCCTCATCTGCTGCTGATTACCTGGATCAGGTGTGTTTATCCAATAAGGATCTTCAATGGCAGGTTGGTTAGAAAACATGCAGGACACCGGCCCTCGAGGCCTGGAGTTTGACACCTGTGCTATAACCTCTTCAACGCCCTTTTTGTCCTCCCCTTATCCCCCCATCTCTAACATCCCACTCACTCCCCCTCTTCTCTCTTTCCAGTCAGGTCCAACAAAAAATGTAAACAAACATAGCTAATACATATAAGGTTTAGTCTCAAATACAAAATACAAACACACACCTCATGTGTCAGAAGATTCATAATCCTCTATTGTAACAGTAAAATATGTCCAACACAAGAGGCCTTCAGCTCTCATCCGTTTGCTCAGCTGTTGGACAGGACAAGTTAAAAAAACTGTATTGATGTGTCAGGTGTGTTTGTTACCTACAGGTATGAACACGTTCAGATTACCCCGAAACTCACTGGTCTCAAATATTCCCATGTTCAGAGAGTAAAAGTTATAAAAAATGCTGCATTTTATATCTGTGTGTACCTGTGGGGATGGAAGTCTCATCAACGGGAAGGAAATACTGCGCACAGATGGAAACTTGGTGATCGTACACATCTGCTGCTGCCTGGAGACACAAACACACAATCACTCACACTTAAAGCTGTGACACTGCAGACGTCAAACCTTCACTAGGCAGCTGAGCTGCAGAGCTTCATTGATTCATACTGGATCATGTACAATTCAGAGTTCCACCTTGACCAGCTAGCTGCTGTTCAAGAGGGAGGGGCTGTAGACATGGAGGAGGGGGTTCAGATAGGAAGGTATTTCTGAGGCGATCCCACAATCTTTCAATGATGATCCTTTCTTTTTTTGGAAAAAAAATGTATTACCTCCTTAAGATGTAGAGGTTGAGGATCGACAGTAGATACAAGATGATCTAAAACAGGGGTCTCAAACTCAATTTACCTGGGGGCCACTTAAGGCAGGGTCTAGCTGAGGGAGGGCCGCAACTTCAACGCACACACACACACACACACACAACTTGTGAGAGTCTGAGAGCCAATAAATTTGTATGGAATATATACTATTAACTATACTCTATTAGTAACTATTTTCTGTAGAAAATTTACTTATAAAACTCTCATTCAATAAAATAAAATATGTAAACCCAAAAAAAAAAAATCAATATACCTGAGATCACCCCCCCCCCCACCCCCCGGTCTCGCTAGCGTGAAGCTGGTTCATCTCAAACATGTGTATCGTATTTTCCCCACGTGTTTTCAGTGTGTCTAAGACTAAATCTTGTTTTTTATCGCACATGTTTTACACCAAGTCTTTTTATTGGTATTTCAACTTTAAACAGAGGGTACAAGGATTTAGGTTTGACAAAGTACACAAAACCGATCCCCTCACACCCTCCCCTCCCTCCCCTTACTGCACCACTCTTTCAAATTGCAAATAATTTGTAAAATATACATTGTCAAAAGAAATAAACTTCTCAATTGTACATTTCTAAAACACAGAGTCAATCATCAAATATTCTAACAGCAGTGACGTCTAAGTTCTTCATATAATTTAAGAAGGGATTCCAAGTGGAATAAAAGTCCTGTGTACAACCTCTCGCAGAGAAGCGAATTTTCTCCAAAACCAAATACTGTAAGAGATTATTTATCCACATCTTTAATGTTGGAGGAAAGTCATCCTTCCATTTAAGAAGAATAAGTCTCCTAGCAATTAAGGTCCCAAAGATAATTATGTTTTGTGCTTTGTGGTTGAGATTAAGATCCTGTGGGATTACACCAAATATTGCAGAAATTACAGAAGGTTTTATAGGCCTTTGTAAAACATCTGAAAATACTTTAAATATTGAATGCCAAAAGTAACTTAATTTTGGACAGGACCAAAACATATGTGAGGTAGTGGCTGTTGATTGTTTACATCGATCACAAATTGGATTAATATCTGGAATGAATTTTGTAAGTCTTGCTTTGGACCAATGGAGTCTATGTACAATTTTAAATTGAGTAATCCTGTGACGTGAACAAATTGAGGAAGAGTATATTCTGTCTAAGGCTTTCTCCCATATCTTCTCAGTGATATTTAAGCCTAAGTCCTCTTCCCATTGGGTTTTTAGCAATATTAAAGGTGTCTTTTGATTTGCATTGTATGTGTTTAGCAAGTAGTAAATGTTCCCAATTGTTCCCCTGACGCTTATGTTAAGTTTCAAAATGGAGTCTAGAAGTGAGTCAGGTGGGCAGGACGGGAAATGAGGGAATGAAGTTGAAATAAAGCTTCGAATTTGAAGGTATCTAAAGAAATGGGAGCGGGGGATATCATACTTAATTACAAGTTGCTCAAAGGATGCAAACATATCATCAATAAATAGGTCCTCAAATGAAACGATGCCTCTTCTGCTCCATTTCCAAAAAGCTTTATCTGTAGTCGAGGGTATAAACCTATGATTGTTATTTGTGGGTGTACATTTTGATTGGCTTTTCAGGGAAAACATTTGCCTAAATTGTCTCCAAATTTTCAGAGATTGTTTAGATTTGAGGTGTAATTCGATATAGGTTCAGAAAAAGGTAGTTCTGAACAAAGCAGTGATTGTAGAGAGGCATGAGGACAAGAAGCTCCCTCCATATATAACCATTTTGGGTTTGTGGATTTGTTAAATTGTAAATCTTTCCAATATAACATGGATCTAATGTTGGCAGCCCAGTAGTAATATTGGAAATTAGGAAGGGATAATCCACCTTCTTGACGGTGTTGCTGTAAGATATTGTTTCTTATTCTGGGTTTTCTGTTATTCCACAAAAAAACTGATATTAATTTATCCACATTTGTAAAAAAAGATTTAGATAAATGCAAAGGGATGCATTGAAATACATATAAAAATTTTGGGAGCACGTTCATTTTGACTGTGTTAATTCTCCCTCCCAGTGAAAAGGGTAATAGACACCAACATTCTAGATCTTTCTTGAGCTGAGTTAATAATGGGATGTAGTTAGCCTTAAAAATATCTTTAAATGAGTGTGTAATCCAAATACCTAAGTATTTAAATTTTTGTGGACTAACTTTAAATGGAAATGGGTCCAAGTTTATTTTCTTAGCTTCTGGATTTACTGGCATAATTTCACATTTGTGAAGATTAACTTTGTATCCTGATATTTTACCAAATTCTTGCAAGAGATTTAAAGTACGGTGGCCCAGAAGGGTCACAACACAACACATTAACTTTATACACAACACACTAACTTTACACACAACACAGTTAACGTGATACACAACACACGAACGGGACACACAACACAGTGAACGCACAACACAACACAAGAACGCACAACACAACACAGGAACGCACAACACAACACAAGAACTCACAACACAACACAATAACTCACAACACAACACAATAACTCACAACACAACACAATAACTCACAACACAACACAATAACTCACAACACAACACATTAACTCACAACACAACACAATAACTCACAACACAACACAATAACTCACAACACAATAACTCACAACACAACACATTAACTCACAACACAACACAATAACTCACAACACAACACATTAACTCACAACACAACACATTAACCCACAACGGAAGTAAATCAGCAATGGAAGTGCTTTTATTCTGAAATTTCCACTGGGCTGAGCGGCTAACTAGCTAACAGAAAGTAACGTCACAGTGAGCTGTGGAGGGAGCATGTTATTGCTACAAGAGAAGCTAGCAGCAGTGTTGCCAGAAACTTTCTCTTTATTATGGTTCTCTTTCCTCACGCCTGCTCCTCTCCTCTCCTTTCTTCCGCTTCCTCCTCTCACACGCACGTGCGGTCCCCAACACACATGAACACACCCACTCCGCAACACTAGACACCAAGAATGTGGAGAGATGGAGAGGAGAGGAGCACGCAGCTGTATTGGCGACTGCACGTGCCTGTGGGGGGGAGGGGGGGGGCGGAAAAAAAGGAGAGGAGAGGAGCGCGCGTGCAGCGACAGAGGGGGGTGTCAGAGCTGAGGGAGGAGTGTGTTCATATTGTGTGTGTTTAGAGGAAGGAGAACCATAATAAAGAGAAAGTTTCTGGCAACACTGCTGCTAGCTTCTCTTGTAGCAATAACATGCTCCCTCCACAGCTCACTGTGACGTTACTTTCTGTTAGCTAGTTAGCCGCTCAGCCCAGTAGAAATTTCAGAATAAAAGCACTTCAATTGCTGCTTTACTTCCGTTGTGAGTTAAAATGTTGTGTTGTGAGTTAATGTGTTGTGTTGTGAGTTAATGTGTTGTGTTGTGAGTTAATGTGTTGTGTTGTGAGTTATTGTGTTGTGTTGTGAGTTATTGTGTTTTGTTGTGAGTTAATGTGTTGTGTTTTGAGTTATTGTGTTGTGTTGTGAGTTAATGTGTTGTGTTGTGAGTTAATGTGTTGTGTTGAGAGTTAATGTGTTGTGTTGTGAGTTAATGTGTTGTGAGTTATTGTGTTGTGTTGTGAGTTATTGTGTTTTGTTGTGAGTTAATGTGTTGTGTTGTGAGTTATTGTGTTGTGTTGTGAGTTATTGTGTTGTGTTGTGAGTTAATGTGTTGTGTTGTGAGTTAATGTGTTGTGTTGTGAGTTAATGTGTTGTGTATAAAGTTAATGTGTTGTGTGTAAAGTTAGTGTGTTGTGTATAAAGTTAATGTGTTGTGTGTAAAGTTAGTGTGTTGTGTATAAAGTTAATGTGTTGTGTTGTGACCCTTCTGGGCCACCGTATTAAAGTGACTGGTAAGCTTTTTAAAGGGTTGGATAGGAATAAAAGCATATCGTCTGCATACAGGGATACTTTATTCCCAGTACCATATCTTTGTATTCCTATTATGTTGATTTCATGACGTATTGCTATAGCCAGTGGCTCAATCACTATGGCAAATAAAAGAGGTGATAGAGGACAACCTTGTCTAGTGCCGCGTTGAAGGGGAAAGTAAGGAGAGAGGTTATTGTTAGTACGAACAGCTGCCAGAGGCGATGAGTATAAAACTTTAATGCAAGAGATAAATTTTTCGCCAAAACCAAATTGCTTTAAAGTGTAGAACATATAGTCCCACTCCACTCGGTCAAAGGCTTTCTCAGCGTCTAAAGACAACAATATTTCTGGTATATTGGGTGAAGTGGGGCCATAAAGAATATTAAATAGACGCCTAATATTATAAAATGATTGGCGGCCTTTAATGAAACCAGTTTGGTCATCAGCTATTATCGAAGGCAAAGCCTGTTCTTGCTAATATTTTTGAGAAAATTTTGTTGTCCACATTTAAAAGTGAAATAGGACGATATGAGTCGCATTCGAGAGGGTTTTTATTCTGTTTGGGGATAAGAGAGATGACTGCTTGTCGCATAGTCAGGGGGAGGCAGCCTGTAGTAATTGACTCCTCAAAGACTAAAAGTAAGATTGAGGAAAGCTGGTCTGCAAACTTTTTAAAAAATTCAACTGAAAACCCATCAGGTCCAGGGCTCTTCCCATTTTGCATAGATTTAATTGCATTAATGAGCTCCTGGGTAGAGAAGGGTTTGTCCAGCTCTGAGGATATTTTATCTTCTATTAAGGGGACATTTATTTTTCTAAAAAATGTATCAATTAAAGTTCTATCATTGTGAGATTCTGTTTTATACAACGTTGTATAGTACTTATGAAAGCATGAATTTATTTCTAAATGATCTCTGTGCTTAGCACCCAAGTGATCATTTATTTCAATAATACATCTGCTAGCAGTTTTGTGATGAAGTTGTTGGGCCAAAAGTTTTCCTATTTTTTCACCATGTTCATAGATTTTACTTTGTGTTTTATTAATGAGGTTTTCAACATGTTTGGTTGACAACAAATTGAATTCTGTTTGAAGATTTAATCTTAATTTGAACATGTCATCAGACGGGCTGACTGCAAGTGCCGTGTCCAATTTAAGTATCTCATTGGTTAGTTTTTCTAGTTTTAGACTGTGATATTTTCGCTGTTGCGCACTGTAGGATATAATTTGTCCTCTAATATATGCTTTCATTGATTCCCACACAGTAGAGTAAGACATTCCAGGGGTTTGGTTATATTTCAAGAAGAATGATATCTCAGAGGATATAAATTTAGTAAAGTTTTCATCTGAGAGTAATGTATTATTAAGCCGCCAGGGGCGGTAATTATTGCATGATGCTGGTATGCATAGTGTGAGTATTAGAGGGGCATGATCTGAGATAACTATAGCTTGATATTCACACTTTTTAACCAGGGAGAGGAGCCGTTTATCCAAAAAAAGGTCATCTATGCGGGAATATGTCCCGTGGACGGGAGAGAAAAAAGAATAACTTTTAGATTATCGCACGTGTTTAATGTTAAAGTTCCCTTAGCTGTCACTCATGTAGGTGTGGGACATATATTCTCCTCGGCCAGCCCACCTCCCGCGGGAGCGGTGTTCTGCCGTAAGCCGTGCATGAGAACCGCTTGGTTGGGTGTGATCCGCAGCCGCGCGCCTGACCATGATCATAACCTTAACCCTCCTCCGGGTCCATGCGACCCAGAAACAAGTTCAGCACTGACTGCATGTATGTAGGAAATTACGAGCAAAAAGATACGTTCTAAAAAGGAAAGTAAGGGACTCCTTCATGTGGTCCGCGGAGGGGACTGTCATGTGACCTGCCTGAAGTGTTCCCCTGCTTTCAAGCCCGGTCAATGTCCCGCCCCCAAGAGTCATATATCCCACTGTGATTGGTTGGTTCGTCAGCTCCGCGTACGACAATGAAAAAGTGTAATTCATACATACTGGCGGGCCGCATTAACAATAAACTTTAACATTATGGCGGGCCGCAAAATATCCTCTTGGGGGCCGCTAATAGCCCGCGGGCCACGAATTTGAGACCCCTGATCTAAAAGATCCAGACGTTCCATAAAAATAAATTAACCAGGGCTCGTACACTCTTTTAGCAATGGTTTCCACAACTTTTCCATAACCTTTCACAGAATTCCCCAAACCAAAATTCAATTCAATTCAATTTGATTCATATAGCCCAAAATCACAACAACAGTCTTCGTACCAAGAATAAACAGATTTCAGTCAGACCATTGTAGTCGGTGCCGATATATCAAACCAAGACACGTCTGGATTCATCCAAGTTTGTCTGTCTTGTCGTTAATTTCCAGTCGGTGTATCATCAGCTGTTTTTACTGGCATGAAGGAAACTGCAGCAGCGTATGGAAGCATACTGCATTTAATTAGAAAACAAAAACACATGGGTGAGCTTTGTTCTCATTTTTTGTGATTTTCATTCTAAATTTTAAGAACTCACTGATTCTTGAGAGTCGGGACAAACGACCTTCAGAAAAAGTGTATCTGTTCTATTTACTGTTTAAACAAATGTTTTGATTTTCATGATTTTTATTGTTTATTGTCATCTTTAACCTGATATGAATGTTAAAGACTTGATGTTTTGCAATGCTGGTGACTATTGTGAGCTAATGTGGAGGACAAGAGAAATAACATAGAGCGTCTAATCATTAGTCATACATTTGAGCAAATACATCCTGAAAAAAGTAGTTATCTAGGATAAAACACACCAGTATTCAAATTCCCTTTAGATCTAACATAGTGAGTAAGTCAATCCATTAATTAGTACCTATAAGCAACTTAATAAAACCTTACTAGTGCTTGTTAGTGTCTTATAAGTAGTTTATGAAGGAATCTTATTATAAAATGTTATGTTTTTTATCCGTAAAAAAGGTCTTTTATGTGGGAAATGTTTTGTCCCGACTCTCAAGAATAAGTGAACTAGAAAAGATTCTGGATTCTGTGCAGAAAAGGTAGATTTAATAATTTCTCCGCTTATGTCCCATTCCTTGCGACAGACTGGCGACCTGTCCAGGTTGTCCCCTGCCTTTGCCCACAAGTGGCCCGGATAGGCTCCAGCAACCCCGTGACCCCGAAAGGGAAAAACGGAATAGAAAATGAATGAATGAATGAATGTCCCATTCTCCCTCTATCAATCATGAAGCTATGTCTTACCTGCCCAGCCAGGTTGAAGTAGGAGTGGTTTGTGATGTTGATGGGCGTGGTCCTGCTGGAGCGAGCCTGATATTCAGCTGTCAGCGTTTCACCCTGGAACAAAAACCGGAATGGTGAGATCTCTCGAGTACACATGCAAATCCAAAACCGTCCTTGCATCGTCCCCTCCATCTGCAAGGCTTCGTCAGGTGACCACTTCTTGTAGAGTGAAAATGTTTTGTTTCTCATCCAGGTAACTACTACTGTAGCCTTCAATGAACTAAACATTCACTATACAGGAAAGGGCTCGTTAGGGGGGTGCTGGACAAAGAAAACAGACGGTTCAAGAATGAGGTGAGAATCCCTCCTTAAACAGAAATGTTGGACTCAGAAATTGTCGTTCTTTTGGTAATAGTAAATGGTAAATTGCGTATACTTGTATAGCGCTTTCTACCTTCTTACGAAGGCCCAAAGCGCTTTACAGTCACAGTCCCAGTCACCCATGCACACACACATTCACACACTTTTGCATCGTCAACGCTGTCCTGTCAACACTTCCCAGCAAAAGCAGACCATCAGCTGCTGGAAAGACTTCATGAAATGACATCCTCACACGGCCCACCACAACCCTCCATCCTGCTATGAAGCTGACCTCCTGACCACCTTTTGGAAAATGAAAGGCGGAAATGAAAGATCTGGTTCTAAAGTGGAGCCTTCAGTTTCATGATGCTCTGTGCCCTATTTCTGCAGAGCACAGAGGACACTAAAGATGACGGCCCGGTGGTCACACCGACGAGGTCATTAGATGTCGGTATGTATGATTAAAGGATAAAGAAGGTGTGGGTCCACGTACTTCTAAAGTTGTTAAATCTGCAGAGGCTTCGAAAAAATGTCTGGATCTTCCAGTCAAAGACACAGAAGATCTTCTCAAAACTGAGCAGAACTTTTTCTTCAGATCCATTCATATTTAAAAACTATTAAACAAGAAAAGGATATTATTCATTCAAGCTCCAGCCTGATCAAAACCTGTGGACACAAACAGACAACAAACCTGAATTTAGCAATAAAAACATGAAGCATGAGAGCATTTACCTGCAGAGTGTAGATGACACACACCTGGACCTCCCCAGGGTAACCTTGGTCTCCATCTGGACTGCTGAGACTCAGCTGAACACCGCCCTGCACCTCTGTAGCGAGCCACAAAGCCTGAAAATGTGAGGAAAGTCAAGCACAGACGGACCAAGATCCACCTGTGAGAGCAGCTCATGTGTCTCTACAGGCCACACCCCCAAAACACCAGACGGACCACTTATTTAAGGGATAACTTTTTACAATAAAATAAAGCACAAACTATCTTTCCACACATTGGACTGCCATGTTGCACTCATCAGCTTTTGCTGCATCACATGTGTCCGCTGTGATGCACTTGGTCATTTTTACATTAAAGTAAAAAAAGCCTACTGTACCTCAATCCAAATGTTTTTTTTTCAACATTAATATCGAGTTTTTATTTGAAAACTATATGTTACCAGTTTAAGTTGATTCTATTTGATGAACAAATTGCCTCAGACAGATGGATCGCCAAGGCGAGCTCTCACCTTGTTGAAGCCCTTCACACCTCCATGAATTGCGTTGGGTCCATTGTTGGTCTCCAGTTGGTACTCTTTGCCGTCCACAACAAAGCGCCCCCCAGCGATCCTGTTGGCCACACGACCCACCACTGCGCCCAGGTACCGCTTATCTGACAGGTAACCTGACAGCAACACAGATCACTAAAGTAACCGTCTCACACACCTTTAGCTTTAAAGAGCAGAACTGGAAGGAGAAAAGATTCCTGCAAAAGCATGAGAGTGAGGGCTGAATAAAGACAAACATCCACTGTGAAGCTAAAGCCACTGTGAAGCCCCTCCCCTGAACACAGACACGTGCAGGCGTGACTGACAGGAAACACGAGTGAGGAGAGTTCAGCTGCCGGGACGTATCAGAGTCAATATGTGTAAAGGTCTGAGTCTGACTACTGTCACCAATCATGAGGAAGCTTGTTCAAAGTTCGGGAGAAGATTCAGGAGTATCTGTCAATCAAACGCTCGAGGTGAGGGCCAGAGGGCACCACATGCTTTCACTGAGGCATCTGATTGGATTAAGATTAGCAAAAGAATGTTAACCAAAAGGTATCAGTAGTAGTAGTAGTAGCAGTAGTAGTAGTAGTAGTAGCAGTAGTAGTAGAAGAAGAAGGTATCAATGACGAATAGAATGACTGAGTAAGGGCTGTTTATGTCTCTATACAAGTCTATGGGATTTTGGCTTCTTGGAACGTTCCGGTTTGGACTGGGAGAGGGGAGGGGTCAGGCAGTCCAGTGATATTCACTGTCTATGATGAAAACAGTGGCTTGTTAGATCCTGTTGGGTATCTCAGCGTGAGGCAGATGTCGGGTCTCCCTCACTCCAGAGAAAAACGGGAGCCGTTACCTCCAGAGGGCAGCAGTTTTCACTGTTCTTACCTTCCAGGTCATCGAAGCCCAGGACTACATCCTCCATCTGACCGTTCTTCCCTCGGCTGAACACAGACCTGATGATGGCCCCCAGGGTGAGCACCTCCACCTTCACCTGAGGGGACTCCAGGACCCACAAGTCCACCCTGCCCAGGCCGGGAACTGTTCCCCACTGCTGACAGCTGACCCGGGTCATACTGCCCCCCCACAGCATGCAGAGAAGAACACACACCAAAAAGGCAGAAGGAATGAGTTTAAACACGGTTTGTTTCTGTTTCATACTGTTTTTTCTGTTTTCATTGGGATCAGGGCGGCCCTCGCTACTGCTTAACCCTTTGTGTTCCCCACTTCAGTGACTTTTGTGACTGAAGACACGGTCATGCCAAACACTGTAAACATTTTGAGTGCACAAGAGCAGGAGCCTCCTCGTGGAACATGGAAGAAAAAAAATCATCTTAAAAATCTGCTTTGTTCTGTTTCAGCGGCTTCAGACATCTGGTTTTATGTAACTAAACTGAACTGCATGATCGGTAATAGAACAGTTCCTTTGATTATATTAAGTCAGAGTTTCTGATAAATACGAGCTCACCTAAAATGTTTTTAGCTGAGATTGCAACGTGTGCTGCATTCACTGATCCCAGTTTAGTCTGGATTTAGCACACTGACCATGTGAAGAATCTGCAGACGTAATCAACCATTTTCAAAGATCTGCATATTTTTGTGGAAGACGTGCGCGCCTGACACTGGCTACAGTTCAACAGTGATGGCAAGATGAAACTTGTGTTCCCAAACTTCAGCTTGGAAACATTTCTCTGAGCTTTGACTAAACTAGGGAGGTCACATGACTTCCATTTCACGTTCCATTACGCCACCATCTGTCCTGAATCGTCACGGTTGTTTTCTTCTCGAGGAGCAAAAGGTTAAAGGTGTTAATAATATGCAATATAACAGGAATAAAAATAACATTTAGCAATTACATCACATCACTGTGGAAACACCTGAGAATAAAACATCCTGATGTTTTATTCAGTCTGAGCTCAACTGAACCCCTCTAGCTGTACTCAAATCCATTAATATTTTTGTTTGTCCTCTAAAAAACATATCTGTTTAAATATTTTAACATGTGCATATTATCATTCATTTGCAATTATATGAAATATTTTCTGCATTTCACCTCACTCAGTGTTTTGCATTTTCACATATATAGTTTGGTTAGAATAAAATGTCCTTTCGTAAAAAACTTACTATATGAACCAACCTATAACGTTTGCTTGAAATAAACCATTTCCAATTTTTAAAAAGACACCAAACTCATCAAACATCCTAGTTTCCGAAGTTCAGTATGTTGATAGCAGCCTCTAGGTGTCGCTGTGGAGTTCGGAGCGTCCCACCAGTTCCGTTTCTGCTCTCACTACAGTTCCAGGAACTCGAACATAAAGGAGAAGGTGAAGGAAGGCGCGCACGCGGTCATCTCACCTGTTCCCAGAGTACAGCCTCGTGCCGCGCTGACCTCTCGGGCTCGTGTGACCGTGCACGCGGAGAGATTTGATTCTATCTGCCTTCAACCACTGAATCTGACGTTTGGCGGACTTTGGAGTTTTCAGTGTTTACGTCACACTTCCTGGTTTGACGCTCTCTGCGTCTCCTGTTGCATTCCAGGACAACTAGAAACCTCAGCTTTCCGCGTGGAAAGCGTTCCTCTTGTTTTCCCTATTTTTATTTGCCCATTTTACACAAAAAACTGCATGAATTTTATCAACTCGTATGACAGGGATGTCAAAATCAGTCGCACAGGGGGCCTAAATGCAAAACACGCTTTAGGTTTTGGGCTGAACGAGATAAACATTTACTGAACACACTAAAGCCGGAAATTTAAATCTTTACAACTTTACTTTTTTACCATGAATAAAAATATGAATTCAGAATAAATCACGGTAAACCTTAAATAACATGTAATATTTTGCTCTCCATAAAAATATATTCTTTAAAAATTATACAAATACAACATGCTGCAGAACAAAACAAACAAAGCCTGGAAACATTACTAATAAGAAATAACAAATCATTCTATTTTCTTTACTCTTTTGTTCACTTTTTTAAAGCTGGACACCTGGCATCATTTTTAACAATAAGTTCATTTCTGCTGGTATCAGACGTCCTGTGTGTCTTTGTGAAACGTATCAGAGAAATTTGATTTTTCAACACCTGTTATGGTGAATATTATTTTTAGGTTTTATAAAACATTAAAAACTAAATCATAGAACCCATCAGTAGGAATACTCCAAAAATATTTAGCATTTTCCTAATTTTGTGAAGGAACCAACAGTAAAAATCCTCCAAATCATCTTTTGTTTATTTATGATGTCATAAAGTGCAGCTGTTTTACTGCGTTACCTGCTGTCTTTATGTCATATACTGACACTAACTAAATGACAGGCAGACGTAAAAACACATTTAAATGGAAAAAATCAAGACACAGAAAAATGTCTACAATAGTTAATAAAGAATGACATTATTGGCATTAGCTGAGCAATTTAAAGGCACGCAATGATCTAGGTATTGCGCTAGCGCGGCTGCACTCCATCCTCAGCTCGCAGCCTGCGCCCTCCATCCCCTTTTTCTTCACACACATTTGCGGCATCTTCTCAAAGACAGGAGCGCATGCAGGCGGGGGGCACCAATTTGAAGGTTTCAGGCCGTTACAAACTCTGTGATATAATAGATCATATTAAACCAATAGTGGTTTAATCAAATATTTAAATCAGATTTTTTGTTTTTTTACAAGCACTGAGCTGCCGCCCCCTTTTACTTTGCACCCCGCGCAATTGTCCATATGTCCCATGCATAAAACTCAAACTCAAACTTTATTTATTTATATAGCGCCTTTCATTTCAGTTAAAAACACAAAGCGCTTAACATAAAAACAGATGAAGTAGTCATAAAAAATGAAAATTATTAAAAACAGAAAACACAGGACAATCACACAAAGATGGGACCCCTCCCTCACCAGCCCCACCCCTCACCCCCAGCCCACCCACCCAGTTACCTCAGTAGAACCCTGAACAGAAACAAAGAACTGCAGCTTAAAGAAGGTCTGGCTTGGTACTGCCGTGAGGAAACGATATCACGGGGATCCATTTATTCCAAGGCCCAGCCGGACCACAGGGGTCATTACCACAGTGCCCGCCCAACACAGAGCAGCCCAGGGCCCACTCCATGGCTATTAGACCACAGAGCCAGTGACCCTAGTCTGCCCAACGAGAACGGGCTCCGTAGCAACAGTACCTCCTATGGGTTAAGCTGGTGGTGCCCCAGAACAATGGATCCCCAAGAGGAAAACCGCTACTGTTGTGAAGACAGATAATAGTGCTGAGATCAGTAAAGTTTTAATGGAGATGTGGACATTGCAAGGAAAGGTTGCATCTACAGAAGTATCAGAAGAAAATCACATTTCTAGCTCGGTTCCATTGCTGCAATTTTTTCCGGTATTTAACCATGGGTGATTTAAACTGGGAAAAGGCTAACACTACTAGGTTCCGGCTGGGATGACGGACTGAGTGGACGTCTCTCGCTAAGCTCTCGCCTTTTGCCCCGATTTGCACAGTAAATGTCAGAACTGTAAAACTGAGAGAGAACGGTTTTACTGGAAAACAGTCGTCGTGCTTCGACTAAATCTTTGTTTTGAAGAAACATCTTGGTTAGTTTATCATTTTGCTCAAATGGCGTTGAAGAAAACAAACCCGAAGCAAGCTACATTACAGCCGTCAGCCATGTGCGAGCATGACTATTGTCAGACGGACGTCGCTTCCAACATGGAAAGAAAACCACCAACAACTCAAAATCTACGGGACCACCTTTGAAGGTAAAAGCAGGACAGGAGGAGTCTACTTCCAGATCTGGTGATGCTGTTTTCGAAAGGCTAACTTCCAAAATAAAGGACTTTGGAAGTTAGCTGCCTGAAAACACAATAATGGTGGCGAACATTTCCCGGCTGGTTGAGATGAACGCAGCTAACATAAAAGACTGCAAGACAAAGATCGCAACGATGGAAAGAGAAATTCCATGGATTGTGAAGGAGAACTAAGTTGCCAATTTGGAAATATATAAACAAAGATGGAACTTAAAAAATTTATGGTCTAAAATAAAAAGATGACGAGAACATCAGAGAATCTGTGGTTGGGATCTTGTCCAAAATCGCACCGCAGTGGACAGACGTGATGGACACGACGGTGGACATTGTTCATCGACTGGGGAGGAGGGAGGAAGGAAGACATCGCCAGGTGATCCTGCAGTTCGTCACGAGGCGCCATAGAAACACTTTCTGGAAGATCACCAAGAACTGCCAGACCTGCAAAGACCTGGGGATCTGCTTCAAGGAGGACTTCAGTAAAGCAGACCGAGAAGCTCGAGCGACCGTCTGGCCCAAGATGGAGCGGGCCCAAGCAGAAGGGAAGAACGTCTACTACAGGGCCATGTGGGATACATCAAGGGGACTAGGGTCACTGTGGAGTGAAATATTTACATGAAGGTGATTTACCTATTTATGTCATTGAGTTCACAGAGTTTTATTGAAATAGGTTATTTTACTCTAGTTGTTCAAAGGTTTAACATTCAAGTCACTTTTTTTACATAATAGAGCAAATCTTAGGTGAGTATTTACCTTTTATTTACAAAAGATATTTTTTCTAAAATATGAAAGGTCTTAATCACTATGTTTCTATAAGTTATGTCATAACAATTTAAATCATTTGCCAGTTAAACATTTTTGTGAAATTCACTATCTAATGTTACAATTCTCAGTTTTATATTTAGTAAACAGTTAGGGGTGGAGCTAATCTTTAATTTAACACCAACTTCTTTTATCTTAAATTTTCTCTCTTTTTTTTGTACATTTTTTGTGTGTTTTATTTATGTCTTTAAGTACTGTGTGGTCTTTTATTTCACTAAATACTAGGGGTATTATACGACGGAGTTTTAGGGCCACCAAAAAAAAGTAAAATTACGAGATTTTAAGTCATAAATTTACGAGAAAAATCTTGTAAATTTACGAGATGAAAGTGGAGGTGAGCATACAGCAGCAAGTGAACACCGCGCAGCAGCAGAGCAGACCGACTAAACTCAATTGAACAGATGAGCTAAATGTTTATTGATAACATTCCAAATGTTTGAAAGCTCATTTGTTTGATTTACAATTTATTAATTTATTATTTATTAATGGGTGGTTTGCAGGATCTCTGCAGCCTGTTGATGAAGCCGTCAGTGTCCCTGCAGCTGTCCGCTTCAATCCTTTCTTCCTTCACCAAAGACCAGGGGCCTCATTTATAAACGTTGCGTACGCACAAAAGAAGGCGTACGCCACTCTCTACGCAATAGTTGAGATTTATAAAAAGCAAACTTGACGGGAAAATGTGCGGTCCTTCACGCAAGCTCTGACCCAGGCGTACGCACAAAAACGGGTGAAATGAGAAACGGCGACACCGTCGGCAGATGGAAGAAACACGTGAAAGTAAAAATGACAATACTGCCTCTCATAAATAACATGAAGACTTCACAAAGTAAGTCTCACAATTAACAGCTACACGAACACCCGTTTGATTGATCAGCAGTGAAACAAACAAAAAAAATCAAACGAAAAGAACAGAAATTCAAATGAACACATATTTGGAAAAAGGAAAAGTGAAATATGTTCTGCAATATTGGCATGTTGTGTAATTCATCCTCATAAATAATAATTAACAGAACGAAATAATGTACAAAACTGATATTCTCGTCAATGTGTCCGTCTGGCGGAGCAGATATAGTCAAAGTCAAAGTCAGCTTTATTGTCAAATATGCTGCATCCGTAAGACATACAGCACAGATGAAATTGCTTTCCTCTCACCCCACAGTGCAAGCAGCATATAAAATAATAAATAAACGACTTAAAAATACATTCTTTTAAAAACAATACATCCTTGAAACCCAAAAAGATAAAGCCAAAAGAAAAGTCATAAAACACTGAAGGTAGGGGAGAGAGGAGCCGCTGCGTGTGCACGCGCCGCCAGATGCGTGCGAATCAGACAGACAGACAGACAGACAGACAGACAGACTGTCCACTGACTGTCCACTGGGGAAAGTTGTTTTCATAGTAAAACATTTCTTCGTAAGCTATGGAATTATGGTATTCATGCATATGCCTTTAGTTTGTTTTATTTTTGATAAAACAATGTATGGCGTATGTCTCAACCATTCTGAAAGCAACAAGAAATGACATTTGCGCTGAACAATTTCCCATTTCCACGTCGATTATTACCGACATCTGTAGCTTGTCAGATGCAATGAAATGGATGGAAATAAAATGCCCATCACAATGCGTAATGACGCACAATGGCTGATCTTGGATCTTAGAAGATGTGGCAAATGGAAGAATTCAGAGTGAACGCATCTTTAGACAGCAAGAAGACTTGCTGGCAAACGAGGACAAGTGGCTTATGAGCCGGTTCCCACTTCCTCGAGCCGTCCTGTTGGAGCTTTTGGGGGGGTGTCACCCGGTGCATCTGGCGCGTCGGTGTCCCCCCCTCCCCCCTCAGTCACCACTCCACGTAAAAGGGATTCCCCAATAATTGCCGCCACTCTCTCATCAAGAGGGGTCAGCTCCGGTGTCCCCCACCCCCCTCCCATGGCAGTCTGCCACCGTTTGCCACTCACGTGCCTTCTTGGCATTAGTAATGCCCACACTGTGCCCTCCAAACAACATTTTTCTCCTCTTTTCCACCTCTCCAACGATGACTTCTACTTCACATTGAGTGAAGGTACGTTTTTTTGATTTCCTCGCTGTGTTTGCCATGGTTTCGCTATCAATGAATATTCATTTGTGGGCGTTTTACGGACTATTTATGGGCAACTATGGGCGTGTCATGAAGCCGCAAAAGCTGCGCAGCATTTAGAATTGGTTGTGATTTATTAAAGGTAGGGTGCGTAGGGTGTGCGTGCGCACGGTTTTATAAATCCGGATATTTCTGTGCGTACGCACGTCCTATGTTTCATCCGTACGCCACTTCTGACGCAAATCCTACGCAAAGTTTTATAAATGAGGCCCCAGGGCCTCATTTATAAACGTTGCGTACGCACAAAAGAAGGCGTACGCCACTCTCTACGCATCTCTTGAGATTTATAAAAAGCCAACTTGACGGGAAAATGTGCGGTCCTTCACGCAAGCTCTGACCCAGGCGTACGCACGAAAACGGGTGAAATGAGAAACGGCGACACCGTCAGCAGATGGAAGAAACACGTGAAAGTAAAAACGACAATACTGCCTCATAAATAACATGAAGACTTCACAAAGCAAGTCTCACAATGAACAGCCTGCCCTACACAAACACCTGTTTGATCGATCAGCAGTGAAACAAACAAAAATATCAAATGAAAATTACAACAGAAATTCAAATGAACACATATTTGCAAAATGAAAAGTGAAATATGTTCTGCAATATTGGCATGTTGTGTAATTCATCCTCATAAATAATATAGTTAACAGAACGAAATAATGTACAAAACTGATATTCTCGTCAATGTGTGCGTCTGGCGGAGCAGATATAGTCAAAGTCAAAGTCAGCTTTATTGTCAAATATGCTGCATCCGTAAGACATACAGCACAGATGAAATTGCTTTCCTCTCACCCCACAGTGCAAGCAGCATATAAAATAATACATAAACGACTTAAAAAATATATTTTTTTAAAACAATAAATCCTTGAAACCCAAAAGGATAAAGCCAAAAGAAAAGTCATAAAACACTGAAGATAGGGGAGAGAGGAGCCGCTGCGTGTGCACGCGCCGCCAGATGCGTGCGAATCAGACAGACAGACAGACAGACAGACAGACAGACAGACAGACAGACATATTAATTGTCCACTGGGGAAAGTTGTTTTCATAGTAAAACATTTCTTCATAAGCTACAGAATTATGGTATTCATGCATATGCCTTAGTTTGTCTTATTTTTGATAAAACAATGTATGGTGTGTGTCTCAACCATTCAGAAAGCAACAAGAAATTACATTTGCGCTGAACAATTTCCCATTTCCACGTGGATTATTACCGACATCTGTAGCTTGTCAGATGCAATTAAATGGATGGAAATAAAATGTCCCATCACAATGCGTAATGACGCACAATGGCTGATCTTGCGCTCTTAGAAGATGTGGCAAATGGAAGAATTCCAGTGTCCTGGGAGAACAGTTATTGATTACTCAGCTGGCAGATGACACGACCACATTCATGAAGGACAGTCATTAAATACCTGAGATCATTCAGACTGTGGATTTCTTCTCTAAAGCATCTGAAATAAACTAAATCTCAGCAAGTGTGAATTGTTGCCAATTCACCTTTCTGATCAGTCAGTTATTCATAACATACCTGCTAGGACTGTTGTGAAATATTTTGGTGTTCATATTACCAAAGACAGCAAAACAATGGAGGAAACGGACTTATGGAAAACTTTAAAAAAGTGTAAAGTTCATTTAAACGTGGTCACAGCGTGACATTTCCATTCTGGGCAGATTGTTTCTCACTAAATTAGAATGTTTATCCAGATTCATTTATCCATCACTCCCAATTCATCTGCAAAGAAAGCAATAAACCGGGCCAATTTCTACGGAGCACGTGTCCTGACATGGAAAAAATAAAATATATCTCACTCCCACAAATTAATATTCCGTTTCCATGAAATAATTTTCCGTTCCCACGAAATACTATTTTGTTCCCTCAAAATAATGAATTCGTGCCAACGAAATAATTATTTTGTGCCAACGAAATAATAATTCACCTCATAAGTCATGCATACACACAGATATGGTCTCCGTCCGGCCGCAAAAGCTGCTTTCAGCGGTAACTATCGTGTCTCTGTGACCCACATTTGTTCAAAAAAGTAACCAGTAACCCCCAAGCTGGAGGAGTGGCTACAACAGATACCTGGAAAGACCTCAGACCTCTCAGTCCAGAAAAGCGCAGTGCTAGGAACAGCTAAGACACTGCAGGACCCTCAAGCTCCCAGGCCTCTGGTAGAGGACCCCAGCTTGGAGAAAAAAACCACCTGTGGAGGGCGAAACAGGCGTTATGTTCAGCAAAATAATGTAAACCTCTGGACTGTAATGTTAATTGATTGTTGATGTGCAGGTTGCACATTATCTATAATGTTTTCTTGAACCTATTGTGTCCATTCCAATTTTTTTATAGTTTTAGTTATAAGAAAGTTATAAGAATAAAATCATTTAAAAAATAAAGAGTTTTTGAGAAAAAGTAAAGTCCAGAGTATGGCCAGAAGAGCAGTTGGATGACTTTTGGGTGCATGTAGGCCTGGCGCATGAGAAACCCGGGTTTGATTTCCGTGGTGCAATGAGCTTCATCCAGTGTGAGACTTTGGGCAAAATCCTTTACGCTTCTGTCTAACTGTGTAGCCAGAAAGTGTCGGTCCCCAGCCTAAAGAAAATACAAGATTGTGTCAGGAAGGGCATTCAGTGTAAAAATCTCCGCCAAACCGCCTGTGCAGATCAGTGAAAGCTGAAGGGATATGGTGAACAGCAACAAGAGAGGATGAAGACGAGCGTAACAAAGAGAGAAAGGTTTCCAGGCAAATGATTAAGACTAAAAAGACGGTGAAGACAACAACGTTTAATACAAAACAATAAGGAAGTCATATTCTTTAAAAACTATTAAAAGCGGAAAAAATAAAATGTAAAAAGAAATGTTTTCAAAGGAAAAAAAGAAATATTGAAATATGAAAGTCCACAAAGGGACGGTTTCAGAAACGAAAAAAGCTACATGCACTAAATCTAAAAATCAATGAACGAGAAAGGAAAAACTTTAGTGGGGAGACAGAAAGACTGATCCAGAATGTGTTTTTATTCAGGCACGAAGACAGGAACCCTGAATGACGTCAGCGCGTCCAGCTACGTTCCCGCTCGTTGATTAGCTGTTTTGAACAGCGTCGAGCGCGCTGATTGGTGCGTTTTGAACCCGAGTCCTGCGCTCAATTTTAAAGAGTGTCAGCTTTGTATCCGCAGCGTGAGCGGCGACAGCACGGAGGTAAGAAGCGGCGGCCGTTAACGACTTCACCCGGTAGATCACGGCATGAAATGGTACAGCTTTGATTTGAGGAGAGGCGGGTTGGCGGGCGGACACGCGCCTTCCGGTAACGGCTCGGTTCAGTTGTCCCCAACCTGGTTTCCAGGGTTTGGAAAGGCGTCAGCTGGCCGGTGAAAGTCGGTGGTTGGTTCGATTCCTACTGGGTTTTTTTTTTGTCTCTTTAACGTTGTGCTGCTCGTTTGACGGTTTTCAGGCCTGACCGTTCGTTTGGTTCTCAAACGAGTGATCTGAACTTTTTGGAGTCTGAGCTCCTAAACATCTGCAGAAGTCCGAGCTGAGAGGATTTGTCTTCTCTTTCAGGTACAGATGGATGACTACGTGAAAATAGAGAAAATCGGAGAAGGTTGGTGTAGTAAAAATGTTTTTGTTTTTCTAAAAAAGTTGTTCAGATTTTGGGGGGGGGGGTTAAAAACCACCAAAGAGGCCCACCTGGAACTTGGAAGTCCTTGAAAGTTCCTCCACCTGAACCGTTATGTATGGAGATGTCCCGGGATGAACTTAGTCTCAAGTTTTAGTTTGGTTCATCCTGGCTCTTCATTCTGATCGTGGTTCCCTGCACCACAATCGGATTGACAGGATAACAGCAGTGGTTCTGGGACGTCTGAATGAGTCCTCATCCCCTAACTCTGCTCTGGTGTCTGCAGGGACCTACGGGGTGGTGTACAAAGGCCGGCACAAGTCCACGGGACAGGTGGTGGCCATGAAGAAGATCCGCCTGGAGAGTGAGGAGGAGGGAGTTCCCAGCACCGCTGTCAGGGAGGTGTCGCTGCTTCAGGAGCTGAAGCACCCCAACGTCGTCTGGTATGCTGCATGTGTGCGTTGAACATGGTTCCAGACGTTAATGTCGATGCGCTGCAGGTAAAATGCAGTGAGGTGATGTCCGGGTCAAAGGCGTTGGTTTTTAGTCCCTCTTGTCTCATCAGAACGTTTGGGGATAATCCAGATGTGTGTTCTTGTTCAGCACTTCCTTTCTCCTTGAACCCATGATTGTCCATAAGTCTCTTTCTGACTGTTGGATCATGAACTCTGACCTGAACACGTGCACACATGTGATGCGAGGCCTCCACTTGCTTCCATGTTCTTTCCAGAGTCCTGCTTGGGTTTTTAACTCTTATTGTCCTTCTGTAGGGATGTTCAGAGTAGAGTTAATGTTGAATCCCTCAACTCTCTCAGCTGATCTTTGAGGTGCAATAATGGTTCCACCTTTGTGTTCCCCTGAAAGCCTCTTGGATGTCCTGATGCAGGAATCTCGCCTCTACCTGATCTTTGAGTTCCTGTCCATGGACCTGAAGAAGTACCTGGATAGCATTCCGTCAGGACAGTACATGGACCCCATGCTGGTCAAGGTAAAATACTCAGCGCTTTGTTTTTAGATTTCCTGCTCTTTGTTGTGACAAACGCTTTCTATTAAGCTGAACATCCAGGTTTCAGCTGGGGGGAGCGGGGTCTCTGAATGATAACACACCAGGTTCCTCACTAATCACGGACTGCAGCTCAAAACATCACAGATCTTCATCAGTGCTTCTGTGGCAGCCATGAGGCTTTGTGCTGCTTGTCTGTGAGGATGTTCTGGTGTGGAACTAGCAATCTACCATTTTGAGCCTGTTCCCTCTTCTGCCCCCCCACAGAGCTACCTCTATCAGATCCTTGAGGGCATTTACTTCTGCCACCGAAGGCGGGTCCTCCACCGCGACCTGAAGCCACAGAACCTTCTGATTGATAACAAGGGCGTCATCAAACTGGCAGACTTCGGCTTAGCCCGGGCCTTCGGTGTTCCTGTCCGGGTCTACACCCACGAGGTGGGAGCCACTCCGCTTCAGAACCGAACGCTGAGGTCTGCTCAGCTGATCCAACCATCTCGTTCTCAGGTTGTGACTCTGTGGTATCGAGCTCCTGAAGTTCTTCTGGGTTCCCCCCGATATTCGACCCCAGTGGACGTGTGGAGCACGGGTACCATCTTTGCTGAACTCGCCACCAAGAAACCCCTGTTCCACGGAGACTCTGAGATCGACCAGCTCTTCAGGATCTTTAGGTACCGTGTGGGAGAACTGATGTTGATCCAAACACTTAAGACGAGCTGGTTCCAGTATTTCAGCTCCTCTCGGCGCGCACACACACACACGCACACACACACACATTCTTCCAGGAGAAATCAGATCTTGAAGAGTAAAGGGGCTCTATTGTCCATCTGCTCTGCAGGACTCTGGGAACTCCCAACAATGACGTGTGGCCGGATGTGGAGAGCCTGCCTGACTACAAAAACACTTTCCCCAAATGGAAGGGGGGCAGCCTGTCCTCCATGGTGAAGAACCTGGACAAGAACGGCCTGGACCTGCTAGCGGTGAGATGTTTATCACCAAGTTCTTCAGATTATGATTATAGTAGATCAAGTGGACATTTCTCATGGGGTGGGGTTAGCTGCAACCTCTTCGGAGGCTCCAAAGAAAAACATCGACTTCGGAACATTTCAGTCTTTTTATTCTTTTAAAGCTAAATGATCTCAGAACACCCACCACCACCAGGGTCAGCAGAACCCTTCAGAACCAGACCTTTACTTTTGAACATCATCCAGTTCCTTCTCAGTAACACTCCTTGTGTTTTTAGAAAATGCTGATCTACAATCCTCCCAAGCGGATCTCTACGCGTGAGGCCATGACCCACCCATACTTTGATGACCTGGACAAGTCCACGCTGCCCGCCGCCTGCATCAACGGCGTCTGAAGGCCTGAGGCCCCCCCCCCCCCCATTCTTCTGTAAATACTTGTGTGTTTGTGTGGGAAATATTTTCCAGAAAAATGTGTGAATAAAGGTTTTCATCAAGTGTTGGTGGGTGTGGCTTCAAAGTCCCTGCTGATGTCTGGAACCCTCTTCATTCCAAACAAAGATCTGTTGATGTTTGCTCCACAGGAGTTCCAGCTGCTGGTTTTCTGCAGTAGATGCAGAAACTGAGGTTCAAACATCAAACCAAAACCATTTTAATAAAAGGCCAATAAGACCAGTTTCTTTACAGTCACAAAGAAACTGATTGAAACCGAACTGGTCTCCAAAAACACATCTGCCAGGAGCTAAAACTGAACAAGCTTCTCTTCCCGCCAGGAGTCTTCTTCCTCGTGTCTGATCAGCTGCCCTCCTCTTCCTCCAGCAGGAACTCTCTGATTTCGTCCTTCATCGTGGACCTGCAGAAACAGCAAAAAAGTACACAGCTAGCCGCCTGAAAGCTGCTTTGGCCAAACCGCTCCGCCTTCAAGTGGAGTAAGTCGGAACATCTGCAGAAACAGATGGAACACTGAGCTGCACAGATGTTGATAGAAAAACGGACACGCAAACGTTCACCCCAGCAGGTCTGCTCACAGACACCTATGACTTTACTATTTTAGAATAGAATCTAGTAAAGACTGATGTGAGGTCAAGAATTACACACTTCACTGTTTACAGGAAAAGATGCTGATCCCGTTTTTGTTTTGTTGCTCAGAAGCTTGAAAGAGTTACTGATTTTCTGATGCTTACACGTAAACTACATGGAATAAAGCTGTGTCCTCACCTCCTCTTCCTCCTCTGAGCCTCTGCCAGGATGTACTGGGGAAGATGAGCCACTGAAGACTGAAAGGATGAAGAAAGTACGTCAGAGTCTGGTCTGTGAGCTGTTGCTGTCAGTTTCTATTCTGTTACCATCAGTAGTTTCTATTTTTTTGCTGGTTTCTATTGTCAGCTTCAAAATCAGAAGAATGTTGGCTCGCTCATTTCTGCTAAAACTGCTGCAGCTAAAACTTCAGGATTACTGGTTCAGTTACTCATTACCTTGAGGATTACATGAAATCAGCGCACTGAAGCAGAAGATGGTGGAGGTCTCACCATATCTCTGAGGGTCAGCTGGCAGCTGTAACACAGCAGCTTCTGCAGGTCCTTCTTCTCTGGAGCTCTGAGACCAAAAGCACATCAAAACTTCAGCCACAGGAGCTGCAAGCCTCAATCTGGGAGGGGGGGTTGGGTTCCTTCTACTGAGAGATTCAACGTCGGCTTTGAAAGAAGTTCAAGTCTGGATGGGAGGAGATGAAGCTACAGATCCAGCGCTGATGCTTTTGTCTCAGGGACTTCTTACAGAACCAACTCTTCTGGATCGGCTCACTAAGAAAAAGCCGGTTCTTTCAGCTCCCAAACGGTTCTGCAGGCTGTTATGTTGCTTTATTCAACTTATTATCAACATTTATATAAAATTATGGACAAAATCAATAAGTAATGTAAAAAGGTTATTCAGTGTACACGTGTCTGCCATTTTTTATTCCCTCCAGATAAAATATTCACAATAAAAGCAAAACCTGATGTTATTTTAAATGTGACCAGCACAAAAACTGAAGGACATTCATGTTGGTCACATGAAATACAAGATGCTCACTTCTTATTGCCCACACGTATTTTAAGCGCGTCCGAGGCTAAACGTGGTTGTTGGTCGCACATACTTTAGGGGTTATTGTAAAAACAGGAATGGTTACCATTTGCCACAGCGAATATTTTGAGTGGGCCAATAGAAACTAGAAACATTAGAAAACTAATGTGAAAACCTGAAAAAACAGCTATTTCCAATCAGGATAAAGGTTGGCATTCAAAACTACAAGAGCTGATCTGGTTTCTTCTGTCAGTCATGACCTGCCCTGTTTAAGAGACGGTTCTCTCAGTTCTCCGGTTCCGTGCAGGTTAGTTGTGGAGCCGGTTCTAGATGGTTCTAGATGGAATTGTTGTCTTGCAGACTCTACACTCTTCCTTATCAACACCAGTGAAATGGTTCCAAAGTTGATGTTTCTCTGTTGATGTTCTTTTTGCAACCGGTGCTCTCTCAGTTTCTCTCCCCCATTCTTGGTTCAGTCCTGCCCCCCCCCCCACCCCCCCACCCCCACACTCTCTGCAAACACGTACTGACTAATCACCAGCAGCTTGAAGGTAAGAGAGGGTGAAAAACACGGGTCCCATGAAAGGCGAGCGACACATCCCATCATGATCTGCTTGAGGGCCAGAGACACCGGAACTCAGGACTCGCACATGTTCAAACTTACTCTGAGGAGCAGCAGACGGCGCCACCTGCTGCGCTCCCACATGCTCCATCTGCAGAGGAACAGCACGGTCCAGCACGGGGGGTTGGTTCCACCTTCACCGTCCCTTAAACCAAACCAGACTGTGGCATCGGCTGACGTCAGACACAGAGGAGCAGGAGCAGGACCTACCTGCAGGTTCCTGACAGCAGAGCTGTTCTGAGATCAGCCTGGCCTGGAGCGCTGAGGCCTTCCCTGCGGGACAGACGGGGGTTCTCAAGTGGAATAGATCCACGCTGATGCGACCTGCAGCGGATCTGAAGCTGCAGACTGCTGTCCACTTTGCTGCTTCAGGTGGGACTCACCTGCAGCGGTATCCAGGCTGCAAACGCACAGCAGACACCTGCCGTCCTCCTCACAGCAGCCCCCAGCTGCTGTCTGCAGCTTCTCGCTGGTCCTGCATGAGACAGACGTCTGTGGTCAGAAGGCGGAGGAGATCCTGCAGCTTTGGAGCGAGCCGCTGCCTGACCTGTAGATGGTGCTGACGGTGGACGGGAAGTCCTGCTGCAGTCTGCTAACGAAGCTCTCGCTCAGGCGGTGGATGCTGGCCTTCTCCAGCGTCTAAGGACACAGGAGAACCGGGTCAGAGTGGAAGCACCAGGAAATGGTCTGTCTGTTCTCTTTGCAACTGGGTGAGGGGTCTGACCTTGGTCTCCAGGCTCGGAATGACCACGGTCGGCACACGGAACATGTGGTTGTAGACGGCGATTTCTTTGGCTGAAAACTCCCTCATCGGCCTGACAAACATGACATCTCCAAATCTGCAGTCGGAGAAACCCTGCAGACAAAAGACAGCCTTTAAAACGAGGGGGGGGGGTGTCAGCGGGAGAGAGCCTGCAGACACACCCACCGTGTCCTGAGCCAGGTGAGCTCCTCTGCCCAGACTGATGCAGGTGAGCAGTCGGACGGCCAGCCGGGTGCAGCTCTCCCCCAGCAGGAGTTTGCTGTAGCCACGGGTTCGAGCGGCGTGGACCAGAAGGTGCTGCCTTTGAAACCACAAAGAACCCCCCTGACTTCTCTGATCACTTTGTCCCATAAGTGGCAACAAACCTAAAGACCCACTCCGATGTCACAGATGAAGACAATGAATCCCATTCTGATCATCCACTGTCAGACTGATAGATCCATCAACGTCTTTGTTTTCCTGGTCTGAGCTGGAATCTGGATCAGAACTGAACGAATGGATAGATCTGATACAGCTCTGGTATGGCTAGGTTGGGCTAGGTAGTTATGTTATTGAATAACATTTTGTTAATTATAATAATAATGGATTGGTTTTATCAGCGCTTCTCCAGTCCCTCAAAGCGTTTACAATGTGTCTATTATTCATACATTCTTACATTCTTGGTGATTTCAACTAGTGAGGCTGACGGGGGGGTGGCTGCACATTCATACGCATTCACACACCAGTGGAGCCACACTGGAGGCGGGAAGGGGGGAGTGTCTTACCCAAGCACACAACAGTTTGGCAGATAATGTTAGGTTGGGGTTGTGAGGGGCTGTAAGCTAGTGGGAGAGCGGGAAAAGAAAGGGATCATGGGAAATGTGCGCAAGATTACCCCCCACCAACAGCCCCTCCCCCAACTCAGAGACAAATTTCTGATTAACTCCTGCCACTCTGCAGAAACTACGTCCTAGAAAACAATATTTTGTCTAAAAATGGTATGATTGTACAACCACAGGGAACAGTTTGAAAGTGGATCAGGAGATGATCAGAGTGCCCCCCCCCCCCCCCCCGACAGGTAACTGCAGGTGCAGCTGGGGGGGCTAACCTCAGAGTACGGAGCAGCTCCTCCTTGGCCGTCAGCGTCGCAGCAGAACCCAGCAGCTGCTGCAGAGATCGGGTCTGGGGCTCAGCCACGCTCGGCTCAGCCAGCACCCCCCCCAGCTGCAGCTCCCCGCCGTCCCCCGCTGCTTTGGAGGAGTCGGGAGCTTGGTCAGAGCTGGGTGGGGCCATATTCACAGCCGAAGTGGGGAGATCCAGAACCTTAAAGGTGTTGGAGAAGTCGGGCCGGCTCTTTTTCAGAGAGAACGCATGTGCCCCCACCCCCACCCACCTGCTCCAGAGGGATGACATGGAAGGGGAATCCAGAGGTTTGGAAGATCGTCTTCAGCTCAGACACCAGCCGCTGCCTCTCCCCCAAAGACAGGCCCAGAGCGCCCCCCTCTGGTGACGTGTTCAGAAACAAGCTGTTATCGGCTCACCTGCAGGTCAGACGGCGGTTTCTGAGAACTTACCATCAATGTGGACGATTCCCGGCAAGAACCGGAGCTTCTTCTGAGCGCTTTGACCCAAACCCTGCAGGAAGGACAAGTTCAGACTCTGAGGTCGAAAGCAGCATCTTAACGACCCAGCCATGCGGGACACCAGTTCCATAAAGCATCAGCCCTAAAGTTCTGGCTATGCATCCCTTCATGGTAGAGGAACTGCAGCCAGAACCGGGCTGTGTTTAGAGGGCCAGTGAGGGCAGCTGAACGGCAGAGCGCTCCACATTCACTTTTTGAAAGCCGAGCTGGAGTTTATGAGATTGTGCCACGCTGAAATGTTTCTCTAAAGCAGAGTCAGAAAGGCCTTGGTTCTGGAAGCAAACAGGAATCAGACAGAGCTTTTGGACCGATACCAGGTCAGAAGCAGAACGGGTGAAGCTGCTCACAGATGAAGCAGCTTCAGATAACTGTCTCAACACTTTCTATGTTCGAGTCCAAAGGGGTCAGTGTGAGGGTTTCCTGCACACCCATGTTCTCCCTGAACATCAAAGGCCGACATGAGAGATCTCTGTTTACACCGTTTGGATCGTTGACGCTTTATGTAGATAAAGTTTTTTCACTTTTACCCAAAACTCTGGAGTAGTCAGAGAATGGAGAAGCTGATTCAGCTTTGAGAACTGAAGATCAGAGAAAGTTTTTGGTTTAACCTTTAAAGTCTGGCAGAGGACCAGAACAGCGGCACAGAGTAGAACCTCTGCAGACGTCATCGACACGTCTGTTGCCAAAGCTTTTGCATTTCTCTAAAGCAAAGAGTGTTTTAGAGAGGAAATGAGATTTCATTCCAACTGCTTCACTGTGTCATGCAGGTTTGGTCACACTGCTGATCTTCATTCAGGAAAACCTAAAGGAAGCCCGGACGAATGAAACATGACGTCACATCTATGATGGGCCCTCCACAGAATACTGAGGGGCCGGGCAGGGGTCAGCACCTGACCTCAGTGTGTTTGTTGGAAAGAGGATGGAGATGCAGAGACGCAGGCCAACCTGTTGGACTTGACTGAGCATGGCAGAAGAGGAGGGGCCTCCAGAGACGGCCAGCAGCACCTGACGGCAATCAGAACGAGAAAAGGTGAGATCCAGGCGCCTCCGTTTGTGAACAAATGAGTGATTCCAATTTGTTTTCATAGTCTTTTGTGTTTAAAACATAAAATACTTGGTTTTTGTGTTTAAAATAAACATAAAAGAGTCTTGTGTTTTTGTAAACCCCTGGACTGTGATGTGGATTGGTGATGTGCAGGTTGCACAGTATCTATACAGTGTTTACTTTTACCTAATGTGATGTTTGTAATTCTAATAAAGTTTGTTTCAAATAGTTTTCTGTCTAAACAGTTTGAGGGGGGGGGTCAGCAGCCTCTTTCCTCACCTTCTCCCCAGGAAAGATGACCCTGGTTTTTCCCAGCATGGCTCTGAACTTGTGGGTGAAGTACTCTCTGAAGCAGCTCCTACCAGACAGACAACAGCTTCCACTTCCGGTTCTGCTTTCATTAAGATAACTACGGGGGGGGGGGGCTTCCACCTCCCAGGTGTGTCTCACCTGCAGCAGGGGTCTCCTGCACGGATCAGAACTGCTGCCAGCTCCTCTTTGCATTTGACACATTTTCTGCACACACTTAAGAGCGGACAGCTGTGACGCACACGAAAGGAGTCTTTCAACACATCATGTGGAGCAGAAACATGCTTCATCTTTGGTTAGGAATCTTTTCACCTAAACGTTTCCAGGATTTTTTCTTCAGAAAAACTTTAGTGCGCATTTCTAAATTTACAGAAATTTGCGTTCAGTAACGCGATAAGGAACGATTGCAAACACACACACACACAAACACAACGCGCACACATACACACACATCTGCTTCAGGCGAGCACAGGTAGTCTGTTTTCCCACAATTCCCTGTTCCTCAAGAGCGCAGCAGGTCCTCCTGACAGACAGTCACTCCGTCACAGCTGGATACGCACCTGTGCGCCTCCGTGCGCTCCAGCTTCGGCTGGTAGTCTTCCTCCACCTGGCACATCGTTGATGCGAAATATACTTTAATAATCCAGAAACCTGCACTCACACTACTCGATCGGTACCCCGTGTCGCTACCCGATCAGTCGACGCATGCGCAAATATTACGTCACTTCCGCTATAGCGGTTTGCGTGTAGGCTGTCTTTGGATGTTAATAACAAAAATAACCTCCTAAAATGTTTATAACAATGAAAAATTTACAGTAATAACAATGTTTACTTGAATTTCGAAAAAAAAAACAAAAAACAAATATTAAGGCTCAGGGCTGCACGGTCCTGTTTAATGACTACATGGACTACAAGTGTCTTCTGTTTTGTTGACTCGCCAAAGAGGGCACAGCGCCACCTACTGACACTAATCACTCTGGTAACACAGACAAGTTCTTAACTACAAAGCCTCCACTAACAGAACAGCTGTCAGAACAGTTGAAACATGGTCTCTTATAAAACTTTAACAGATTCCTTTGCCTTCATTATTTTTGTTTTATTTTTGCTTAACCTGTTTTACATTGTCATTATTATGTTGTTGTTTTTTTGTTCATTTTCCTGGCGAACGTGAAAATTGTATTTTGGATACAGTGTGGAGTTTTGTGTTTGGTATTATGTATGTGGAATATTTGCTAATAAAGTCAGTGACATGTCCTCAAAATATAATGTTCCCACTTCTGCTGTTTTCCTATTGCCAAATAACATTGTAATGACCCAGCTGGTATGTCTCCACAGTGGGGAAACCAGAGCCGAGCTGTGTCCGTGTCCCACACACTCCCCGACTCCGACCACTCTCAGAGAGTGAGAAGTAGACAGAGAATCTTATTGCATAATCTCCTTTCCAGCATTAAAGCCACTAGGTCACTAATTGGGGACTCAGAATTGCGTGAACATCCCCTCCACCAGATACTTTGCCGTTGTGGTGGCGGTCTGGTCCGGCACCACATATGCCTCTGGCCACTTGGTAAAGTAATCCATGGCCACCAGGACATACCGGTTACCGGACTCAGTGAGAGGAAAGGCACCCAGTACATCCACACCAACCACTGGCACCCTCACCAGGTACTGCTGCAGAGGGGCCCGGGACTGCTGTGTGGGTCCCTTGTGTGCTATGCAAAGATCACAGTAGTGAACATGCAATTCAGCAGCCTGTCGACAGCCCAGCCAGAAAAATCAGGCCCTCTGCTCTCCATAGCTTTGCTCCAATACTGCTGTCAACGCCAACAGTTCTCGCTGCTCCGAAGAAGAGAGGTCCAGCAGTACCTGGAGTGCAGCACCCCCCAAAGCCAGGGCTAGGTGTGCAACAGTCTCTTCGGGACTGATTGGGTTGGGTGCTGTCATCACAGACTGCTCTGGACGGTTCATCACCGGCATGGTAACCCGACTTGCAGCGACAGGCTGCAAATGACGGCAGGTGCTCGTGACATCAGGGAGATAATTCGCCCTTGCTCCTCGCTTGCCATGAGTTGCCTCAAGGATGCGGATTTGTCACTCTAACTCAGCAATCTCTTGCTCCGTGGTGTAGCTCTCCATGGCGTAGCAGCACCGGCTAATCTCTCTTCTGACACTGATGTAACAACCCAGCTGGTACATTACTGTAACAGGGAAACAAGAGCAAAGCTGCAAATTTATTGGCTGTGTTGGAGAGCCCCATACATTGCATGACTCTGTACAGTCTCAGAGAGGGAGAAGTGGCCAAGGAATCAGAGTGCATAATCTCCTTTACAACACTAAAGCCCATATATTTGAACATACCCCAAAACAGCCAAACAGCATGGGCCTCACTTCTGTTCACAACACCTTCACTAATGGTAAGGGACTTCACGCCCAAGATTCCCCACTTCCCATGAGTCTTGGGAGCTGAAGGCGGGGCTAACCGCCAGGTCACCACAATAAATAATATAAAAACGATCAAACACTTGCATTTTCTCCAGCTGACCAGCAGAAAATCTGCAATGATTTGATGGCCGCATGGGGGATGCCGGTCACACCATTATGAAGGGATGGGGCGAGACAAGCTGCCAAGCTGCGGCCTGCTTTCTCAGCACTTTTCAGATCAAAGTTCAAACCAGGCATGGTCGCACACGTGGGCAGGGGTTTGCACCATGAAGACGTTAATTTGGAGGCGAAGTCCGGGTACATGGGCAAATGGTTCTTCACTGCTGTTGGAGGAGGTAAAATGCAGCAAACTAAAACTATTTCTCAGAAAGAGGGAGAGAGGGTCATTCTACGTCCAACTTTCCTGCCGTATGGTGGTTCAAGGACAGGAAAGACGAATCCTCCTGGAAAGGCGGCACAGCAGCGGTGGTGTGGTGACCCCATGGCATAAGTTACTGATCATCATGAGTCAAGGCCAATGTCCGGAACGTTGTTGTCCTTGTAGTGCATGCTCAACTGGAGCGGAGGCTTCTCGTGGTCCACGTTCTGCCCCTCAATGTGCTCAATGTGGTCCGCCCAGCAAGCAGCGGAGGCTTTGATCCAGAGCTTGTCGTCTGATTTGGACGAAACCTGTCTTTAACTCCGACAGCAAGGGGACCTGCTGTGCCACAAAAGTTTTTCCCAGCATCTTCTCCATGAACTTCATGCCTTTCCAAAGTCAAGCACCATAAAGGCGACATGATATGCTGGTGTGGGGCTCTGTCAATGCCTCAGACCATAGACAATTTTAATTATTTGATTCTTTAACGATTCTCTTCTTGATCCAAACTGTTTGATTAGCTTAGAATGTTTTTGTCTTATCTTTGAACCAGATACAAGTTTGCAAATAACGTGACCTTAAAAACCCAACAGTGAGGCCTTAAGAGGGGTCCAACTTAGGCCCGCCAACACTAACACTTTTTTTGCAGGAAAATAGGTATGTGCGCTTTTTCTGGTAAAAAATTCAGGACTCATGGTGTCTCCTGGGTGGAGAACAACCTCTCTGATGGGGTGGAAGATGCCTGCACACAGAGAAAACTTTAGCCAGACTGACATCAGGGCCACAGTCTCACTCTTGCTCCACTATCTCAGGCTGGCCTTATCCTTGCAGGGGGTGGGGGTCAGGCTTCTGTACAGCTGGATTTCTTGATCCAGTCTCTGCACCAGGGAAAGAATGTGCTGCTGTTGCCGGAATGACTGCAGCTCATTGTTCTCCTCTTCCGTGAGTATATTCCACAGCTGTATTCTTTTGCTTTACTGGTGGCGCCTGAAATTGTATGGACATAAAAAAACATTAATTAACCAAAAACTGAATAATCAATCACATCTAAATGATCATCAAACTCAGCTAAACTTACATAGTCTTCTTCCTCTTCATCTTCGTTATTGAACCCCTCCCCCTGTGTCTCTGCTTGCTCTGGGAGCTTGATAAGAAACTGACATACAAAAAATCTTTTGAAGTACTACAGAGCCGTAGATGAAAGGAGATGGAAATGTGCTACAATGAGAACATTCTCAAGCTCTTTTCCTGCCGCCTCCGTTTGTGCTGCTATTGCTGCTTCCCTGACCCTGTCACAGACTTCATCCTTCTCCACTTTGGATTTAAAATGAGGGTCCATGATGGTGGCCTCCTCTAGAAATCTCTGGATATCAGCATCCTTAAACTTTTGGTAGGAAGGAAAATGTAACATTGTTACAATCCCTAAGTATTTAAGGCTGTCTATTCATTTAGGATAAATAAATTAACAATTGTACCCGGTTTCTTGGATCGTTTGAATTGTCTCAGACATCAGGTTTGTCTTTTCAACTACAAATCAATATAGGGGCGAGTCTGTGGTGATTCTACAGCACTGTATTTGAGGTTCACCTTTGAACTTTGTAACACATACCTCACTATAGCTGGTTGCCTTTTATTAGCAGTTCAATTGTAAAAAGCTCTAAAGATCTGCAGCCAGTGGAACCATCAGTCTGTCAGAGACCTGGTAAAGCAAGGCCCCTACACCCAAATCTGAAGCGTCCCCCTCCACAACACAAGGGTTTTCAGGATCCAGCTGGCACCACACAGGAGCGGCTGGATGGCTCCATTAGCTGCATGCAGGACTGGCATTTGGGAAGCCTGGGTTCGTTTCCCAAGGTCGGTTTCCCAGTGTTCATTTCCCTGGGGGCACGAGGAACTTATCCAAATGTGGATCTTTGGGCAAGACCTTTCAAGCTACTGCCCAATAACCGTATTTTCACGACTATAAGGCGCACTTAAAAGTCTTACATTTTCTCCATTTTATCCTATGAGGCAGTGCGCTTAATGTGTGGTTGTGGGACTTTGGCAGAGGAGTAGGAGAAGACAGCATGAGAATCAACTTAGTTTTTCTCCTGCTGCTTTTTTCACAGTTCCGTCATGCCCCCTCCCCCCCCCCCCCGTTTGTAAAAGGAGGGGGCAGACTCTCAGCCAAATGAGTGTGTGAGCGTGCATTCAGTTTGTGTTACCCAGTGAGGGAGGACAGTAATTTAAAAAAAAAGGTTTTCCTCCAGAAAAACAGAGACTGGTTTTATTATTAACCCGCTCTGGAGGCTCCGAGGGTCCAAACGGGGAAGTGAACCCCCTTTACACCCGGTGCGCCTTTTGTATGTGTCAAATACCAAAAAATTACCCATAACTGAGACCGCACCCTACAACCCAGTGCACCCTATGGTCGTGAAAATACGGTATGTACCCACAGGGAGGGCCTCCAAGACTGTCATGCTCGTTGTTTTGTGTTGATCAGCCTAAACCCACACAGCGCTTGTTCTCTGCATAGTTCACCTCAGTGACCTTCAAATAGTCTTTGTTATTGACAAGTTAATTACCTATAACCAATACATGAAGGTGTGCATGGGCATGGGCAGTATGAGCAGGATTTGGGATTGACAGTTGCCAAGAACTCACATAAAGTTTCAAGGCTTTTCCCCTTATGTGGAAGAAAAAAGTCTTTGTCCTTTGCTGATTATGCAGATTTGCACACCTAGAAAGAAATCAACTTTAAAGAATTTATTTAAATTTATTTGCCCTTATTTGAACCCTTCTATATCATGAATAACTAGTGGCTGCTGCTTGGCAACTCCAGCTCCCTCCATAGGCAGCGTTTCTCTTCCTCCAAACCCAACAGATTGAGTTAAAGCCAAACACTTCCATTTTCACCAAATACCATTATTAATAAACTGATAATGCAAACCCTATTTTTCAGTGTGCGCTTTTCATATTTCATAAATCTTAGGATAATTTAGATCATACATTTAATACATTTATGAATATGGTTAATGTAGTAAACATGTAAATTCAAATTTAATTAATTTTATTTATATAGCACCTTTCATGTAAAAAAACAGCTCAAGGTGCTGTACATAAAACAAGAATGCAGAAAACACCAATCCCTTCCATCAAATGTTTGATGGAAGGAATGCTCATCTTATCTAGGCCAAACATGGAATATTTCTTGACAGAAACACCTCAAGCTGTGTTATTTAAAGCTCATAATTTAGCCACAACTGATAGAAATGTTGGGTTTTATGCCAAACCACCCATGTGAAGCTGTAATTGCGAATACAAATGCATGCACGCCCACCAACCAGCACCTATCCCCGTGACGGTATGTAGGTGTTGGGCGTCCATAAAGGTCATCGATGTGTCGCACTGTCTGCATCGCTCTGCTCATGGTACAGATTAATGTGGCTGTTGTTATTTTATACTTTTCCCACCGTGACGGAAGAACGGTGCTGAAATACAGCCTCCATCTAAACCGTTACAAATACTGAAAGCAACACGACTGCAGGACTTTGCAGGAGAACATGCAAACTCCACACAGAAAGGGCCTGCTCGCTGTGAGCCAAGAGCGCTAACCACTGCGACACCCTGCGGCCCAAGCCTCCGGTTTACTGGCAAAAAAAGGAACAGTTATTTACTGATATATTAAAGTGTCATGATTGACCATTTAGGGTGGAAGTAATTTCCGTTTTTTTCTTCAAATATTATGTAAAAACAGTTGCAAAAACATCTGGACTTGGTTTGGTAAATATTTTAGAACAGTATCCTGAAAACATTGTCTGTATCAGAGAACTGGACTGAGTGGCTCCCCTCCCCAGGTGTTCCAAGCAGGAAGTGCCTGCTGGCTCCCAGAAGCCAAAAGCCCATAGACTACTATAGAGACATATACAGCTGTTACTAAGTTATTCTATTGGTCAGAATAATCATTCTGGATCTGTCGATGAAGACTCTCATTCATCCATGTAGTTTTTCTTCACTGTTCCTCCTCAATGACAATGCTGGACACGGTATTCTCGAGAACAGGCACATTTAATTTCTTCACTTCATGTAATGCAGTGAGAACTACAGAACAGAGTTGTACAAAAAAAAAACGTTAGACTTGACATTTACAGTTTTAACAGAAAATATAAAACAAATTAACTACCTTGTGGCTGCCTGTCACTTCTGAGGTCTTTAAAGAATTACCAGTCTGTATCCAACTTTTCACAGATGGTTGACTCCTTTTCCAAGCTGCTTTTTTGCATGGATCTTGGTTGAAAGTCTATTATGATGTGAGAATAAACTCCTCAGCCAGTATCAAATCCCGCGAGTTCTCAGGAACTCTCGCGTTATCAGCGTTATACACAACTTCACATAACATTGTAATATAACAGTACTAAACAGCATAAAATAAAATAAAACACAATTTACACATTTAAATAACACAGTTTTCAACCAAAGGTATTTCTTCCTTTAAACCAAAAATTAACTAATCTTGTAACCTTTTCAGTGACACTTACCATCCAGGTTGATTCCATCATAGTAGGTATAGGGGTTGTCATCCTGACTGGACTTCTGGATCTGATACAAAATTTTTTAAATGTTACTAATAAATCTTTTATCGATAAAACATTTTTCACCTTTATCTTGTATTTTAAATTATTAAAGCTCTTCATTGACCAATCTGTTACCTCAATAAAAGTGGGTAGTCTCACATCAAATGTGCAAAACCTTTTCCGATTTTGTGTAGCCCTCTTTCAAGTGTTAGGGGTGTGGCTTTCCAACAAGCTCACTCCTGATTTGGTGAGTGGTAGCCAAAGAAACTGTGACACAGACCGACTGTGACAACGAGCAGTTGTCACATTAAAGAAACAGGCAGAAAAGATTAATTGACAGAGTTTATTAGTTTAATGCAGTTAAAGTTAAGCAGCAGCAGCAATGTTCTTCCAGGTCAGGAGTACCTGTGAAAGCACATACATTTAAATATTGATTTTTTACAGCTGCTGCATGTCTGTGTATGCCTTGTCTGATTGTGGTGACTCACCTCTGTTTTCTGTCAGGAATGGTCCGCCAGCAAAAGAGGGCCCTAGGGGTACAAGGACCTTATATTGGTTCCAGGGAGGGAACCAAAATTATTGTAAAGTTAACAGGGGAGATTTAGATTGGTAATTTTATTATTGGAGTGAATTATTGAGATGTTTTAGGAACAGTCTGTGAATTCTATTTTTGCATGGGGAAATTATCTATTTTTATAGGGGTTGGGGAAACTTTGAATGTACATATTTTAATATTTTGCGTAAATAGATTTTCTGTGGGAACCTGGGTGGATGGTAGCTCCCAAAGGTGAAATCCTATAAAGGTGGGAGTTGTAACCATTGGGAGGTTGTTGTTGGTTGGTGGTTAGAGCTGGGCCATGACTGTGAAATGCCAACAGAGGAAACTGGAAAATAAAGTTTGAGTTAAAATCAAGTCCTGAGACTCCGCCTGTGCTTCTACCATGAGGATAGCCTCCGAGACTACGAGATGAACGTGACACCGACCAATCACTGCTTAGTGATGTCGTCTGGCTCTGATATGGCGACGCCCATATTGGAACTGGAAGCAAGTTATGTTCAATGGGTGAAGTCCCATTCACTCGGTCCGGGGCTCCTATACAGTCAATACCTGAAATCCAAAAGGGACACAAACACATCTGTGTTTATGAATGACTTGTTAATGACTGATGATGTGAATAATTATTTTGTTCAAACAAATTAATGAATGCGTGGGAACGAGATATTTTGTGGGAACTAGATAATTATTATTTTACACATGTCAGGTCACGGGCTCCATTTTTATTTTGTTATTATTTTTATCTCTTTTATTATTAATTTTTTTTCTTTCTCTCATTTTATTGTTGTAAGGGTTTTGACACTGTATGTTGATGACTTCTGAGAGTATGATATACCCCCCTAGTGAGTGTGTATTTCGCAGTGTGTTCATCCTCTGCTGGACTTTGTATTTTGTCTTTGAAAAGTTCAATAAAAAAATTAATGGAAAAAAAGCTCACGGGCCCCGTACACTTCCTTAAGTTCTACAGACTCTTTTCATAACATCTTTGGAATCCTGACCACAATGAGGCTATGAGAGCTGCGTAGATTCTCGCGATGTTTGCTGGCGCAGCGTTGATCTGCATGCAGAGCGGAAGGAGGCTCCCGTGTGATCTGTGGGGCATCCTTACCGTTAACCATCAGCGCTTTGAATCCAGGTCAGCCGCTCTCCGGCGCTTCCTGTGTTTACCTCCTCGGCATGTCCTTCTCGCCTCACTGGTGCAGATGCGATGTTGTGGATTAGAGGACGCGGGATTTGGATTCGTCCTCTGTCGAGCCATGCCAGCTGTAGATCTTCCCCACCAGGTCTCCGGATGAGGTGCTAGCCGAAATCCTCGACAGGCTCCTTCCTCTCCATGATGGCGATGTTCCGGAGCTTCGTGTCGGCGCAACAGCAGCAGCACTTCGGCGGCGGCGGCTCGGGCCCGCTGGGGGCCCCGGGGGAGAGCATCGAGAGCCAGTTCTCCTGCCCCATCTGCCTGGAGGTCTACCACAAACCCGTCAGCGTCGCCGGTTGCGGACACACGTAAAGTAGCCCTGTGGGCGCGAGCGGGATAGATTAGTGAGCGCGTGCCTGTGCTTCATGAGCTGCCTCAACAAGTAGGGCCTGAGCTCACACCTGACCCCCACCCCACCCACCCCCACGGTCCTCCTCAGACACACACCCAAACATGACCTGATTTCCCCATTAGGGGTTAATAAAGTATTCAATTCAAACGAGAATCAAAGCTGAAAGAGGAAACCTCAGTTTAGGGGTGAAATGCAAATAAAACGGTTCCAAATGTGTGTGTTCATCTGCCTGACTATTTAATTCCATTGGTCACTTTCTCTATTTATTTTGGTTCATGATCCGTAGAACAGATCCATCTTTTAAACTTGCTTCCTCCCTTTAAGAGTCACCAGGTTGCTGGAGCCTATCCCGGCTACTGTTGGGTGAAGGTGGGGTAAAAGTCAGGGTACACCTTGGACAAGTCGCCAGTCGGTAGCAGGGCTACACAAAGAAAAACAACCACACACTCATATTTACACCTAAGAGACCATTTAGGGACACCAGTGAACCTGTGAAGCTTGGTGTTGGACTTGAAGCCAGAGAGAGTGCACACATTCCCCAGGAGAACAAAACCCCCACACAGACAGAACCCAACTGGGGTTGAACTAGGGCCTTCTCACTGTGAGGTGAGAGTGCTAACCACTACACCACAGTCCCCACTGGCATAAAAACATCTCTGAGCTCCAGCATTTATCAGAATTGGACAACAATGTGGGTGTCAGACCCGTCTGACACAGCGGTTTTGTTCGGTTAAGTGAGCTCCATGAGTGAAGGAGATCCCTTTGACCTTTTGGGGTTTGGAGTGAAGGCAGAGGCCAGATTGGAGGAAGTTAAAAAGCCAGAGAGCTCACAGAGACGATGGGCTGCCTCATTCATCTATCTCCACAGAATCCCTCTGCATGCAGCCGCAGCTGTGGCCCAAATGTGCTGCTTCACTCTTTCCAATGTCCTGCAGGTTCTGTGGGGAGTGTCTGCAGCCGTGCCTTCAGGTCAGCTCCCCCCTCTGCCCCCTCTGTCGCGTGTCCTTCGACCCCAAGAAGGTGGAGCGCTCGTCCAGCGTGGAGAAGCAGCTGTCCTCCTTCAAAGCTCCCTGCAGAGGCTGCTGCAAGAAGGTTTCAAACTGAGGCCTGTTCTCGGGAGGCTTTCTCCGTTCCTTTGAATCAAGGTGTGCATCTGTTCTGTCCACAGGTGTCCCTCATGAAGATGAGGTCCCACATCTCCTCCTGCTCGAAGGTGCAGGAGCAGATTGCCAACTGTCCAAAGTTTGTCCCCGTGTTGCCAACGTCTCAGCCCATACCCAGGTACACCTCCCTCAGTCCCGCACACTCTTTCCTCTACATCACAGATTTTTACCAGGTGTGACCACAGAGTGAGGCTTGTGTCTCTGTGTGCGTCTGTGCAGCAATATTCCAAACCGGTCCACATTTGTGTGTCCATTCTGTGGTGCCAGAAACCTGGACCAGCAAGAACTGGTGAAGCACTGTATGGAAAACCACCGCAATGATCCCAGCAAAGTGGTAGGTGTCATGCCAGTCATGCTATATTTTTTATCTTATCCACTTCTTGGTCGCTCTCTGTGTGAAGTTAGGTATTTCCTAGAACTTCTTCAGTGTTAATTTTTATGGCCAGAGTTGCTCCGTTATGGCATACTCTTGCAAGGGTAATGATTGGCAAAAAAGTAAAAAAGAAATGATCGAAATTGGCCATAAAGTGAACACAGCACAATAACAAAAAAGATATTTTTGTGAAAAATGCCAGAGCCGGGTATCGAACCAGCGAGCATCTGCACCAAACATTCCCCATGTGTTTCAATGGAGGCAAAACTCCTGGAATATCTTATAAAGTTCAAGGATTTGAAGGACCAAAGGTCATAGCTGAAAAAGCTGAAAGAGCTGAACATTTAAATAGTTGAATGGTTGAAATATCTAAAAAATTGTAGAAGGAGTTAACCACCAAAAAATGGTGGAAGATACTGTAAGAAAGAAAGAGAAACAGGAAAACAATGGGTTGAATACTATAGCGTTCAACCGATCACAGCTCCGGTTTTCAGTAGCGCCCTCTGCAGGTCAACGTGTGTTACTAGTTCTACTGTGAAGCCTACCTGAACTGTGCGTCTGTACCTGCAGGTGTGTCCGGTGTGCTCAGCCATGCCCTGGGGGGACCCCTCCTACAAGAGCTCCAACTTCCTGCAGCACCTCCTGCACAGGCACAAGTTCTCGTATGACACCTTCGTCGTGAGTTTCTAACACACAGAGAAGAAATGTAAATCTAAGACAGGGGTGTAACAATTAATTGATGAATCGATTTCTATTCCTACCATCCAACCAGATTGATCTGTCTGAGGCAGAATCTAATCAGATCGACCAAAACTATTACAATAGTTTCAAAATTAGATACATCGATAATCAAATGGCTGTTGGAAAATATTATTTGGATTGAGACGTGAAAATGACCAAGTGCGTCAGTGGACAACACACATGTGATGTCATTAAAACGGATCAGTCCATCATTCCAGTCCATTGTGTGGACAGACTTTGAATAAAGTCATGTGACCATCCAGAGTCTAGAATGTTCTCAAAATGTTCCTTAGGATTCTTTGGATGTGGAAAAACAACAGTGGCTGAACTTTAGGAAACTCAAACATGAATGGATTTGACATTCATTCTTGTTTACTTGGACACATATTTCATTTCTACTTGATGATCTGGAAGAAATCCAAGAATCTGGAAAACTTCATTGTTCAGTAGCAGGAATTTCTGTGATCTGGATCCATTTCTATTATCTTACTATCCCTATTATATTACCCAGCTGCCCCACTGGAACATCATTACACCTTCAACCAGCTGCTGATTGGTTAAGCATGTGGTTTGAGGAGCATGACAGAACTATGGAGCTCTGAGTGGATGCAGCATGAAGCTGGGTTCCCCTAAGTACCCAAGCGCTGCCACCTTTTATGGTATGAGTGGAGCAGACAATCAATTCTTGAAGCACCTGAAGCCACAAACTGTTTATGGTTCCTCTAAAAGAAATGTTTTACTGGAAAAAAATCCTGAAAATCACGGCTGATGAATAAACTGATCCATCTTATCCTCCATTGCAGCTTTTTAGGTCATTGTTCTGCTGATCTGCTCTTTAAAAAGCAGGAGGTGGGACTTCACAGACTGTAGGGCTTAAGCTCCACCCACATCTGGGTCTCTCTGAAAACCGCACTCCTCTGTCCTGTTCACATTTTCAGAAGGGGGGTTACACGACTGGCCAGATTACAGTTTGCCCCCTCAACTAATCTGGTTTCAGAGTGGGGGGTTGGGGCAATCTGATGAGCACGGGTGTCATCAGCGTTTAAGAACAGGGGGGGCTTAGCCCCCAAGAGATGCACAAAATATGACCAAATATTGCGGTTGCCATCACCGGTGGCAACTGGCGTATACTTGTATAGCGTTTTACAGTCACAGTCCATTCACACATTCACATAGTGGTGCAACGTTTCCCTGTTTGCTGGCTTCCTGGTAGCTTTTCCATGCAACATGATGACTATGCTTTCTTCCAATTCTTGAAACCACTACAGACTAAACTATCTCTAAACTAAACTACTTCTCTGTAACACAGTTCTTTTTTTTTAACACCATCATTTCTCTCTAAAACCGTCCCTTTTGTGTAGCACCGTTCTTTCTCTGTAACACTGTTCTCTGCAACACCATTCTCTCTTACACCGTTCTTGCTCTCCATCCACCTGCTGCAGTTCTTCCATCCCTCCTCGCTCTCTCTGTCTTGAATTTGTCTGTTGACCTTTTCCTCCTTCTGCCGGACCCTTCAAGAGACATTTAAACATATGGAACCGATAACTGTTCCAACATAGAGGCGGGTAGTATGACCTTTTCTCAGACCACAGTAATTTCTTGCTCCCAAATATTTTGAAGTTACACAGATGACATTTTGGACACATAAGTGATAAACATGGCTGCAATTTGAAACCCTAAAAAACAGCAAATAACTTGAGTTGAGGTAATACTGAAATAGAATCTTTAATAAAATTTGAGTCAGGCTCATTTGACTCTCTCCACCTTGTAATCTTGACTCTTTTGAATAAGAGCTCAAGTTAAATACGGTAAGTCTTATATCAGAGGTGGACTAACTCGTGGAACACAGGAACAGGAGGGCCAGACCAGAAGCTGCAGTGTGGAGTATTAATCCACCTCATAAGAGAAAGAAATATTATAGAATCAAATCTGGACAAAAACATGCTTGAGCTTTGTGTTACGGCGGGGGGGATAAGGAAAGCACCCAGGCGCAGAGAAGGAGAGGAGGCCGGAGGTTGCAGGGGAGCGGGGGCTTTAATGAACAAAACTAAAGACACGAAACCACTGCATACGGCAGGCTAGAAACTCGAAACACTCTAAAACACACTAAACTCGAAACCGGGGAACAACACAATATGGACCAGCTCAGGAGGAAGGGAAAGACAGGACTTAAATACATACAAGGCAACAAGACACAGGTGGAAACACTCAGGGCTGATGGGGAAAGGTAAAACTCAAAACCAACAACAAAACAGGAAATACTACAAAATAAAACAGGAAATCAAGGAAACAAACACAAAGAAACTGAAACCGTTACATTACCCCCCGCCCCCCCCCCCCCCCTCAAGGAACCGCACCGAGGTTCCACCTAAAGTCAGGTGGGGGGGGCCGAAAGGTTAACCCAAGCGCCAACAGCAGTCCGGTGAGACGGGTCCGGAGGGCGACCGGAAGGCCGCTCTGTCCGGCATTGAGAGTCCAACCAGTAAACGGCTGGCGGCTCGGACTCAGGGTCTGGAGCTGACAGCTCGGAGACCGCGTCAGCAGCAGGGGGCTCAGGCTCAGGGTCCGCGGCAGGCGGCTTGAGTTCAGGGTCCGCGGCAGGCGGCTTGGGCACAGGGTCCGCGACAGGCGGCTCGGGCCAGACGTCCGGTGCAGGAAGGGCTTGAGGTGGTTCCGGTTTCCTCCGGTCTGCCATCCCCCTGTTCAGGACCCTCCTGGGAGCAGGAACGGGACGTGGTGGGTCCGGCACCCTCCTGTCCAAACACATGAACGTCAGGAAAACAACAAATCCTCCAAAACATATGAATGCAGAATAACTTTCTGCACCTTAACAAAGGTCCATTTATGGATTGCCCCATCTATGGGTACACATCAGGACTACAGTGGGAAAAAATGATGAAGGATTATCATTCATTTATTCATCTTCTAATCCGTTCGTTCCCTTTCATGGCTGCTGGAGCCTATCCCAACTTTTGCGGGCAAAGACAGGGGACACCCTGGACAGGTGGCCAGTTTGTCGCAGGGTTAAGGATTATTAATATACTTTATTCCAGTTTGGTGGGACAGATTATATCGTTTAAAGGGCTTATGGCTTATGCTCAACCCTCTTTTGCTTTCCTTGGAAACCCCACATATATCCATGCTGTCTAACTTGTCTTGCGAGTGTGTCCGCGAGTGGAGATCATAGACCAGGGGGTGGGAGATCTATGGCCCACCTCCTGGTGGGGACCCCACTCTAGCATCCATGTGGTGTTGGAAGATTTGTTGTTTTTCATTCCTCCCAGCATTCAAACACCACATGAACGCAGCATTTCTCTAAGTATGGTTTTACATGAGGTACATCAAGTCATTGGTGCAATTGGCTGTAGAATGAGAACAAAAGCCACAGTTTTAAAATAAAAACCCAAGAATGTTCTGTTTTAAATGATATATTAATTTTCAGTCAAAACGTTTTCATCCAGATTTAATGTTTTCTCTTTCTCTTATAAAGTGGATTACCAAAACCCTCCACTCCTCTGCTCCAGCTCCGGCCCTTCTATTGAATTATAGAACCTCTGTGGCCCACAAGTTGAAACTTTGCCCACCCCTGTCAAAGACAAACAAACAGGTGTTGATGCAGGAGGGGAAAGTAGACGTGAAAACACGGACTGCATGTTCAGTCACCAACAGATTTATCAACATTTCTGCGTATTTATAGTGAACTTTGCTGCAATTGTAAAACAAAAAAAAAGAAAAAAGGAATTTAATCAATAAATGAGATGCTGACTCAGCAGTCAGGGAGGAGCAGCTGGATGAAGAAACAGGAGACGTTTATTCCTCCTTTCATTCACATCCAAAGGGGAGAAGAAAACGTGCACAAACGCAGGTCCTAGAAAACTGTACGAATGACTTAGTTATGGTGTGCGTGCACATGTGTGTGCATGCACATGCGTGTAGCTCCGTGCGCTGACCTGAGCTGTGCTCCTCTGTCAGGACTACAGCATCGATGAGGAGGCGGCCCTGCAGGCGGCGCTGGCTCTGTCTCTGGCTGAAAACTGACGCTCAGACTCCGACCCTCTCTGGGTCCAAAGGTCTTAACCCCCCCTGCGAAGACACGTGGGACTGCAGCTGGACTTGTGTTGACCCCCCCCTGACTGATTTCTTTCGCTGCTTCTTATGGACTCCTGAAGGAGGGGGGAGCCCCATGAAGCAGACAGATACAGCATGCCCCCCCTTAAGATCTAAGAGCTCATTTTCCTCATACCCCCCACCCCAGAAAAAGTTTTCTTTTAAGTTTCCTTTCGAGTCCAACGTTGTAAATCCCATTTTTGTGAAGATGACTGGAGTTCTCTCTGTTTTTTGTCCATTTGGCGTTCAACTCTGATCCAGGAGAGTGGAACCTGCAGTCTGATAAGAGTGTGTGTGTGTGTGTGTGTGCGTATGTGTGTGTGCGTGTGCACATGCGTGCATCTGTTTATGGGGGGGTTCCTTTAGGGGAGGGAGGGGCTCCTGTGGTTCTGAATGGTATTAGTCTGCAGTCTGGGCTTTTGGTTCGTACCATGATGTTTTTACCTTCACGCTTTTATTTGTGGATGAATCTTGTAAACATGTTAATAAATGATTCTGTCTCAACGCTTCTGTTTCATTCAGTGACTACAAAGACAGAAGATGGTTTTCATGTTTCCAAACTGAGTGGTGAGAAAATGATAGAACAATTTTTGCCTTTCTTCATGTTCCGCCAGGATGTTTCTGCAGGTTTTCAGGGTTAAAGTGCAGCCAGAATGAAAAATGAGCATTTGTATCGGCGTGTTTGCTGCAAAAAAATCTATTGGTCAAAATCAAATCAACTCAAAGAAGGATTTTCCACTCTCACACTTTGAAATCAAATCACATTTAATGAATGTCAGAGCTCACACATTCTCCAAACGCAGGAAGTTGTTCCTAGAATCTTTTGGACTAGAATGGGGGCGGAGCCTTCAGCTGTCAGTCTCCTCCCTTGGTGGAACCAGCTCCCCGCTCCATTTCAGGAGGCAGACAGCATCTCTTTAAGGATGCAGGGAGGCTGCCCCAGGCTCCACCTATAATCAGGTACAGCTGGGCTGATGCAGGTGGGGGCGGGGCTTACTCCATCTTACTGCTCGCAGTCACAGAGCCTCTATCCTGTTCTAGAGCTAGAGGGTCCTGACAGAAGCTGGGGGGCCGTGGGAGAAGCTTGTCGTTTTCTTCACCTTCCTCCCATCAGACCGATGGTCTCTTCCTCATCATGAAGGTTGATACATTGCTGCAGTTTGCTCTGACAGTGTTCCTGCTGTCTCTGGTTTGACCTCTGACCTTCAGAATGGAGAGAAGTTCATGTTGTCATAGGACTGCTTTTCTCCTTTAGTCTGGAGTTTTTCAGCTACATTTTCCTCATTTGCTGCATCACAACACAGGAGAAACAAAAACAGGAGTACAGGGAAAACTGGAGAACAAGTTTTAGAAAAGATGAAAGCTGTTGTAACTATGCTGCACAGAAGTTTTTTAAGGCTTTATTAACAAGAGAGTGAAGTGAAAAATGCTTCCTTCTGAAACCAGCCTCCAGTGGTCGTTTGAGGAACTGCACCAGGTTTTTGTTCATTCACTGAGTCAAAGTCTACTCAGTCTGAGCAGAAACGAAGCTTCTCTAAAACATTTCCTTGTGGGGGGGTTCTTGGAGACTCCTCAAGGATTTGCGGGGAATGACCCAGAGTGGCAGCCTGGTCTGGGTGTGGCTTTCACGGCGTACTTGACTGGCTGCAGGACCACGCCGAACTTCCCCTCCAGACTCGGGAGCGACTGACTCGATGGGACGGAGAGCGTGAAGCGTTGCAGGATCCAAGACAGGAAGAGGAAAAGCTCCATTTTGGCCAAAGCCTCCCCCAAGCAAACCCTGAGCCCGGCTCCGAATGGCAGGTAGCTGGATGAGGGGAGGGTCAGGCTGGAGCCGTCAGCGCTCAGGAACCGCCCTGCAGAGGAGAACTTGAATGAGTCTTGTGCTTAAGGAAAGCATGTCTTGCCGGCTTTTGGACTTTGGCAGATCTGCTGTGATTCTCCAAAAATCAGATAAGTAACCCGCCGTGCTAAAGACATCAAACCACACCCACCAAGAACAACACTGACTGTGCTTTAAAAACAGGCTGTAGAGGAAAAGAAAACATGTTCTGTAGCTTCAGAGGGAAGATTTCTATGAGCCCTCAAGCTTTCGTCTTTGGAGGATGACAAACCAACAAAAATAGGACATTTTGCCACCACCACCCCCCCCTACTGTGGGGGGGGGGGGGGTGGATTCGAAGAAGTGATCTAACTTGGATTGCTGTGAGTGGGCCCTTGGTGTCTGAATGCAGGCCCCTGACCTGGGTTGAAGAGCTCGGGGTTGGTCCACTCCTTCTCATCGTGGTGCAGAGACCACAGGTTGATGACCACCCGGGTTCCTTTTCTCACGGTGAAATCTCCGAGGCTGCAGCGACAGCAGAAGGAACATCACTCTGGTGTTTTGTGAGCCATTTTTAATGGAAACATCAAGCTTGAATCAAACCCTCTTTATTTCAACGTGAACCCTTCAGAAACATCAAAGGTCGGTGAGCTGAAGCACCTGGTGTCACTGAGGGCCACATGGGGGATGAGCAGAGGGGCCACGGGGCGAATCCGGAGCACCTCCCTGATGGTGGCTTCCAGGAATGGCAGACTGCCTCGGTCACTGAGCTGGGGGGGGCGGTCCACCCCCACCTTCCTGTCCAGCTCCTCCTGAATTTGCTTTTGCACCTTTAAAAATGATGGAGTGAGACATCTGCACGCCACGTAACGAATTCTGGATTTCTTCAGGACACAAAGATGAAATGAGAGCTGAAAATTCAAACAAAAAGACTTTGAGAAGATCTACCTCTGGATAATGGATCAGGTAGGTGATGGCCCATTTGAGTACGGTGGTGGTCGTTTCAACTCCTGCCCCAAAGATGTCCCCCACCGTCATAAGGAGATGGTCGTCACTGAGGCCCACCGCCTCAGCGCCGAACTCAGCGGCGGTGTTGTTGTTCTCGGCGCTGCGCTTGGCTCTAAGCAGGGCGTCCAGAAGGTCCCTCTGAACGTGGTCACTGTAGTCTGACTGAGAGGTGGGACCACGTCAGTGTCTGTGGTACCAGCACAGGCGAAACCGCCTGGACCCAACTCCAACGTCAGACAGAGGGGGTGCCAAAGAACTGGACTTAGATTTAGTCTCTAAACTTGAAAAAGGAATTCCAGAACAGTTTGGTTTCATGATGACTACGGTCTGATTGACATCCAGTGGTCTGAAAAACAGAACAGGCGGACTGGAACTACCTGCTCAAAACATCAGCAAGAATGAAACACTGAGCCGTTTTGTTTTCTTTCTGCTGCTTTTGTTGTTGCTGCTTTGCTAAATTTTTTTTGTAATTTTTCATGAACAGTAAAATAGTTTGTGGATAAAACAGCTGATGAAATGACTGCGGCTTCCCCCCATCGTCCAAAAACACGCTTGCTGGTGTCTCTGAATTATTGTTATTGTGAGTGTTAATGTGTGATTGTGTGACCCTGTGATGGACTGAAGTGTCCAGGGTTTATCTCGCTTTCACCTAGCAGTAGCTGGATAGGCTCCAGCAACCCAGTGAGCCCAAACAGAAATAAAGTGAGTTTAGAAAATGGATGGATGGAACTGAAACAATCAGTTTACTTATATAGTGCTTATAAACAGCAGGAGCAACCAAGGCTCTGAACAAAAAGTCAAATATTGATAAAAACACCAAACTATTACAATAAAACAATAAAAGTTTGCAAGTTGACCCACTACATCTGCTCACTGGAGTTAAAAGCTGAGTAAAAAAGATGAGTTTTTAAAATTGATTTAAAATGATAAAGGACTCTGGCAGACATTCTAGAAAGAGGGAGAGCATTGCAGAGTTTGGGAGCTGCAGCTGAAAAGGCTCCGGCTCCGTGGTGGGAACCGTTCGGAGCATTTGATCTTCAGGTCTCAGTGCTCAACAACAACAATAACTAAGTAAAAGTTCAGAAAGATACTAGACCATTAAAACCTTTAAAAACCAGAAGTAAATTCTTTAAATCTATTCTAAAAGACACAGGCAGCTGGTGAGGAGAACGCAGACGGCGGAGCAGAGACCGCACAGAGACCGCAGTCTGTTTTTATATTTTTGCAGCTTTCTCTTATTTGTCTCCTGCTAAATTGTTTAAAGCAGATGATAAATATGCAAGGATATTATATTCTTTGAATAGTCGAACAGTGACAAAGCTAACAGCTATTGGCTACAGGCTTGTTTTCACCCAACAGTCACCCAGATCCATGCTCAGTGCAGGAGATCACACCAAGGACCCACATTCTAAGATCCAAACGCTGCAGGTCCTAGAATGATCACTGGAGACTGGATTTAAGGCAGACATTTTCCATTGACTTTCATAATAAAAAGGTCCCACTTTGCTGCTAAGTTGGGTGGAAAATACAGCCAACAAAACAAAGATTATTACAAAACACGATGACTTCAACAGAGATCTAGAGTTTAACCAATTACCTAAATGGAATCTTTTGAATTTCATTGAATGCTCCACCAAGGTTTTGCTGCTTTTCACAGCTTCCATAAATGTGCTGTGAGACAATCGAAAACTGTAGCATCTCCACATGACCCTTTCCAAACAAGGATCTGAACCTCTTCAAAAGTGCAGAGGTCATCATCAGACTGTACCTTGTGTTCTTCAAATTTCTTCTGCAGCAGCTGGTCTCTAACTGCCACACACTGCTTCAGCAGGCGCAGGTCCTCGTTGGGAAAAATCTGGAAAACCGGACCCTTTTTAGACTTTCATTCAGTTTCATCAGAGAAGAAATAACGGACATTTTCAGGACTTTAGTAAGTATCTGTTGGGGGGTCTGACCTGTAACCAGGGGAAGATGTCCACCAGGCTGTCCTTGGCCACTGTATCCACAATGCCTTGGCTGTAGCGCAGCATGGCCTCAAACTCAGGGTCACCCCGGCTGTAGGAGGAGTTGAAACAGAGCGAGCAGATGACGTTGGTGACGGCCCGGGTCAGCTCAGGGGACAGGTCCAGGGCCAGGCCAGTGGCGGCCGCCTCAGACAGGATGGAGCACAGAGACTGGGCCTCTGTACAGACTGAGCGGCAGAGGTCACAGGTCAGCGTGATCATGCAGGACAACCACTTTCACCCAATACTGACCAACAAATGACTTTTGATATGAGGATCCTGACCTCCTGCCTGTGCAGGTTTTAGGATTCAGTTAGTGGAATGATTTGGGCAAAAGCAGGTCAGAGAGTCTGTGTGTGCGTGTGTGTGTGCGTGCATGTGTGTGTGTTTAGCACAGTATTTGCTGCAGGCAGACAGACTACTTCAGCATCTTGCTTCAGAAAACTGAGATGGGACTTGAACAGCCAGCTTCTCCAGAGCAACATTTCTGACATCCTCACTGACGTTAGTCTGAGCTGCATCTACAAATGTTGGTGCTCTGTGAGGTCTGCAGAGTTCAACAGGACGAATCCATGAAGGACGTCCCGTGAGCTCAGAGGGTCTGGGAAAACTGAAACTACATGGACTGTTCTCCACACTCTCCTCCAAATCCAGTCGAAGAGGAGCTTATGTATTCTGAGCGCAATTCATTCTGAAGTGAAACCATTGACTGTATAAGAGAACTGGACTAACTGACCCCTCCTCTCTCATGTTCCAAACAGGAAGTACTCGCTGGTTCCAACAGGTCAAAATCTCATAGACTTCTATAGAGACATAAACAGCTGTTACCCAGTCATTTTATTGGTCAGAACAACCACTATGAATCTGATACCTTTATTAACATCATCTGGATGATCTACAACATCTGCTGAACTGCATTATCATCTCAGAGCCACTTTGAGGCACAGAGGGGGAAGGGTTTATGATGTGGGCTCATTCTACAAGGTTTTGATGAAGCCGTTTTGACAGAAAAGAATTGCAAAAGCTAAATCTATTTTTTTGTCTACTACCTGCTCAGATTGATCATTGATAAAGACAGACATAAACACAAAAACTTTAAAAGATTTCTTGTATTTTTATAACAAATGAAGCTTTTTTGCATTTCAGACTCAGACTGTTTGACCCCCCTTCAAACATGACAGGGGGTCTAAGAATGAAGGAGAACACTCACTGATCCTCTGGAGGGACGCAGAGCCCTCTCCAAACATGCACAGAGCTCCATGCACGATCTTTCGGTGGAACCTCCAGGTGGCGCTGTAATCTCCAAAGGCGATGTCTTTGCCGTCTCTGGTCAGCACATCTGTGGTCACCTGAGTTGCAGGCAGAGGGGCAGAATGAGCTGCTGAAGCTGGGGGTGGGCGCTCAGCGACAGGTACCCACAGTTCTGGGTCGTCCGGCAAACGTCCTCCCCCTCTTCAGCAGGACCTCCCTGGCGTGCGCGTGATGGTTGACGATGATGACTTGGTGGGGACCCATCTTCAGGGAATAGGTCTGTCCGTACGTCTGTTGCAGCTCTTTGAATAACACATGAGGAGGGTGGGGGCTGCGCAGGCTCAGCAGGCTGCCAAGCACGGGCAGGTAGGGCAGGCTGGGGGCCTCCCGGGGTCTGTGCCTCGTGCTCACCCTCCAGAGCAGAGCTGCCAAAGCCAGGACCAGAACCACGAGCACAGACAGGCAGAGAAACCAAGCCATGCGTCCACGCTGAGACTCTGCTTCAGCCAGGGCCAGGTGCAGTGAGAGGGGCACACGGAGAAGGCAGGGCCCCGCTTTATCCAGCAGCTTCAAGGCCAAAGCCTTGACTCTGACGAGCGGAGACAGCAGCCAGAGGAACGTGATAAGACAGACGGACTCTCTGGATCCTTGAGGGAAAGCTGAGAAAAGCGTGCCTCTGGGTTCACTTCAGGAAACAAGGGCCCACCATGGAACACCATGGTGCTGTGAATGGCCCTCTAAACCCTCTCACCAAGGGTTTGTTTGAACTGAAGGCACTTGATAAGAGGCAAACTAAAAAATGATTCTCTAAACACATTTGATCATTACACGAGAAAATTCTTCATATGTAAAAGGTTTTTCCTCAAACATTCTGCCTCAGAGCAGGACTGAAGCTTCAATCTCAGGGAAAAATCAGGAGGTGTCAGGAACATTATAAGGGACACGAAGAGAAGTTTTATGACAGAATCTAGGGATAGTTTTATATTTCTGTGTTTTCTGCTGATTGTTTGTAGTTTTCAAGAGTAACATCGACCATTTGTTTGCCTCTGAAATGGCATAAAGGAGATGCCCAAAGAGTGGAGTCTGCTAACACCAAGAACCAAAAACTGTTTTATTCCACTCTCATTGGGGTAATTTTGACCAAAATTGCAGGAATGAGGTCCAAACCTATCCAGAAGGTGGCAGTATTTTACCAAAAAGTCGTTTCCAAATCATTTCTAAGCTGCCAATAGACCCGAGCTGCTCAAATTTTGTTCTGGGTGTTTTTAAGATGTTATTGGGACATTTTTCTCATGATGGAGGACATATAGAAAGACAATTAAGCTTAAAACGCATTTCAGAGTATTTCTTAATTCAAGTCATTGTGAATTAGGAGCAGATGAAAAAATAATGTTGAAAAAATTTTAGATGTAGAAAATACTGTGGGTGTGCCACAGTCTCCCTGCTCTGCTCCATTCTGATCTCCACTGTCAGAAACACAGATCCATGAACGTCTTTGTTTTCCTCGTCTGAGCCGGAATCTGGATCTAAACTGTATGACTGGATAGATCTGATATTACTGGACATTTTCTGTCGTAGTGGTTGTGTTATTTGGGGCTGTAAGCTAGTGGGAGAGTGTGGACACAGAGAGCTCTCACTCTCAGACCACTTTTTTCACAAAGATCGGACTATTTGTTACATGGTTACAGTGACAACGCTCAACATTAACAGCCAGCTCACACCTGGACTGCAGTGGTGAAGGAAAGCGAAATATACAATGGTCACGATGGTTAAATAAAGCATCAGTTCAAAGAGAAAGTTCACCTCTAACTGCTTGTTTTTGTCCAGATGATGAAGATAAAGTTTCTTTCAATGCACACCCAGCAGCCAATCAGAATCGACAATTCACCCGGTGTAGGTACCAAAACTGCTCGGCCTGCAATAAGTGTTTGGGGGCCTGCGACTAATGATGACATCACAGTATTTGATTGGCTGTCCATTGGTCCGTTGACATGTATGATAGTGATTGGTCCGGACAAATTACAGTACAACCGTAGAAGAAGAAATCATTAATTTTGTTGGAAACAAACAAAGCTCTGACATAGAGTGAGGTGATCTTCTAAACCAGTGTTTTTCAACCTTTTTTGAGCCACGGCATACTTTAACCTTGACAAAAATCCCGCGGCACACCATCATCCAAAAAAAACAACAACATTGTCTTTATTGACAGACCCCCCCCCCTACCCCCCACAATCTCACGTGCATTTTTGTGATAATTGTGGCAGCAAAAGCAGGAAGTTGCAGCTGTTTTTTTCTAAAAGATGAAATAAAAGTTAAGTTAGAAAATTTAAAAACTGTTTGATGTGTGTCCGTTGTGGTTTCACGACGTTTAACAAGGACGACTCATTGTGCACTGAGGCGCTGTCGCTTTAACCCAATGCATCATGGAAGATGTAGTGTGAAAACTGCCGCAAAAGCGCAGAAAGACTCGCGTCTCTTAGCTTCATTGTTTTGTTCACTTTTTCCACGTTTTTTTTACCGGATTCTGTGTTTTTGTTAGAACTGAGAGACTTTATGAGCTACATTTGAACAAGGAAGTTAAGACTTTAACCACTTCTGATTGGTCAGACTGATGACATGTGATTAAGCCTTCAAGAATGATTGTCAGAGACAGTTAAAGGGGCGGGACTTTGCCGCAAACAGCTTTAGTTGCAGCTGAATCGCGGTACCGTCATTCTTATCAAAATGACTTCGATAGAATCAAATAAACACAAAGTAAAAATATTTTATGATCTTTTATATTCCTAACTACTCAGTGTTTTATCAGAGCCTGTTTGGATGAACAAAGAGCGGAAATCCTGGAGATGGAAAATGTTTTTAGATCAGTTAATGAGGGAAATTTCCCACGGCACACACACTGGTTGAAAAACACTGGTCTAAACAGACTTTTATTATTGTTAGGATTATTACTAAGTGCATGTTTGCTTATAGTTTTTTAATCCGTTTGGCCAGTGCTTTATTATTGGTAGAACGGACCCAGAAGAAGGGTTAGGATTAGGTTAATATGTGCTAACAACAGTTAGCCATGGATGAACTTAAACTATTAAACAACAGCTTTTATTTTGTCTGACTGGAAATTCACTTGATTGTTTGCACGGTTTCTCAGGACTGTTCATCCAACAGCCGCTTCTCTGCTTGGAGATAAATATCTCCTGGGGGACCCGGTTCTCCTGAGTCCAGCAGCTCGCTCACACAGGACTGCGGTCCGAACCCTCCTCCGGACCAAACACCGTAACAAAGCACCCTCCGCTGCCTGTAAACACAAGGCTACAGCTGGGGGGTATTCAAGGAAGCATGTTTAAACTAGCCTGACTTTAAGCCTGAACTCTGGCTGAAATCCGCCTGAACTTGCTTACTCTGGGTATGTCGGTTCCAGAAGACCGGATATGAGTTGGCGTAATTACGCTCGACTTGGTAACCCTGGGTTAACCCACGTGCACATCGTGTACATAAAGACATTCTTAATAGATCGCCGATTTCTGGAGTCACCATGGAAACGCGTGGAGAAAAAAAAAGAAAGCGCGACACTTGAGACGGAAGTGAGACGGAGTCTGAGATTTTAATGACGGCGTATGAAGATTATACGTCCAACAAAAAAGTAACATGGCTGCAACATCAAAAAAAAAAAAAGAATTTCTGCTTGGAGAAAATCAACAGACAAAGTAAACCCACGAGTTTCTGATATTGTTTCCATTTTCCTTGTGACGCATATATATATATATATATATATATGTATATATATATATATATATATATATATATATATATATATATAAATATATATATATATAACTCTCATGTGTCTAAGTTTGAGCCGGTGAATATGCTCATTTTTATAACAATAAAAAAGACGGTAAAAAATGCACGGAGTGCAAAAATTAATTTAAAAATTTCCCATCATTGTAATTGCAGATGGAGAGTGTAGGGGTGCTATAACAACTCATCATCCTCTCCTTCACTCTCACTCGTGGTGCTGTGACATAAGCGCAGTAGGACAAAATAACTCGACAAAACACGGCAAAACACAGTAAAACAGCTAAACAACTAAACATATTTAGTCAAAAAGCCACATTTCAACCCAAATCCGTCCAGACAGGCAAAGGGAATGATATCCCAGAATCCCTTGCGGTGCCGATCTAACAGCAGCACCAAAGTTACGCCTACTTAATTGAATTAATTTGAATGAAAGTAAAATAATTGTCTGAAAACTATGTGTTATTTTTAAGGTGACTTAACAAAAAAATGATTTCTCTTAACTGAAGCAAATAATTAAGTTAGATCAAAGTAAACAAGTTTAATTTTCCAACATCCATATGTGGTCCTATCACCCTCTCACTGTGGAAAAAGTATTATCTGAGCTTCTTCATCCACTAAATCATCTTCAAATGGACACGCCATGCTGCTTCACCTCTCTGAAAACAAACTAACCTTCAACTAAACATGCTCCGGACCAGGTTATGTACAGAGCATGAGTTGCCGTGGCAACTTGACCTACCCTGAGACATACCTCCATTTCTGGAACCGAAAGCTGAGGTTATCAACTTCCTTAGCCTCAAACTTATCGTGGGAGCTAGCATAACCTGCTTTCTGGAATACCCCCCTGCTCTGCTCAGAGACACGGTTTGCTTGTGTGGAGCAGCAGGTTCATTCTAACAGCCACAGATCTTTTTACAAAGTGGATTGTGGCTAAATCTCTCTATAAACACTACAAAGAATAATGTCAGACAGAACTTATAAAGAACTTTAGGTTACAAAAGGAAACGAGAAATAAAAATATGTAGAGCTGAGTAGATCTCCATGCTACATAGTTTGTCCAAGTCGGGCTACCGTAGTGTGACGTCACCATTAGTGTCATTAGTAAAAAAAAAATAGATCAAAATATTTTAAGATAGAGATGTTTCAGTTTTGTGAACACATTAAAAAGATGAACACAACCAAGGCAAGTAACACTGGAACAATTTGTGCTTTTTTGTTCGATATTTAATCCCCTCCTCTAAGAAAACGTTGTTTTGTAAATATTATTATTATTTTGTATTCTCTTTGTATAATTTAAGATATTTTATTTTCTTATCAGCAAGCTCTATTTTTGACATATTTCTGCGATGTTTATATCTTACTGTAATTGATTAAGTTTGGAATGATAACATTAGTTATTGAGGCAGATGTTCTATTTGATTCCTTGATTTTTTGTTTTGTACTTTGATATTATGTTCAATAAAGCTGGGAAAAAATAGATCAAGATATTTGATCTTCAAGAACACAAATGTTCAGCATTATAGTTACAGTAACCACAATAGGACAAAAATCTAAGTACTTTCATAAAGTTCTGTGTCTAATTTGAGATTTTTTTTTTTGGGATGGGATTGAAATCGAAAAGAAAAACTAACCTAAAACCTTCTGGAGCTTTTCTGAAAGCGTGCAAGAGTTTCCTGATTAGACAAAGTTTAAATAAAGATAAAAAACAGAGAACAGAGTTAAAAAGTCTACAAAAGGATTCACTAAATGAACTGAATAAAAATTCCAAAAAGCACAAATGTATCTATCACTTCAAAGGAAAAATAAGACACGTGAAGATTCTTCCATTTGCAGTTAAAACCCTAAATAAAACTATTATTCTATGTAACTCGGTTGTTTGGTTTATGTTAATGGATTTAATAGATTATTCCATGATTTTAAACGGATTACAGTTCCGGCTCAAAGCGGACTCCACGCCTGTTGGCGGCGCTGTTGCGGTAATCCGTCGGTAGCGACAAGGAAGAAGAAGACGCCGCTGCGGGGAGGGAAAGGGTTCGGACTATGTCGTCCTCGGACCCGCAGCCGCGCTTCGGTCAGTCCGTCAAAGGCCTGCTGTCAGACAAGGTGGGCTCGTGCAGCGGGGACGTCATCGCGCTCACGCGCCAGGTGCTGAAGGGGTCTCGGAGCCAGGAGGTAAAGCGGCACGCGCCTTCGAGCCTGCGCGGTCACGTGACTGTCATGAAGCATCACATCCGCAGTTGTCCCAGCATTTAGACGGTTTTAAAAGGAGTTAAACCTCCAAAACCAATCATCAGACCGGAAACGAACGAACAGCCTGCATCTGCTGCGCGCGAGGCAGTGCAGTCGGAGCCTCTGGCCTCAGGATTTGCTCACACTAGACCTGCAGGTCTGTTTCTTAGTCACGTATTCGCTTAACCAACATGTTAGACCGGAACACAACAGGAAAAAAACTGGTTTCCGGGGCAACCAGCTCAGCTGTGTGATCGTTTGACCGTTAAAAAGAAGTTCTAGGTTTGCTGCTCCACTGAAAATGCTGAAAAACATCTGGATAAGTCAGTGAAAGATCAGCTGTACATTACATGGTGCCCCCCCTCTGTCCTGCAGCTTCTCAGTCAGGCGGCGAGGAACATGGTGATCCAGGAGGACGCCATTCTCCATGCTGAGGACGTAAGTGTTCAGAAGACGTGTGGGGGGGTCTCTACTGGGTGAAGAGCTGATGTCTGTGTGTCCTTCAGAGTCTGAGGAAGATGTCCATCATTACCACACACCTGCAGTACCAGTGAGTATGGGGGAGGGCGGGGCCTGCGGGCAGCTGCAGAGCGACGAGGCTTCAGCTGTGTTTGTCCTGCAGGCAGGAGGCCATCCAGAAGAAGTGAGTGAACCTGGGGGGGGCGCTGACCCTCAGCAGGACCAGCACGCTCATGTGTCTCTGTCCTGCAGTGTGGAGCACTCCAAGAACCTCCAAGACCAGCTGACCCACCTGCTGAAGTGACGCTGCCTGCAGGGGCGCTGCAGCCGAACGAGGGTGGGGGCAGGGGGAACAGACTCCCCGCCCATGAAAAACCTCCTCTGATCCTTCCCAAAGCGTGTCTCTTTCTCCATTCTGGCAGCTCCGCCTCTGGTGCTGGTCATGTGATGCGCTGTGGCCAATCAGACAGCAGAAATAAACTCAGAAGATTTAACCAAGAGAGAAAACAAATTCACAGCTTCACTTTATTGTTTTTGTATGGTTTGTGTAAGAATTCTGCAGGCGGAGCCTGAAACGACGCGCTGCTGCTTTACAGTAACTCCTGAAGATGGTCATGGTTGGTGAGCTCTGGTGTTCTGGGATCTGCTCTGCATTAAATGATGAAACAGTCGTCTGTGTTCAATGGAAGCTGCTGTGTTTCTACATGCATCTAACCATGCAGGTTACAACCCCTAATTCTCATCCACGGATCTTTCTGAGCGTCTTCAAATGAAGCGGCTGCACGGCGTTCTGGATGAGGGTTTACTAAAGAGCGTCTGCATGCAGCTGCAGAGTGGACGCAGGGAGAAGGTGGCCCCCGCTCTGCTTGTGTCTGAGGTTGGAGGTGTGGCGATGACCATGAAGCCTCGACCTTCACGATAACCAGCACAGACGCAAACTCCTTTGAAGGCTGAACAGCCGAGCAGCCCTGACACCCCCCCCCCAGTGCTTGTGCACGTGCCGCCGTGCACGCCCGGGCCTCCATCACAAAGCAGCCTGCCTCTCTGCAGAAGAGCTGGAAGCTCCTGGTTTCTGTCAGAGCCTGAACCTGCTCTCGGGCGGGTAAAGCCGTGTGGTGGTTTCCATGACGCCGGCACTGGCTTCAGTCAGCACTGCCGTAAAGATGCTTCACCAACGAGGACACCATTCGACGTCAGAGGAGCTCCTCTTCTTCACGTGAGCAGCGAGGACATCTTGGTCTTATCCGAGTCCTGATGAGGGTTCAAGGCAGGCGTTCCTCAGGAACCTCCCAGGATGTGGTAGCAACTGTGATGCAGATGTGTATGAGGCCAGAACAGTCTCATAATTCAGAAATGCACACACTCCGAATCACAAATGCACACACTTCGATTCACAAATGTCATTTTATGCAAACGTGCTAAATAAATTTGGAAATGCACATGGTGTGTTTCACAAATGCACACCCTGTGTTTCACAAACACACACATTGTGTTTCACACATGCACACTGAATGTTTTACAAATGCACAATAAGTGTTTCTCACAAATGTGCACACTGTTTCACAAAAACATTTTAGAAATTCACAATAAATGTATCAGAAATGCACAGTAGGTGCTTCACAAACATGATTTTTAGGTACACATGTGATGTGAACTCACAGATCATTCGAATTGCAGGATGTGCATTCAAAATCCCGTTCTCGTTTGTGAATCTCCCCGTGTGTGTGAGAGTTTTTTTACGGTGAATTTTGAGACTCTTCTGACGGAGCAGGTCGACTAATGTCACCATTGGTTAGTGAATCTGTCAATCAATCTCATCAGCAAAGCAGGAGGGTTCGCTTTTAGCCAATCGAATGGCCCCTTACACTCTTCACTCTCAAACTGACGAGGGAGGGAGCTGTTCAGCACAGCAGTTGAAACTACGCGGGCGGCAAACATGGCGGAGAGGTCTTCCGAACGGGATCAGTCTCAGCCCGTAAGTAATGCATTTATTTGATCATTCCCTCGTTGTACATACTGTAATGTTATTGAATAATACGTTGAAACGTCCTGCTTATCCAAGTGACATGTGTGAATGCGACTCAGCCGAGTCGTTTGCAGAGTACCCCCACCGCAAATTAGCTTAGCTTAGTTTAGCCTAGCCTGTGCGGTCATATTTTTTATGGTTTTAAAGCGGGGGAGGACTTATGATGGTTTTGTCAAGTTTTATACTCGGCATACCAGCTCTTCACACAACACGAGTAACTACAACCAACCAGGGAGCTCGAAACTGGCCGGCTTTCGACTCAACTTGTGTCTGCCTGTGAGTGAAGTTCAACCCGGTGTCGGTTCAAGCTAGCGTCTATAGCCAATCTGTAGGTTCTTAACATGATTCAGATGGAACTAAGGGGGAAACATGCCGGATTTACAGCAGCAAAGAAAGTTTAATAAAAAGTATTGATTTGGAGACGGTGATGTTGTTAAACACTGATGCTATGATGCTAACTAGCTAGTTAGCTGTTCCGTGTGATGCCTTTATGTAAACGCGATCCGGGTTAAAGTTAGACACAGTATTTTCACAACCCAGACTTTAAGACGGGGTGGATATGTGCAACAAAATTAATTCATATGACGTTCATAAAAACGGCATTTTTTTAATATAACAGACGTGAATCCACTGTTGAATGAAAGAAGCGTCATTAACTTTCTAACGTCAGAGCCCGTATTGTGCTGAATAGTCCTGTGAGATTGTGTCAGAGTGAGACCACTAAAATCCCTAAAATATCTTTACTTCCAATGACGTAATGACAAGAATCCCAAACATTATAATGTTGGTCTCTTACAAGTAATTTCTTTTAATTAATTTTACCCACTGATTTTTCAATTATTTACCTTTTTATCAATCTTTTTAATTTGTGATATTTCTATTTGTAATGCGTGTGTGTTTTTATGTGTTTTTTATTATGGCCATTTTTAAAAATTTCCTCAGGGATTATTAAATACCCTTCTATTCTATTTCATATTTTATCATCCTATTGTATTACTGTTTTACCTGTCAATTGGGGATTTAGCATGTTTGCCCCTGTAAATATCTGTCAGTTGAAAGTATTTGTACTTGTATTCCATAGATCTTGTACCTGAAGATGGCAGACAACAACTGTGCAGACTGTAATGATGTGTTTGAGACATGATTTTCATGTTATTGTCAGGGTGAGAGGAGATCATGGAGGAGAACATGTGGGCATAGCCGAGTTAATGCTCACAGTACGTAGACCTGACACCAACAGCTTCATTGTGGGAAAAGTGTACACACAATCAACGGTGAGTTGAACCTACTTTTAGAAGCTTTAATATATACATAAAAGTGAATGATGTATTAATAATAAATCTGACAACACAATATTTCTTTTTGCTTTTTTCCAAATACAGGATTGAGCCCCTCTGGTGTGATGTCTTCATGAGTGTAACTGGTTAATATTGCAACATCCTGCACTCTCCTGAGGACCAAGACTTGCTCAATATCAGTAACATCACGTATTCTGCTGCCACTACATTTTCCTACCACGCATTCAGGCCAGTTTGGATGTCTTTAGTGACACGTGGGACAGCCATCCAATCAGGAAGGAGCAAATCAGCTGTGGCAGTTGGGCTTGACCCAGAACCCTGTTTCTGATCCCCGGGTAAATGCTTTATTTAATCTCACTGTACTGGACAACTGGTTTGTGTGCAGTTGGACTAAAGTGGAAAGCATCAAGAACAGTATCATGAAATCACAATGACTGCAATGAATTTTCATCGAAAATGAATGAAAAGTATTATTGTTGTGTGGTGCAAACAATTTCCCTGAATTGTTTGGTTTTTTAAATCAAGTAGGAAGAATAGCACATCTGCGAGTTCAAAATGCATCACAATGCATGGCATTATGAGCTATCAGATGTACTAATCTCACTACTTTGTTAAGGATCACTTATTTACAAATTAAAAACAGTTATGGTGATATGAGGTCTGCCTGCCAGCAACAATATAAGTAATAATTAGTAGGTCACTGTGCCTACATAATCTAAAACATTTTTAAAAAGCAGCGCTGTTTATAAACAGTATCTTTTTTTTTTGTCAAGGTATGCTGGTTCCAGAGATTGAATGGGAGGAGAGTGGATCCATGACTGAACCTCATCCTGGGATCAATGTTTTGGGAGTGGACCTATATCTTCACTGTCCAGTTTGTTTAGAACTTAATTTAGGCTACATAATTACATACAGAAGGAGAGAGACTGAGGGGAGGAAGACAGAGTTCAAATAAATACTGCTGGATTGTTCAAGGGAATTCATTGAATGTAAGGATGTTATCAAAATTAGTTCCAGTTTAAATAAAATTCAAATCAGTAGAGATCCCGCATCTGCTTAAATTTTGATGTTTTAATCCAGGGGGGTCAAACTCATTTTCACTGAGGGCCACATCAGCATAGCGGCTGTCCTCAAAGGGCCAGATGTAACTTATACATGTAACTAAATGTAATGAAAAATAAATGTAACTACTCCTTAATGTTAAATAACTCATTTATTTATTATAATAACTTTTTAAAGTGGCAATTCCAGTTGCATAGAAAACATGTTTGCTTGTTACTCTAGCATAAATCCTTTTAAATTTGATTTTAGTCGTAATGTATAGTTACCCAATCTGATATTTGAAGTCCGATTCCCCCTAGATATGAATAGATACACAACACTTTCTATTTTTTATTTTAAGAAATTAAAAACTTTTATGCTCTTGAGGGCCACATTAAATGAAACTCAGGGCCACATTTGGCGCTGGGCCTTGAGTTTGACACATGTTTTAATCTGTCCATGTTTTCACTGAATTTTACTCTGTAATAAAGGGTGTATGTTTGCACTATGTTGTTCTATGACCATCTTTTGTTGTGTATTTAACCAGTTCTAAAACCCAGAGATGAGGATCTTTTTTGGAAGTGTGACCTGGCCAAGAGGTTAGAAGCAGAAATATGGTTACAGAATAAAATCAATGACATTTGAGTTATTACAAAATTAAAATAAAGGTCCAGCAAAGTGACTTGGGGCTGAGCAGGGGAGGTGAATTTATTGGGTATCTGTGATTGACAGTGAGATGAACCTGAGGTAATGTAGTCCCACTGCGTGGTACGGAGCAAAGTGATGCCAGTTTCTCCACAGAACCTTCTGTGGAAGTTGAAGGTTTTTCTCCTCCACCTTCATTTGATCAAGACCGAAGGGAACCGTGTCTGAGTGTTGAAAGGACGCTAGCATCAAAGCTAAGAAGAAGGAAACAATTGAATTCCGAGTGAAACGTTCATTGTAAATCTCATCACCAGGACAGAGTTCTCTGGATTCAATGTCAACTGCATTCAACCACTGTTGCTTCCAGGTCCACTGAAAAGTTGCACCAGCCAGTAATTTTTGACGACCGAAGGCAATAAATCGACAAGCCATGCTAAGGCTAACACGCTAACGACCGACTGGTACAGAATCAAATATGGGCGGGGCTTTTGACACCTGAACGAAAGCGTAGAGAAAGTGTAAGGGGCCATTCGATTGGCTAAAAGTGAACCCTCCTGCTTTGCTGATGAGTTTGATTGACAGATTCACTAACCAATGGTGACATTAGTCGACCTGCTCCGTCAGAAGAGTCTCAAAATTCACCGTAAAAAACTCTCACACACACGGGGAGATTCACAAACGAGAACGGGATTTTGAATGCACATCCTGCAATTCGAATGATCTGTGAGTTCACATCACATGTGTACCTAAAAATCATGTTTGTGAAGCACCTACTGTGCATTTCTGATACATTTATTGTGAATTTCTAAAATGTTTTTGTGAAACAGTGTGCACATTTGTGAGAAACACTTATTGTGCATTTGTGAAACATTCAGTGTGCATGTGTGAAACACAATGTGTGTGTTTGTGAAACACAGGGTGTGCATTTGTGAAACACACCATGTGCATTTCCAAATTTATTTAGCACGTTTGCATAAAATGACATTTGTGAATCGAAGTGTGTGCATTTGTGATTCGGAGTGTGTGCATTTCTGAATTATGAGACTGTTCTGGCCTCATAGATGTGAACCCTGACCTCAAAGCAACCATCTGTGGAAAGATTTTAAAGTTTGGTGGCAGGGTTCCAAAAGTTTTCAGAACATGAACTTGTCCTGCAGTTCCTGCAGCAACACCTCTAAATCCTGACCCCTGCTGATCTTCCAAAAGGACAACTAGTTCCCACTTGCTTAATGTTTCTTACATCCTCTGGCCAAAACTAAGAATCAAAAGCATTTCCGCTACACCACAGGCCAACTTTGTATGAAATACTCAGTTTTCTTTTGCAAAAGAGTGAAAAACCCAGGCGTTTTCCTTTTTTGCAATGTCCAGCTGACTTTTCCATTCACTGCTGAAAATGTGATGCAGTACTCGTCTTTCACCACTGAGGGGCGCAGGTCTGGGACATTTTGTGGTGTTTGCAGTCAGTGAGGCCTTCGCTGAGGAAAAGTTTCCCTCTTGCTCCCAGTGGAAGCGCTCACATCCTCAGCATAGCTCTGAGCATGGCGACGCTGCAAAGCTCAACCGGCTGTTTCTGCACATTTGGTGGTTTGATGTTGGAGCATCTTTATCTGCCAGGAGTGAAGATGCTTCACAGGAAACGGTTAAAGTATGGTGGTGATGAAGGCAGAGAACTCCCAGAGGGCACCTGAAGACCTGAACCGTGGTTTTCATGCAGACCCTCGTCTTTGCGGAGCTTCTGTCCACAGACGTGTGACCCCCGTGAGGAGAGGAAGCACAGAAAACACAGTGTGGATCAGATTTTATTAGAAGTCGGGACCTCCTCACTGTAACTCTACTCCTGTAGGAAAAATGTGTAAAAAATGGGAACCTGATATTTGACCCCCCTCCCCCCTACATACACACAAAACAAAGACAGTCAAGACGTGTCCCTCCGCTTCTCTTTTTTCTTTTTTTTCTCTTTCTTTTTTTTCTTTTTCTTGGGGGGTTTGGTTTTCGGGGAGCCGTCGTCCTTGCCACTCTCCTTTTCTTTCCTGCTTTTGTCGTGACTGCTGCTGGTCGACCCCCCTCCCTCCGTGCTGGCGCCCGTCACAGCCTGCTCCCTCGGCTCAGCCTTCACCCTGACGGGTGGGGGGCCAGACGTCAGTCCACCAGAGACGGTGATGAGCATCCTCTCTTTCTTCATCTCCTCCCTCAGGAGGAAGGAGTCCTTGCCCAGCCACCCCCCACTGTCGTGATGAGAGTGTCTCTGATTGGTCCAGCTGTGATGGACGTCTTTGATGGAGTCACCGTTACCCCTTTTCTGTGAGGGGGCGTGGCTGCTGTTCGGATGGTGGCGCTCCCCAACGCCTTTGGCCCCCCGGTCCAGCTGTTCTTTCTGATGACAGAACAAACACCAACTCATTTCCTCACACGCACATGTCTTCATCTTCACATGAACTGCTGAGCCTAATTTGACGTGGGGGCGGGGTTTGAGCTCATTGGCTTGTGGCGACATCATTTCATTCCTTTGAAATCTGCAAAGCAGGATTCCAGATGTTTCCGGCTGTAAAAATCTTAATTTTCTCCACTTTTTCAGACGGATATAAATGTTTTCACACTTTTCTCTCTCGTTTAAACTCTCAAAGTATAAACCTTCAGAGAAAAATGAGTCCAGTATTAAAGTATGAAAACAAAAATCTGATTGTGATGAATATTTGTGTATGTCTGGCCAACTGCACGTGCCGCATCGCTGTACACAGCCAATCAGGACGCAGAACACGGTGCGCTGCAAAAAACAAGTCGCCCTGAAACAAAAGCTAGAAACAGCGAAGCTGCAGAAGCTGAACGGCGATACAGCGAGGGAAGGCTGGACAGCAGAGATAATCCCCTCCCAAAGTTTGGTACATCAGAGGAGGGACGCCACGCCATAGACACATCACCAATCATGTCCCTTAAGCCCCACCCCCAGGTAAAATTAGGGTCATCAGCAAAAGCAAAACATCTGAATTTAAACAAATTTAAGGACTGAAACAGAAAAAACAAACATCCGCTGTTACAAACTAACTTTTTTCCTTTGGTTTTAGGTTTAAAGCTTTTTTCATTTTTCTTTTGCAAATGTCCAATATTTCATTTAAGTTTAATCTTTCTTTTTTTAAATTTACAATTATAATTTTCTAATTCCTCCAAGTTTACAATGTGTCTTTCTGAGTGTAAACTTTTTTTTAATGTACAGTCTAGTGTTTCCCTCATTGAAGCTGATCTGCTTTGGCGTCAGAACAGAAGGCTTTACCCTGCTGCTGGAGGCTCCGTGCACATCTGCATGGCCTTCTGCAGAGCTCAGATCTCCAATGAACTCCTGACACGTCTTACAGTAAAAGCCCACAACTGGACATAGATGATCCTGACCTGCAGGGACAGAAACACATTTGAAGCCTGTTACAACAACTACAGGCTTAAAAAGGTTAAACTCTAAATATTACCATCTTGTCTTAATAATTCCTCCAACTCAGCTGCAAAAGCCTCAATCTGGATAATCTTTGCCAGTTTTTCCTTCCTTCTTTCCTCGTCACTTTTCTGTGAAACAGTTAAATTAGTCAGGTCAAAAGTCTGTCAGTGGGGATTAAAGTTCACGTTTTTACTTTATTTTAAGCCCTACCTGCTGTCGATCAGCTGTCTGGGAGGATCCACCTCTGGTCTGTTTCTCCTTTGTGGCTGAAAAACAGTTCAATTTCTCAATTTGAAGGAAGACAAAAAGTGTAGAGATGACTCAGAAAAGAAGATAAAAAGATAAAAATGATGAACTAGGATCTCTGCATGGCTTCAGGTGAAAAAAACGCCTTTCCTTCATTGACGATGACTATAGTAGCTTCATAAAATGTTCATTTGGTGAAACTTTTATAGTTTTTATTGTCGCCTGTAAACTACTAGAGTCTGGTAAAATCAAAGGCTGCGGTTCACACAGATTACTGCTCTTGAAGTCTGATCTTCGGTCATCATTGGCTCAGGTCCATCAGTCTGCTGCTCAGAAGGAAAACATGGCTGAAAGGATGTGGCCTTACTGAACGAGCTGAACTGAACGGGATCATCTTCATCTGCCTTTCTGCCGTTTCTCATTTATTTCAGGGTTGAGGGAAACTCATCCCTACCCCTCTGGCTCCTCCCTTGCTGTAGTTGTAGGGGCATTTGAAGCTGTAGGGGTGTCCTAAATTGCTTTTTTAGAGCGGGAGCCACAGCAACTTAGGGCTGGATATCCATCCGCTTAGGACAGTATTCCGCGTTGTTCTTGTGGGACAGAAGAGAAGCGCAATTCTTCACGTGGGTCTGCTCTGAAGCGCATTCATGCCTGCATGATTTTTTTAAGTTATACAACCCACGTTGTTGTGTATTTTCCAAGTGCTGACAGCTACACACTCACATAGAGGACTTGTAATAATTGATGACATCATCAAATGGAATTAACATCTGGATTTTAAGACACTATTTTTCCAGAGCTCTCCGCTTGGAGGGATAAATGTAGGGGTAGGGAGAATCTGGAGGGGTAGGGAATTAGGATTCATATCCCTCTATTGAATAGTAAGGATATTCTCTGGTTCTGCAGGTTCTAAAAGGGGCCCTTAGTCCCCCCCCTTACCCAGAAATAGGCGGGGCTGAGGGGTGGGGCTATAGAATCAGTAGGAGTTTATTCTAGAATGGAATGAAAGGTGCAGTTGTCTTGTTCCTCATCACCCTTCATTGAACGCTAGACCGTTGAGGTAAAAGCTGCAGAGCATTGGCACATCTACCATGGGCGTACACAGATGACCACCAGCAGACAGACACCAGGAGAAACCGTCTTCAGCTCTACCTTCAGCTCTCATCGATGCGAAGGAGAATCCGCTCCCGTCAGGACTCACCTTGGATCAGAGACTCCAGAGCTTTACAAACATTTGGGTTGTTTAGCGTTGCCATAGCCGTGTCCGAGCTGACAGCGACCACGGGGGGCTCACTGCCCCCTTTCGTCTTCACCGGGACCTTTTCTGAGTGTGCTGGAACGCCCAGGCTGCTCAGGATGCTCTTGATCTTCTCACACTGCTCACTGTCCAGACTAGAGAAGGAAGAAAGAGTCTGCAGGGATTGTTTGGACTGGAGAGGACTCTGACAGCTGCCGAGCGGGGACTGATGGACAGCAGAACTGTGTGGTTTGCTTAGCTTCGGAGGCGAAACTTCCATCCCATACAAGAAGGACTCCTCTTCCTCAAGCTCGTTGGCTCTTTGTACTGAAATGTCCTCCTGGCTCTTCTCTTGGAGCCACGAGAAATCGCCCCCAACTCTTTCGTGGGGAAGCAGCATGCTCTCATTTTCAGGAGACGTATAGTTGTCCCGACAACTTTCCCTTTGCTGAATCTGGGTGGTCACAGACAAACTCTCTGCAGGTTTACCTTCAGATGGGCTCTGAGCAGAAGAACATGGAGCCATCAGTTACCTTTCAAATGTAAAAGGTTCTTCAGTCTCAAACACTGAAGGCTTACCTGGATACTGAGAAGGGCTGCTTTGAGAGAGGGCAAACAGTCCTCCAGCTGGTTGCTGCTCATGGCGAGCTTCAGTTCTTCCAACAGGCTGGTCCTTGTCAAGCCGTCTGCGGTGCAGGTTGGGCCGCTCCTCTTCTGGTATTTGCCATGGTTCACTTCACTACTTCTTGACCTTGACCTGCAAACCTGGCTCTTGCTTCTCTGGTGCTTCTTTCTGCTTCTGCTTTTGCTTCGACTCCTGGCTCGATTCCAACTGCTACCTCTACTTTTGCTTCTAGCACAATTCTTGCTGCGTGCTCGACTTTTACTTCTTCCCCGGCTTCGGCTACGCCTCCAGCTTCGGCTGCGTCCCCGGCTATGGCTGCGCCTCCGGTTTTGGCTGCGCCCACGGCTTTTAGCTCTAGATCTGGCATTACTTCTGCTCCGGCTTTTGCTCCTTGACACGTGCTTCTGGAAATGTGGGTCTGATCTAACGGCTTCTTTAAGGACATTGGCAGATTTAAATGCTTCTGCCAGATTGTAAGCCATGTTCCCTTTCAGGTAGTCTGGTAGGGGCTTGTTGGCGGCGATACATCGCAGGAATTCCTCCCCAGCTTGGTCACTAGAAATGAATAGACATTTCAAAACAGTAGCAAAAGCAAAAGACTTTAAAGACTGTTTAACTTGTGACTGATGTCTAAAACACTAACAAACCTGCTGTCTGGGCAATTTTTCTCCAAAGGATTGGGATTCCACTGAGGTACCGAAGGATGCAGCCTTTCTGCAGGGGGTGCAATCTGCTGGCTGCCACCCACAGCAATGACTGTACTACAGTCTATGGAGAAGTTGCTACAGTGGGGCTGAGAGTATTCAGAGTTTCTGTTACAGCACTAAACAAAACTCAACAATCATCAACGACAGATACACAGGATAACGTGCAAAGTAAATATAAGTCCAGCAATGTGGACTGAAAGTTTGTCTTTGAAAAATCAAAAGCATTGTTCGTTTTACTGAATCAAAAAAGAGAAGCTTTTGCTGCTGTCTGTGAATCCTAACAATGTTTAAATATGAAAAACCATGTGTAAGAACGCTCCTGTTTTAATAAAAGATTAAGAAATGTGTGTAAGTGAGCATTCTCAAAACAGTGGAGAAACAAGATTCCCTGGTTCCCTGTCAGGTTTAAGTTAAAAGATAAAAACCTTCATTAGCTTATAATCCAATCAAATATTAGCTTATACACGAAGAGTAGGGGTGTCATGATTAATCAGCTTAATTGATTAATTTATATTCCTACGATCCATTCAGATCGATTCCACTTACGCAAGTTGTTAATCTTCTGTATCACCACTGTAGCACTTTCGTTCTGCCCTTGCAACACATTTGTACCACCTCTGTCTCTTCAACCCCTTTAACTCGCCTCAACATTTGGCGTGCTTCTGTAACATCATTGTACTGTCTGTCTTTGCACCATTTTGGTAACGTTTCTATCTTAAAAGGAAGTAGTCTCCAGTTATAGACCAGTTTCACTGGCATCATTGTATGAGAGGGTGACATTTTCAATACATTTTCTTAGTATAAAAAAAGAGCGAAAGGATATTTAAAAATACATTTGACCAAAAGATGCTTTTAGAAGATCTTAAAAACATGCTGGCATTCATTTAAGAAGTTACTTAGCCTTCATACTAAAAATGATTAGCAGTTTGTTAATTAATATGAGAGAACAGTTTGCTATGTTCTATCCGCACACATTATTAACCTGTATTAACCAGCAGAATCCCATTAAAATCAAAATCATCTTTTGCAGGGGAATCCTGCCAGAGATGCAGCCAGAGTCAGTTTATGACTCACAGACCCATTAAAACGTTAGAACAATAAAGAAATAAAACAAAATATTTGTCAGAAATTTAAATTCTAAAAAACAAAACAGTGAATCATAAATATTACAGTTTTAGTGATTACAGTATGTAGTGGGATTCTCTGCTTCTTTGACTTTGCCTTGAAAACATTTGATCATGACTGTTCAGTTGGTCTGCCAACTGTTCTCTAAGCTTTTCCAGGCCATGGGAGCTGCATGTAGAAAAGCGTCCCAAGTTCTGAGTGAGCAAATGAGGCAGGAAGCAACAACTGATAGTTTGATCATAAGGACTGGGTGTGAAGGCTTTTTCTGTTAAAGTAATGTGTGGATATAGGGAGGCAGTGATCAAGGCAAAGACTCATAAATGAAAATGGTACTGCCTCCTAGTGGAGAGAGAAGGCCATCTCACTTGTTTGTGCAGTTCACAATGATGTGTCAGTGCCTTGCAGTTGGTTATGAACCATAAAGAGGAAAGGTAAATACTGGCCAGCATTTGAAGGCCTGAGGAAGGGGCATTCTGATAATAGGAAAAGTCCTTGAAAAAGTTGTCTACCAACAGCTCACTGACTTTCTCTTATTAAACAATTCATTTGATGTTTTCCAGTCAGGTTTTAGACCCCATCATAGCACAGAAACTGCTCTTATCAAGGTAACCAATGACATCCTGCCTGAACACTGATGATGGAAAAGTCTCTGCCTTAATCCTGCTAGACCTGAGCACTGCCTTTGATACTATTGATCATGGGATCCTTTTGCACAGACTCCAAGACTGGGTTGGCATCTCTGGATCTGCCCTAAGTTGGTTCAAGTCTTATCTAGAAGACAGGAAATACTTTGTTGAAATTGGTAGTTGTGTCTCAGACTACATGAGCTTGAATTGTGGTGTGCCCCAGGGATCGATCCTGGGACCCCTTCTGTTCAACCTCTACATGCTGCCACTAGGGCAGTTAATACGCAGTAATAACATTTCTTATCACAACTATGCAGATGATACTCAGATCTATGTGTCACTGACAACAGGTGAATATGGGCCAGTGGATTCACTCAACCACTGCCTCCAACAGATCAGCGCGTGGATGCAGAACAACTTTCTCCAGCTAAACTCAGACAAGACCGAAGTTATTGTTTTTGGCCCACAGAAACAAAGAGAAAGTGTCAGCAGCTACCTTCATTCTCTGTCTCTTAAACCCTCAAATCAAGTCAGAAATCTAGGGGTAATCATGGACTCTGACCTGAACTTTAACAGCCATATCAAGTCAGTACCATCAGTGGCATTTTACCATCTGAAAAACATTGCCAAAATCAAAAACATAATGTCAAAGCGAGACCTGGAGATACTTATTCATGCATTTGTCTCCAGTAGGTTAGACTACTGTAACGGCCTGCTCACCGGCCTCTCCAAACGAGCTGTAAAACAGCTTCAGTGTATCCAGAATGCTGCTGCTCAGAGTCCTGACCAAAACCAGGAAGTATGATCACATTAGTCCTGTGCTCAGGTCTTTGCACTGGCTCCCTGTACCTCAAAGAATAGACTTCAAAGCAGCTCTGCTTGTGTACAAGTCTCTCCATGGCCGCGCACCAAAGTACATCTCTGACATGTTAGTGCCATATGAACCATCTCGTACTCTGAGGACCTCAGGGTCCGGCCTCCTGTTGATTCCCAGAGTCAGAACTAAACAAGGGGAATCAGCGCTTCAATATTCTGCAGCTAAAATCTGGAACAGCCTCCCTGAAACCATAAGACAGGCCTCTTCTGTGTTCATGTTCAAATCTAGACTTAAAACATTTCTGTTTAGTCGTGTATATGACTGAAAGGTCCTATCTGCACTTTTCTTTCCTTCCTTTCTTTTTAAATCTTTTTTTTTCTTTTCTTTTAAAGTAAATTTTATGTTGATTATTTCTATGATGTATTGTGATTTTAATCACAGTATTTTTCTGTTTTGTGAAGCACCTTGAATTACTTTGTGTACGAATTGTGCTATACAAATAAACTTGCCTTGCCTAATAAAGATTACCATAATCTAGCACAGACTATAAAAGTTAAATGTACAAGATACTATTTTGCTCCAAAAGAAAAACACAACTTAGTTTGATTAAAGATCCGACCTCTTTCATACAAAATCAACTGTTTTGAGCTTTTAGGTATAAAATAAAAGAAAAGCCCAAGTGGTGTTTTTGATCCATTCACGCATTTCTGAGTATTCCTCTAAAGACCGACTCTCTGGGCACCAGCCCCTCTCAATCCATGAAAACGAGTGGATTCTCACATTATGACGTCACAAAGTGAGGAACCGCCCCTTCCAGGAAGAGTCTGTGCTGTCAGCACCACCCCCAGGCTAACACACACACCAACTTTTTCCATGGAGCTAGCCATGATTGGCTAAATGCTTTCTTTTTATATACACAATATGCACTTCCATCTTTACAAAAGTTCAGATGTTTGTTTTTGTGAGCCAAATGACTCAAGGGCAAGGCCAGCTCTAGGTTGATGTCATGAAATGGGCGACCCCCACAAGGAGGGAAAGGCGGAGCCTCTGAGACGGAGTCATCTTACTTCCAGGTAGGAAAATGAACAGAAAAATTAACTAATATTCCTTTTTTTCTTTTTTAATTGCTGTTTACTGTGCCAAAGGTGAACATGTACACTATATAACTAAAAGTATTGGCTCACCTGCCTTGACTCACATATAAACTGAAGGGCAGTCCCATTTCATTCCTAACCCATAGAGTTCAGTATGATGTGGATCCACTTTTTGCAGCTATCACAGCTTCAACTCTTCTGGAAACGCTGTCCACGAGGTTGAGGAGTGTTTTTACTTTATTTCAAAATTTGAACAATTCAAACACAAAAATTTGAACAATTTAAGCATCAAGTATCTAAAAGATGTCAACCCCCTCCACCCCACCCTTCAACGTAAGACAGCCACACAAGTAAAATAATAAAAAAACAAAAAAACAAAAACTAAATAAAAAGGTATACAGGCAATCAATACATAAAAGAACTTTTCCTTTCTTTTTTTTCCCCCTCCGGGATAAAATACAATAATTTGACAGGTGTTTAAGTCCACTGAGCAGTTTGTTTATGAACAAGGCATTAAATAAGATTGCCTTCAATTAACGTTTTGTCCCTGTAAAAGTAGACCCTTTAAGTCGGCAGGCAGATGGTTTAAAAAATGGAGACCATGTTGTAAAAAAATATCTCCTCCCTTCCTTCCATAACTGCATGTAACCTCTCATGAGGAAGTGTACTGAACACCTCTCTGTAGCAAAGAGTGACAGTGGGAGGGGACTCCTTTCTCCAATGTATCAAGATACATTTCTGAGCGATTAAAAGCAGTTTCTCCAGAAGCTTATAACGTGAAGTAGGAATTTGTAATTTCCTCGAGGGAAGGCCCAGCAGGAAGACAGCTGGATCCTTCTTGATTTTTAATTTGAAGATCTCACTGATCACAGATGAAATATGCTTCCAGAATCTAGAAATTTTCCTGCATTCCTAAAAACAGTGAATATATGTTCCTCTCTCCAAATTACATTTTAAGCACAAAGGAGACAGAGAACGATTCATTTTGTGTAAAATAACAGGAGTTATGTGGAGTCTGTGGATTATTCTATACTGAGTCTCTCTTAGTCTGTTGCATGTGAACGTAGATTTAGTCAAGCGGAATGCTGTTTGCCGATCATCTTCTATATGAGGAGTGGTGAGGTCACACGATGATGTTGGTGGAGAAGGCCTAGCTCTCAGTCTCCACTCTAATTCATCCCAAAGGTGTTCTATCGGGTTCAGGTCAGGACTCTGTGGTGTCCAGTCATGTTTGGAGCCGCCACCAGTGTGCGAATGTGTGTGTTAAAGGGGGAATGGGTTTGTGACTTTAAAGCACTTAGGGCCTTCGAGAAAGGTAGAAAACCACTTTACAAGTATACGCCATTTACCATTTAGCAGCTGCTCGGCCATGGAAGCCCATTCCATGAAGCTCCCTGCGTGCTGGAGCTGGAAAGTCGGCGACATCTTTGTGCTTTAGAATCCATTGACCCCTCTCCATCAGTTTACGTGGTCTACCACTTGGTGGCTGAGTTGCTGTTATTCCTAAACTCTTCCATTTTGTTCTGATAGCTAATGTTTGTGAAAACAGTCTGCATGCATATACTTTACTCTGAAAGGCTTAAGAGAAGAAGATATATGCCATTTAAAGAAACCCATCACGAGTTTTAGCTTTAAAAGTTTTAAATGAGAAATTTAAAATTCAAGGAGTCATCAATTAATACACCAAGGTACTTGTACTTCTGAAACATCCCATTCAAGTGTAGTGACTACGAGGATATTAGGAAGGATTCTTTAATCAGACAAATATACAATAATTCTTCTTTAATACACTGAATTCTGTAATGTAGTTTGAGCAACCGCATGTTCGGAAAGTCCAATGCTAAGTGATCTGTCTTTCAAGACAGCAGGATCAACTGTGTCCAAAGCTTTAGACAAGTCACTAAAAAGTGAAGCACAGAGATGTTTCTTATCAAGTGTCACTAATATATTTATATATATTATATATTTACGACCATAAGGCACACTTACAAGTCTAAAATTTTCTCCAAACTGTAGGGGGCCCCCAATGATGCCGTGAGCCTAATGTGTTGTTGTGGGACGTAGAAGAAGACGGCATTAAAATGGGGGAGGGAAGTGTAGGCGTGAACAATATTGTTTACAACATGGCTGAAGCACAGTTTAAACTGCATGCAATCAGCTACGCAGAGGAACATGGGAGACGCTGCAGAGAATTCTAGATGAATGAATCCATGGTTAACAAGTGGAGGAAGCTGGAAAACAAACTCTGACAGTCAAGAAGACGCAGCTGAGTTTCCACGGAAAAAAGGCGATTGGAGGGATGGATTAACGATCAGCTTGGAGAAGCTTCTCTGCAGTCATCGTTCCACTGAGGGCAGAAACGCTTACAGAGGAAGCTTTGCTTTCGTTTTATGAAACGCCGTTATCGTTCCATCCGGGCGAGGAATACTGCATCAACTTCCAGCGGATTACAATGAAAACCTGTCCATCTTCCACTCATACTGCAGTAAAAAGATCGCAGACAAACACATCCAGCCGCATCACCAACATGGACGAGGCGCTGCTGACTTTCCACATCGGTGAGTAACACTGTCGAGAAGAAGGGGAGCAGCACGGTAGGATACTCACAACGGGGCACGGCTTTTATTGTTGTGGGAGGCGAGTTACGCCCCACTTTGTGAATGGATTGCAGATGCTTGGGCTGACGTGTCTGCTTGCACTATTTTTTGAGCTTTTGCTGAAACCGGCATCACTGATGAAGAGCCGCACAGCGACGAGACGGACTCTGACGATGACGAAAGGGAACCTGGCGTGTTTGATAGAAATGTAGCCCAGCTGTTCATTTCAGATACAGAAGATGAGGACGTTTGGATGCTAATTGATGACCAACTCAATTTTGCTCCCACTGCCTTTTTTAAACACACACTAGCATGCATGTTTTACCGGTATGTGTTAACGTACCCGGTGCACCTTTTGTATGTCTCAAATACTGAAAAATCACCCATAACTGAGACCGTGCCCTATAACCCAGTGCCCCCTATGGTCATGAAAATACAGTAATACTGTCATGATAACTGTGGTTGCACTCTGCTGAAATCTGATTGAAACTCAAAACACAAGAGATTTAAGAATTTAGATAAAATGCATAGATTTGATATAGGTCTGTAATTTGTCAAAATTGTTGGATCTCTTCCCTTTATCAAGGGAGACATATCTGAAACTTCCAGACTGTTGGGATCTCTTTGATATTGATGGAAAGGTAAAAATAACTGAAAGTGGTTGCATAACATAATCTACAGCCAACTTTAAAAACATGTCTCAATCAAATGTGGTCCTGGTGGTGTTCTGGGATCTAATGCGTTGTAGTCTAAAGGGCACACAGTTAACATTCAATTTAATTCAATTTTATTTGTATAGCCCACATTCACAACAACAGTCATCTCAGGGGGCTTCGTATCGGTAATTTTAAGGTAAACATACAATCAAAAAGGATCATAAATGCATAGAATTCAATAGGATAATACTAAACTTTAACTAAACAGACTAAACTAAACTGGCCTCCCTGCCCTTAGACCAGGGGGTCAAACTCATTCTCACTGAGGGCCACATCAGCATAGTGGCTGTCCTCAAAGGGCCAGATATATAATTTATACATGTAACTAAATGTAATGAAAAATAAATGTAACTACTCCTTAATGTTAAATAAGTAATTATTTATATATGATAACTTTTTAAAGTGACAATTTCAGTTGCATAGAAAACATGTTTGCTTGTTACTCTAGCATAAATCCTTTTACAGTTGATTCTGTCAGGTTAGGTTGTATGGACAGTGTTTAAGTCCTAATGTATAGTTGCCCAATCTGATATTTCAAGTCTAATTCCCCCTAGATTTCAATAAATACACACCAATTTTTATTTTTCATTTCAAGAAATTAAAAACACTTATGTCTTGAGTTTGACACATGTGCCTTAGACCCTCCTTTGCGGATTGTAAAACACAGAGGCACAATCTAGCATCAAAGCAGACAAACTAAAATAAAACATTCACTTCCCTTCACCATTACTTGGCCTACAGCAGTGCTTCTCAATTATTTCTTGCAAGCCCCCCCCCCACACACACACACACACACTCACATGGTGACAATATATTAGGTTAGTATCTATAAAAATTGTGTAAGTTTCCCCAAAATTGTATCTTCTAACATTAACAAAAGAAAAAAACCAATGTAAATCCACTATCAACAAATATTACATTTATTTTGCCACACAGACACCCTGTTATAGTCTAAAACAGAAAAGAAGCTTAAAGTGCCTGAAATTAAAAATCTGTCAGTCCTTATTTAAACTAGAAACATTTTGACCAACTGAACCATTTGATGCTAAGAAAAATAATTCAATCAATAATATTAAATGTAAATTGATCTGAAACATTAACAGCACCAATATATTTAACGTTTTTAGTCTGAAGAAATAGATAAAAACATCGTGTTGATTTTTTTTCTAATTGATGGATTGTTTATTTATGATGTCATAAAGTGCAGCTGTTTTCCTGCAGTACCTGCTGTCTTTATGTCAAATACCTACACCAACTAAACCACAGGCAGACAAAGAAAACATTTATGGAAAATATAGACACGTCATCAAAATGTCTACAATAGTTCATAAAGAATGATGTTATTAGAATGAGCTGAGTCATCTAAAGGCATGAGATGATCCTGGTGTTGCGCAATAGGCAGCGCTCCGTGTGCCCCGTTCCACCTGCAGCCTGAGCCCACTGCCCCTCCCCTTTCGTTCTCGCACACGCGTGTGACAGGACACGGGAGCAGCTGCAGGGACGGCAGTTCACAGTTTCAGGCTGTTACAAACTCTGATAGAGCAGATAATAGGAAACCAATAGTGGACCAGATTTTTTTGCTGCCCCCCGTTAAATTTGCGCCCCGGACATTCGCCCGTATCACCTGTGCCTAAAACCGCCACTACTATTTGAGAAGCACCTGCCTACATACCGCATGCACTTTGTATAACCATCTATATTTTTTACAGTAAATCTTTTCCCAGTTGTCTTTTATTTACGATTAAGTCATTTTTAGCTAAATCAATAAGCTTCAAAAAGTCTCATTTTTAAAGACATATTTTCTTTTCATTAAACTTGTTGTGGGCCGGACTGTTGGCACAGAAGTTAGTCTAGCTAATTTCCCAGAATGCCTTTGTTTACTCACTCTACTCCCAACGACAAGTCCAAGCTAAAGTTAGCATCTCGTAAAAAAACAGCGAGCACTATCGAAGGTATCCAGCCGCACAGCGTAGAGCCAGATGTCAGCTCAGACGAGGAAATAAAAACGTACATGGTTCTATTTTTCTGCAAGTGGAGGGTTTAAAAATGGAGCAGAAGAGCGAGACTTTGGCCCACCCACGCCAGTATCTGAGCCGTCAGTGGGACCCTGTTAAACTCTTAACAAGGTTCGTCTCTAGAACAGTCGACTTCCACCTCTCCCGCTTAAAATACAAGCTGACTGATAAATAACATTAGTGTTATCGATCACAATTAACATTAGTCCTCACTTTTCAGAACTTTCATGGTCTGGGTAGTGTAAAGTGAGAGCTTCTCTACCCGCTAAATGTAAACATGAATAAAGTCCAGCACTGTTTGAGGAGACTGGAATGGTTCTGCTGGAGCTGGAAATGGATCACATTACACTAAAGCTATTTTCTTGTCTTTGTTTCGTCATTTTGAAGTGGTGTTGGAAACACTTGTAAAATGAAACCATCAAAAAATGACTGGTCTAACAAGAGTCAGCATCATGAACCACTGTCACTCTCCTGCCAGGGCCCACATCACGAGACTGAAATCAAATATGTCCAACAGGCTAATTGCAGTAAGTAAACTGCTAGAGACAATGAACAACGCTTCGTATGCTTTAGATTGACGATGTGTGCATAACTGGTGGTGCTGCTCAGACATGGAGGCAGGACGTGGTCTTAAATGTGGCAGAAAGCACCAGAAGTCCATCACAGTGGAGATGCCTTCCAAAGAAGACAAAGACTGAGGTTTGTCTGTTTTAAGTTTTATTCTCGAGTCCTGAAAAGGTCTCATTGAAAATATCGACCAGTAGAACAGAGGGAAAACTATTTCTCAAGCTCAGACAAAAAAGAAAAACAACGGCATCAAAGGATGTTCTGATTTACAAACCAAAAATTAAATATCAATCATTAAAAGGTGAATTTGAAGTCAGTTAAATCCATTTTCTAAGTTCAGGGATTTTACCATCAAAATGTAATTTTAAACAAGCGACACGAATGAAATGGTTGCAGTAGATTCTGCAACAGTCTGATCAGATCTACAGTCATCCATCCTGTTTACCGGACTTCCCTCGTCTCTTCCAGAGGAATTCTGGTCCACAAAGGTTAGTGTTCATTTCTCTGCTGGAACTGATGAGCATCATCCATGGACGCTGCCATCAACTACAAAGACAAAACACATTCTATTCATCTCTGTGCTAAAGCTTTTTTCCTCACTCATTTCCATGTTTTAGATGCATTTAAATGGAACAAACGTGCACAAATATACAGGAAAGAACCAGGATTCAACAACATTAGCATGGTAATTAGTTCATGTTCAGCTGATGACAGACTCATGGCAATCTCTATGACGTTCAGCTAGCACAGAACAAAAGTTTGGGTTTTTTAAGCGTAGCTGTTAGCATTTAGCAGTTTGACGCTATCGAAGTTTTAGTTTAGACTGAAACTTTCCACCAAACAGCTGTAGAAAATGTTTCACTCACCCAAACACTGACGTCTTGAACGTTGCTCACGGGGGAACGGGTCGTTGTATAAAATGGTAAATGGTGTGCTTAGTGCTCCTCTTGGGCAGACAACCTAAACCTAAACCACCAGAAGCAATGTGGAGGCCGGTGTCTTGCTCAAGGATATTTTGACATATAGGAGGACGAGGTGGAACCAAGCCTGCAGCTAGGCCTGAACAAGAAATCACAAATTTATCGTTCAATACGCACATCGCAAAAGACGGCGAAAATTAAATGGTTACCTTAAATGTGGTGAAACGATCTTATGGCAGTTTGGTGTATTTAACACGTCAAATAAATCCATTTATGTTTTTGACCAATCAGAAGGAGCCCTTTTAAGTTAGCCGTTCCCCACCTATGTAGACAGGGGTCATTTAGAGTATGATTTACGTTATTTTGACTCCTATTTAAATTCAACTGTTCCAGTAAAATGGAAATTATGTTTTTGGTTGTTGTGCTATTCGTTCATGTAACACAAGTTATATCATCATCGCAATATTGATCACTAATATCACACATCACAAGTTTTCCTACCTCCAAACATTCAGACACTGGCTGTGTCCGAATTTCCACTCTAATACCTAACTACTAAGAACAGGACTATCTAGTGGACTATAAAAGCAATTCGGACACTATGCTGACTACTTTTTTTTTTTTTAAATGGTGTCATTGGTTCACAAAGTTAAAATCTAATTGATATGAGCGCTTTGCAACGATCATTCATGAATCACTGAGTTCTGAGGATAAAAACGTTGATATTTTATTTAAATACTTTATATTTTGCAAAAATTGTTTAAATGCAAAACATCGTGGCCTATATTCGCCACTCTAGTGAGTATCGATGTACACTGGCTTTTAGCAGAGACTTCTGGGACATTTCTAGGGTACTGGATATTGGAATTGTAGATTTGGACAGCAATGCAAAATGACGAACGCACTATATAGAGAGTAATGAAGGAATTCAGACACAACATCTGTGAATCCAGACATCTGGAGTCTTGTGCTTCTGTCTGCTCTGGTGCAACCACTTCAGGCTCCGCCCATTTATGCCAACTATTATGTAAAAATGCGTTTGTGAGACATAAAACATCAGACATTCGGGTCAGCATGAAAACCTGAGGGTGGACCCCCACCAGCTCACAGGATAGTCGGCTTCATTTAGGGAGTGTGACCTGAACTCTGGAGCGGACGATCCAGGTGGTTCCCAGAGAACCGAGCGTGAGCGAGCAGGTCCCAGCTCACCTGAGAGGAAACCAAGGAGCTCAGCGGAACCACAGAACCCGTCTCACAGGAGGAAGCAGGACTCATGAGAAGGTTGGAAACCATCTTCCACGGCAAACGTGGTGCAGTGAGGAGCTACACCCACTCCTACAATGAGATTCAGCAGGACTATGCTGTTCTTCATGCTCATGAAGACAACAGCGCCCCCTAGTAAGCAGTGTTTGTAACTGCATTACAATGTGCCTCTGAGGGCCATGTGTGAAGGCCGACCAGAGGCAGACGTTCCTCAGCATTCTCCACCTTGTCGGGTGGAGTCATGTCCTTTAGCTGGAGTTAAGGAGGACACAGCTCTGAAATGTTCTGGGTTAGGAACCAGAACCACAAAGACGTGCGCATGCCAAGTGTCAGACCAGAGAGAACATCAACCATTGTCAGAAGAACAGGGCTTACAGAAGAGCTAAACTCGTGGGAGGGACCCTGGTTCCACCTGCGCAGGTAAACCTGTGGGCTGGTTTCTATGGTAACCGGGTTGCTGAGACCTCTTCCCTTCTGGGACAGTCCTGAAGTGAACCGCACCAGAGTTCAGGTGAGCGTTCACACCCACCAAACCAAGAGGACCAGATCTGGACCAGAACCAACCCCGATGGGTCACGTTAACCCCCGAGGACAGGACGTCCGGGCACGCGCGCGCAGGAAACGTTTATGGAGCTCAATATAAACGTTACGTACGCTGATGCAGTGGGCTCCCGGCGGCCTGCTGTGGCAGAACGGGCTGTCGATGAACGGGGCTCCGGGTCCCGCCGGCCTGAAGGGAGGGGTGGGGGGCGGCGGGCGTCCGAACGGCGGCGGACCGCGCGCTCGCGGGTCCGGGCGGAACATGGGCGGCTCCCTCACAGAATCGGCCGCTTAAATCGAGATTTCCCGAGCTGCACTTCAGAACAAGGAACGCTTATCGAGCTCAACCGGGAAACGCTCTGTTACACATCCAGGTGACGCTTCCACTCTTCTTCGTGTAGTTTAAATGGCGGGAGGCACCAACGACAAGGAGCATTACCGCCCCCTGCTGTATTGGAGTATGGGTTGGAGTGGGGCTACCTAAATTAAAAAAAAAGATATTCTCCTCAATAATCTGGTTCTGTTCAAAAAGCCTATAATTGCACCATTTACATTTTCCTCCCCTCCCAAAAGCTTCTTCAAACTCAGCCGTTCATCCTCTGGCAACCGTACTCTATTGTCCAGCTCTCTTCTTTCTTCCCCATACAATTCACAATGATGAAAAATAAATAAATAAATAAATGACACAATGACACAAAATGTGCTCCACTGATTCTTCCCCTTTCCCGCAATCTCACAAACCAGTTGGATGTTTCCCTATCAAATGTAATGTATTAGAGCAGTGTCCCATCCTCAAATGTGATATTATGCTGATCCGTGATCTCTGGTGTTTACCCTGATATTCATACCCTTCCTTACTTTGTCTTGAATACTGAATAGATGTTGACATTTCCTCTCCCTTTCCCATTGTGTCTGCCATTTTCCCATAATACGCCTCCTCATAATCGTCCTAATTTCCGTTCTGCCCAAAGGAATTTCCATCTCTATACCGTTTCAACGCCCGAGTTGCCATAAAATCAGCCATTTCATTTCCCTTCACCCCCTATGTGCTGGTACCCACATAAATCTGATGCTCATCTTCAATTTTTCCAACCTGAACAAACTCTCATAAATTTCATACATTAGATCTGACCTGCTATCAGAAGAAAAAGATTTCAAGGACATCAATGCTGATAATGAGGGAACATATTCCATCTCCAATTCTATTTTGTTCTAATCAGTGTAAACTAAATGATATTGCCAACATTTCAACTGCAAAAACTGAAAGATCCTTTGATGTCTTTATTCCGACATAGTAGGGATACAGAAAGAAAAACCAGTTCTCATTGCATCTGGGTCTTTAGATGCATCTGTCTATATGGGTATAAATGAGGCATGTAACGTGTCTAGCCTGTCTGGTGTGATTTCATCCCAGTTTCCCTTCACTTTGCTACTCGGGTTTTACCATAAATCTTTGTTTCTCTCGCTAATCTATCTAATTTCCAAGCACCACTTTTGTTTTTCCCACTACCACTTTCCCAACAAGGAGCAAAAGCCCCCCAAACTATGTGCTCTTCATCAGGACAACCCTGTATGTTCACCCAATAATTAAGAAGCAGTTGTTTAACTCTGATCCCCCATTTCAACTTGTAATGACACAGCTGGAGTTGACCTCATAGCCCCAGTGCATATTCTCAACGCCCGATTTTGAATGACCTCTACCTTATGTAACAGCGTTTTGCAAGCTAAATTGTAAACAATAATTCCATAATCTGTGACTGACCTAATCATTGTAACATATATTTGTCTCAAAGCCTGTGCACTAGCTCCCCACCCAGTGCCTTTCAAGCATTTGATTTGATTTGATTTGATTTGATTTATTAATTTATTTCAAGCATTGTAGTCAAAGCAATAAAGAAATTACACGTTTATCAAACTCATTACAGAAATGATGAAATGCATAGATTAAAAAGACAGAAAACAAAACAAAAATGTCACTTAAATCACATTTGCTTAATTAAATACAGTGATCATTAACTGAAGTATAAGTAAAGTTTGATTTATTGCTTGAAAAGGAGTGGGAAGAAGCAAGCTTATATAATCCCACCCCTACTGAGTTCATTCATTTGATAGTTTTACAGTGTTTTAAATCCGGTTCTGTTCAGCTAGATTCTCTTGAAGTAACAAAATCCAGTGTCTAGTAATGATTGATGATCTTCAGAAAACATTCCTTCATGATTTCAGTAAACAGTAACGGTACCGAAATGTAATAATAATTGATTATCATTAAAACACATGATATCATTAAGCTAGAAATTATTGCTACACATTGCAGATCAAGTAAACAAAATCAATAGCTTACTGGTTATAATTCAAACCTTTCAGTAATCAACATTACAATGTAACACTCAGTGGTTGTAATTAAAAGAGCTTTGATTATTTCACCACAATCAAGTTCACACATGTATTTGGAATTATTCAAACACCTGTTGATCCTTAAATCCTCTTATCTTCATATCCTGAAATAAGAGTTTCTTTATACATTTTCTTGAATATTTGAACATTTTTTGAGCTCATTACTTAACCTGTTCCAAAGTTTAGTGCCACACACCGAGACACAGAAACTTCTCTTTGTGGTTCTTATCAGTTTGGTCTTGAAGTTCCCACATCCCCTCAGTTTGTTCCTCCTTCATTTTCCAAGAACTGTTTTTGGATATTGAATGGTAACGATTTCCAACTGGCTCTGTATAAAAGTTGCGCAGTGTAAAAATCCACAAGGTCATGCAGTTTTAAAAGTCTTGATTGATAAAATAGATTGTTTGTATGATCAAGATATCCGACTTTATGTACAATTCTGATGGTTCGTTTTTGAAGTAAACAGAGAGGATGTAGTGAGCTCTTGTAATTATTCCCCCAAATTTCTATACAGTAGGTGAAATATGGTAATATTAAGGAGCAGTACAATAAATATCCACTGTTGTATCCTAATATATGTTTAGATTTATTTACGATTGAAATACTTTTTGAGACTTTAGTTTGTATGTGTCTGGTGTGAGGCTTCCAACTTAGTTTGTCATCGATAAAAACCCCTAAGAATTTGATTTCTGTAACACTTTCGATTAAGATATTATTTATTTCAATTGAGAGCCCTTTATTTGCGTTGTAGTTTCCAAAAAACATCACTTTGGTTTTATCTAGGTTCAAAGATAATTTGTTGTAATCCATCCATAGTTTTATTTTGTTTAGCTCTGTGTTCACCACCTTGATAATTTCCCTATGATTGTCTGTAGAATAGAATATATTTGTGTCATCAGCAAATAATATGAGTTTCAGAAGCTTTGAAACATTGAATATATCATTTATGTAAATATTGAATAGCAGCGGGCCCAGAATTGATCCTTGTGGGACACCACGACTTATCTCTTTGGTTTCTGATGTATATTCATCAATCTTGACAAATTGTTTTCTTCCCGTTAAATAGCTTTTGACCCAAGTTAGCGCTAGTCCTCTTATCCCGCACACTTCCAGTTTGTCAAGTAGGATGTCATTATTGAGAGTGTCAAATACTTTTTTTTTGGTCATGAAAATTCCAGCTGCATATTTCTTTTCGTCCAGAGCATTTGTGATTTCCTCCACAGCATCAATGATAGCCAATGAGGTAGATCTATTTTCTCTAAAACCATATTGGTTTTCATTTATAATGTTATGTTTTTCAATAAATAAAGCTAATTTATCATAGAATATATTTTTCTAAAATTTTTGAGAGTTGTGGAAGAGAAACAGGTCTATAGTTTGTAAATTGGTGTTTGTCTCCACTTTTATAGATAGGAATCATCTCATTATATTTATGACTTTCTTACATCTGCCTACTATACTATCAATATTCTCTGTCCATTTCAATTTTGTATCAAATACAACTCCAAGATACCTAAAACTACGCACTTGCTCCAATACTTCTCCAGGTGATGCTTTCAAAGTAAAAGCCCTCATTTTGTGTTGAACGACTGTCCTCGGCTCAGGTCGGACTCATCTTTGAGGAACTTAAAATGCAAATTAATAAACAGAAGAACACTGGATAAAAGAATTCATAATTTAAAATGTTTTTTTTTTAAAGAAAATCTAATTTGAAACAAAACTTAGCCTTTGTCCGAATTCCCACCCTAACTGCTTAAAAACTATAGAGTAGTGAAGGAATTCGGACACAACCTTAATGTTTCTGTAGGATGAGTAAATAAAACAACCAACACAGGAAGGGATTTAAAAAAAGTCAGATCCAGAACCTCCTAGGATGATTTTAGCGTGAAACCAGCATATTAAGCAAGTATTTCAGAACAGAATGTGAATGATGCTGTGATGCTCGGCGCTCCTTTTTCCTTTACAGTTCTCTTTTCTTACACCCATTTAGACACGTTTCTTTGGTCCATCCTTAAAGAACTCAGAGCTCATAACCACTCAGAGTAACTGACTGCAGCAGTTTCTTCAAAAATGAGGAGGACCTGTCTTCTTTGCAGGTGGAAGAAAGGAAGAGCTGCATCGTCCACTTGGAAATGGAAGTGAAGGATGAAGGACTGGTCAAAAAGGGGTCAAGGACAGAACCCTGTAAGACACCCCTACACATTTTTATGCTTTCCATCCATCTGAGCTCACTAAACCCCCTTTGGGGTCACAGGGTTCCTGGAGCCTATCTCAGCTGGATGACGGCGGGGTACATGCACCCTGAACAGGTCGCCAGTTTGTTGTAGGACCACACAATCACACCCACATGCACACCTATGGACATTTTAGCGTCACCAATCAACCTGTGCAGCATGTTTCTGGACTGTGGGAGGAAGCCGGAGAGCCAGGAGCCAAAAAGCAGTTACAATGTATGTCCATTATTCATTCACTCCTCATTCATACTTGGTAACTGCTGATGTACCACAGCTGCCCCAGGGCAGACTGACAGAGGCGTGGGTGCCAGTTCCTGCCTACGGCCCCTCTGACCATCACCGGGATCATTCATGCACAATCACACACACTAGTGGATCCATGTTGGAGGTGAGGTGAAGTGTCTTGCCCAAAGTGTTTATTCATTCAAGTAAAGGAAATCACAAACTCCACACAGACAGCAACACTTTTTTAATTGTTTGCTTGTCCATGCGACCCCCCCCCCCCTGTGCACCACATTCCCAGGCGCTTCAATCTTTAACAGAAAATAATCCAGACTCATCTGAGGAGGGCAAACAGCAGCCCCCTCCAACCCCCCCGTCTCCAAACGAAAAACGTAGACCTCAGACTTTGTGGGGGGGCAGAGGTCACTCTCAGAACCGTTCCTGCTTTTAGGTCCAAAAATGCACAAGAACCCTCCCAGAAAGAGGTGCTTTAGCAGGCCCCCACCCCCTTCACCTATCCTTCACAGCGTCATCAGTCAAGGTGAGAGGATGGGGGCTCTCTTTGTCCCCCTCAGCTGTTATAGTGCCTGCCCTGGTTGAAACCGGCCTGGTTAAATTGTTGCCCCCCATGCTGAAAAAACTGTTCAAATTGACCCCCTTGACTAAAACCAGAGCCTCCTCTGCCCCCCCAACCACCACTTTGGCCTCCTCTGCCTCCTCTTCCACGTCCCCCTCGACCTCCACGGCCCCCACCACGTTCCTGATGCCAGCTTCCATCCTGGTGATAGTTGTCCTGGTAACTGCCTCCTCTTCCGTGGTAACCAGCATCCTGGAAGGCCCCCTGTCCACCCCCTCCAGCTCCGTAGCTTCCTCTACCCCCCGCATCATGATACCCACCCCTTCCCCCGCCACTTCCCTCCCCCCAGCTGCCCTGCACTCTCCCCCCTCTACCTCCTCCTCCTCTGCCAACCCTGTCTTCATGGCCCCCTCCTGCTCTTTCATAGCCTCCTCTGCTGCCCCCGTGCCCACTCCCATAGTGTCCTCCGCCTTGGGGTGCATCTTGACGCTTCTGCCAGGAGGGCATCTCTGGGGGCGGAGGCTCAATCTCACAGGGTCTGCCCCCCCTGTCTGGCACTCGTCCCATCAGAACCTGGGGAGGGGAGGGGTGGAGATGAAAGACATTGACAAATGCTGTCAAGATTTCGGAAGAGGCTGTGGATCCAGCTGAAACAATAAAACATTTAGGTGGGAGCTCTAGAGAAAGGTTAACCCCCAGTGCGTGCCCCCCCCTGGTTTTACAGAAGGAGCACCGCCCCACCTTGTTAATCGCGCAGGCCGTCTTCTCCCGGATCTTCCCGCTGCTCGTTCTCAGGATCTTGGAGAAGTCCTGCCGCGCAGCCAGAAGATGAGCAACGGAGACGCAGCTTCTGACGGCGAGTGCCGAGCGCAGCGGCTGGTACACCTGGCCCAGCTTCTCCGCCCGCACCTGCAGACACCACAGAGAGCCTGCAGGAGTTCTCTCCCCTTTAGGCTCAGAAAGCCTACCAGCAAATGTCTGACTATCAAGCTACGTTCACACCAGCATGGGCAACATGCATTCAAGCCACCACTTCCAGTCAAAGTCCATGTAAACGCACGTGTAAGCGTGTTCGGGCCTTCACATTCCAAACTCTCACATGTAGTGAAGCAAGTTTCTAAAATCAGTGTTTGGGCTCTACGTACGAAACGCATCGCCACTGAGCACATGTTGTTCCCAGCCACAATTTTATGTCACCAAGTCTTTCATTTCTTGGAATAGAGCTGTGGCAAAAAAAGTCTGGAGAAAGATTCAGGAGGTTTGCACCCCGCTATTTCATATCAAGCCTCTCCACATGCGGTAGCATTGGGTAGTGACGGACCAGTGTGAACCCTGCGTGCTAAACTCATAGAACGCGTACGGAAGAAGGCCAGGCGCTCTGAGGGCTAGACGGTCGGCCTCTAGGAACCCAGAGTGGGTGAAAGAAAACCAAGACAAGAGGATTTTCTAAGACTATTATGATTGTATTGACAAATATTGACCAGACAAAAACAAAGAACATAAAGTCTGTCCCGTGTCCAGGAGTGTGGGGGTTGGATGTGTCATTTTTTATCCTTGCACATTGCTTTTTATTCTGTTTGTCTGTTTAGTCTGCCCACTTTAGAGAGAACTGATCGAAATGTCATTATTCTAGAATGACATAAAGGCTTTCTGTTCTATTCCAGCTGCTGCTTGGTTTTTGTGGCTCAGACCTGAAGACAATGACAGTGTGATGGCTATCATGTCGGGGGGGCTTTGTGTGAGCCGGTACCTTTGCCTTGTCGGACCAGCCGAAGGACTGCACCGTCACGTCCAGACGCTTCAACAGCGTCTTCCTCCGCACCTCGTACTCGTTCACCAGCGTCTGGTTTATGGCCTCAATCTTTTCCTGAAAAAGCACAGACCGGTTCACACGGGCAGGGAGCAGAGCCCCCACGCCGAGGCGTCGCCTTGTTTACCAAGTGCACAGGTCCAAGCGGTCTCTTCAGCAGCGGCTCCCCCACGTGACCGGCCGGCACTCGACTCAGGGCTTCCTTCAGCTGGAAGAACAACTAGATGTCATTACGGGTCGCTGATGGTCAAATATTCACACACAAAAAAAAAAAATCACAGGAGAACAAGGTGCAGCAGGAGGACAAGGTGCCCCAGGAGAACAAGGGGCCGCAGGAGAACAAGGGGCTGCAGGAGGACAAGGAGCTGCGGGAGGTCAGGAAGGGGAGCACATTTCTGTCAAACAGGTCCGGTTCCTCCTGCAGGATCACCTCTCCAGTCCATGACTGAGGACCAAGCTGTGTTTGGATCAAGTCAACTTGAGCAGAAGTCATGCAACAGCTGGACTGACCTTCTTCTCAATGCCGGTGAAAAACTGGAACATGGTGATGTTGGCTGGAGGTTTGGACATGCCCAGCGCCACGCAGATCCCCTTCAGCTCCTGGAAGACTGGGCTGCCAGCCTCCTGGGCCTTCCTCTGAGGTTTGTTCACCAGGATCATCCTGGAGGCCTCCAGCTCTGACACCAGGAAAGCTGCAGCACAGAGAAGAAGGGGCTTCAGGAAGCTGAGGGACTCGGCCTGAAGTCTGGCAGGTCATGATGATTCACACTGACAAGATGGAAACTTGTGTGTTTCAGTGCTTCACGTGTGCATCCACAGACTCGTCTACCTTCATTTATAAGTTACTTTGATGTGTTTAATGTTTCACGTTCTCCCTTCTCTGAAGACAGTTTTAGATCTGAACAGCTTCATTTTCAGGTTTCGTACGGTTGATGGTTGACTGGTGACTGTAAATAGTCTGCTAGGTGGGAATGAGTGTGGTTGTATGTCTTTGTGATGGACTGAAATTGCCAGCGTGTAGCCCGCCTTCACCCAACAGTGACTAGGATAGGCTTCAGAACCAGATGACCACAAAAATGAACGGATGCATGCTGGACTTGCACAGTCCTTTTTGTATCATGTATCAAGCCAACACGGAATTTACCGACAGGAAAACTGGCTCTCTGGAAGCATGGGCCAGCTAGGAACGGCCCAGAACCAGTTCATGCTTGGTTTTAAGGAGGCTAAGAGCAAGGAGCTCCAAAGTAGAACCGGACCCTTGAGGGAAAATGCCTGAAAGGGGGAGCTGGAACGTACTTAGCAGCAGCAGACAGTGGCTCCTGCTGAGGAACCTCTGGGTGACGTCTACAGCGGTGAGGGCGGGGTAGGGACAGGCCAGCTCGGACAGAAGACCGCTCATCTCCAGCTGAAAGCTGTCTGCCTCAGTAGGACCTGCGGGGCAAAGGGACAGCAGAGCCGTGTGACGCAAACAGGAAGTGGATCTGCTCGGTAACAGGGACAAGTGGCTGATCACAGGTCAATCGTCTCACAGTTGGTGGCGTGGACGTTCTCCTCCAACCTGCAGTAAAGTCGGAGCTCCGACACGATCCAGGCACAGACCTTGGTGAACTCCGGAGAAGCGGCCCCCCCGCAGACAGCTCTATCCAGGGCTCCTTCATCCAGCAGTGGACCCTGGTACCTGCAGGAACCACACTCATGAATGCGGCCCCTCCCCAGCAGACTGCAGCTCTGATTGACTGTATAAGAGAACTGGACCGAGTGATAGAAAACCGCCTACATCCAGCCCCAACCAAATGAAGTTAATTCAGTCGCCATTTTTCCACAATATGGACGCCACCATTTGGAGCAAGATGTCAGTAAGCAGTGATTGGTCCACGTCAGTATGCATCAATGTTTCTATGGCAACTATTCTCACCAATCAGGACTGAGCTTGTTGGAAGGCGACACCCCTTCCACTGAGAGTGGGCTTGGGGGAGAATCTGTGAAACGTTTTGAACATTTGAGGCGGGGGCAAGCAGGCCCCACGCTTTTACTGAGGCATCTGATTGGTCAGTTTATAACTTGAATAATTAACAATAAAGAAATAATTTCATCAAAAAAAAAAATAGGACATTGGCTTCTTCCTGTTTGGAACGCCAGGGGGGAGGGAGTCGCTCAGTCCAGTTCTAATATACAGTCAATGGTCCTGAGACTCAAAGAACAGGGATGAGGGATTTAACCCCATGAGTCTTCCTTCAGGGGGGACAAAGGTGAAGTCTACTCTTCCTGGACGGGGTGAGAGTGAAAACTAAATTCAGACTGTTCATCTAATGTTCACTTCTCCACGAAAAAATGGTGTTCTTCTGTAAAGGAAAACAAAACTTTGTGGTGGAGAATCTGAATCCTGGCATCAAACACAAACTGAAAGACATTTTTAGATAAAGAAACATTATTACTTTAGAGTCCCACTCCAATCATATTTTGATCTATTTTCAAAGCGTTCGCATTCGTCCTTTCATTCTGATTGTACCATTTTAAGCCCCCATCTAAAAACCTGAGTCATTTAATAGGACATAGGCTGTGTCTGAATTCCCACCCTAACCCCTATATAGTGCGTTTGTCATTTTGTAGCGCTGTACGAATCTCCAATTCCAAAATCCAGTGCCCTAGAAATTTCCCAGAAGTCTCTGTGAAAAACCAGTGTGCATCGATGCTCACTAGATTGGCGAATATTTACATATATTTACAAAAAAAAAAAAAGTAGTGAGGGTGGTGTTCAAATTACTTCTAAAATTCAGGGCACTACATAATGCTGCACCATCTAGTTTTTCAGTAGTTAGGGTGGGAATTCGAACAGAGCCATAGTTTCTGCAGGAGTTCATCAGAAATTCCCTCTGAGTTGTGGGTTGGACTGTTGGTGAGGAAGTAAATCTCTGCTGGTGATCGTGATCTCAACATCCTCTCTCCCACTAGCTTACAGCCCAACCTAACATTAGTGCTGCAACAAAAAGAGTGATCAATATTGGAGCAATCCATCCGTAAACAACACCATTATCATTGGAGTGGATCTTTACGGCAAAACGTATTTACTTATGTTTGATTTTCTACTCGATTTGATTTACATTGTATGTTTTAAAGCAGCAGTATGACACGCCCCTGCTGCTGCTGCGTCATCCTTTCTTCTATGCACTAAGGCTCAGACAGAAACCGTGGGCTTGTGCACACAGAGCCAGACTCCGTGCGTCGGTTCCGGGTCAGGTTCCTGCCTGCGTCATCACGCTCGTGCTGACACGTTATACCCGAACCGGTCTGACACCGGTCCGGAGCTAACTGGTACTAGAACCGCCGCTTGTTCAGCTTCCTCGGGGTCACGTTTGTGAGCGTGCCCACATGCAGCCGGGACCGGAAGTGCTGGTCTCCCTGCTGAACGTAAAACGAACCGCGAGACTCACCCCAGATCCTCCAGAGACAGAAGCACGTCGTTCTCCATCAGGCTGAATTCTGCCGAAGAACCGAACCGAGCAGCACCGCAGCACAGCTGCTTTTACCGGGACCTCCGCTCCCTTGGACTCGGTGTAAAGCTGCTACCACGGCGGCGTTACTGCCCCCTGCTGGCGCGGCGAAGAACAACACAATATTAACTCAAGTCTGGCCAAATAGAATTTAAATTTTACATAAAAATAGGCACAATATACAGGCAGCAATAAAAAACGGATGTTCTTCATTTTTACATTTTTTATGTATATCTATATAAAAGAGGGGGGGGGGGTTCCATGTTTTTCGTTCTAATTTTTTTCAAACTACAAAGGAGGAGACTAGACACTAGTCTTATCTGCTCCTGAAAACTATAAGATGACTAATATTAAAAAGAGCCACAATTAGTGTCCGTGTCACAGACATTTTCTGTTTTGTTTATGTGTTTGTCGTGTTTTGTTCTTTCTACTTTATCCACTAAGAGTACAGAGCAAAGTGTTGGGGAAGTAGGTTTGATTCCCGGGGCGTGCAGTGAGCTAAGATCCAGTGGGTCTTTAGGCAAGACCCTGCATGGTGCTGTCTATCAGGGTCTCCCTGCACCTTAGAAGTACAGGGTTGTGTCAGGAAGGGCATCCGGCATAAAAATCTCTGCCAAACCACCTGTGGGAATCAGTGAAAGCTGATTCGCTGTGAAGGGATAAGCTGAAGGGTGAACAGCAACATGAACTGTTTAGTTTTGTTTGTGGGTCAAACCACATGACAAGATCAGGGAGAAAGCAGCAAAATCCATGGGTGACCTGATAGGACGCTCACGTTGTGGGTGTGGTCAACATTGTGGGACATTACTGAGAAACTGCTTTTGTTAGTCTGGGGTGTTTTCGTGTACTTTATTGACGGTCCCTGCCTGCCTCTGCAGCTTCACCTGCAACAACATCAAAGCTCAGAACAGGCAGATCCTATTTATTCATAAAACTCCAGCTGTTACATGTGTTTCGCATCACCAGAAACATAAATAAACAGTTCATACTGGTCAATATTTAATACTTTCCTAACAATTTGGCCTGTAATGTTTGTGGATAAAGTCAGTAGGAAGAACAAAACAGTCTGGTGATATCATGACGAACATATAAACAAAATTAATAATATCTGTGACAAAGAAGCTGTCCATCCATCTTCTGCTCATCCGGGTGGCAGGGGCAGCAGGCTAAGCTAAGATGCCCAGACTTCCCTCGCCCCAGCACTTCCTCCAGCTCCTCTGGGGGGACCCCGAGGCGTTCCCAGGCCAGCTGAGAGACATAGTTTTTCCAGTGTGTCCTGGGTCTTCCCAGGGCCTCCGCCCAGTGGGACATGCCTAAAACACCTCCCCAGGGAGGCGTCCAGGAGGCATCCAGACTAGATGCCCGAGCCACCTCAACTGGCTCCTTTCGATGTGGAGGAGAAGCGGTTCTACTCCGTACTCTCACGGGTGACTAGCTTCTCACCCTATCTCTAAGGGAGCGGCCAGCCACCCTGCGGAGGAAGCTCATTTCAGCCGCTGGTATTCGGGACCTCGTTCTTTCTGTCGACCACATAACTACGGATACTGCTCCGATCCACCTGTCAATCTCACGCTCCGGCCTTCCCTCTTTGGGGTAAACAAGACCCCAAGATATTTAAACTCCTCCACCCGCAGGAGCACCTCACCCACCCATGGGCTGCTGTAGTGCAGAGGTAGGGCGATCAACCCATGATCGAAAGATTTCAGGTACGATTCCCGCCTTGCAAGCCCATGAGTCAAAGTGTCCTTGGGCAAGACACTGAACCCCACCTTGCCTCTGGTGGTGGGCAGGTGCCTGTGTTTGGCACATCTGCCACCAGTGTGTGAATGTGTCTGTGACTGTAAAGCGCTTTGTCCTTGTAGGTAGAAAAGCGCTATATAAGTGTACGCCATTACCATTTACCAGAGATGGCAAACTACCTTTCTTCGGTGGAGTACCATGGCCTCAGATTTAGCGGTGCTGACCCTCATCCCAGCCGCTTCACAGTCAGCTGCAAACCGCCCCAATGCATGCTGGAGGTCCTGGCTAGATGAAGCCAACAGGACAACATCATCTGCAAAAAGCAGAGAGGAATCTGTGGTCCCCAAACCAGACCCCCTCCGGCCCCCGACTGTGCCTAGAAATTCTGTCCATAAAAACAATGAACAGAACCGGTGATCCTCTTCCTATTATAACTGAAGTGAAATATTTAAATATTTTAACAACAAAAGACCAATGATAATGATACATTTGATACATTTAAAATTATATGATTGAAACAACTTTTCATCACAAAAATATTATATCTGGAATAAAAAGAACAGTTTATTTAAACACAAGTATTGTATCATAGAACATTGGTTTTGAAATACGATTATTTTTGTGTATAAATTATTAAACAAGCATGGGCTTACTTTTAACATATGAGGAATTTCTCTCTAAATTTAACATCCCTGTTCCCCCGTTGAATACACTAAAGTGTTTGGAGCTGGTTCCTCTGGCTTATGCATGCCTTTTAAATTTCAACAGAGTTAATGTTGAGGAGCCTTCTCTGCTATTAATACTCCTGTGGGGAAGTTATGTCCGTCCAGTTACCTCAGGAAAAACATGAAATCCACAAGAGCATTATTGCAAATTAATGTTGTACCTCAGAGCATGTCTTATTGGAATATTTTTGTGGAAGATGATGCATGGAAGGAGGTTTGGCAAACCCCTAATAAATTATTGATCACCAATAAAGTAAAAGAAGTTTCTTTCTGGATTGCCCCAAGAGTTTGTCCTGTTACATTTTTCATTAAGAGTAGATTTAGATTAAAAATGGATAAATCTTTTAGTTTTTGCTGTTATTCCCAGTTATCTGTCTTTTCTGATGTTATCCTTAGGTGAAAGTGTTTTGGCAGAACATTTGTGATTTCATTCATGACTACATTGATGCTTGTTTTGGAAGGATGTCCTGTTGGGTCTCATATCAAAGGGACTCTGGTCTGCTCTTAATGAATCTCTTGCTTATTTTGGCCAAATATCATATCAACAAATGTAAATTCTCTGGACGAAAACCTTGTTTTATTGTTTTCGTTTCTGAGTTCAGTTTGTATATTAATCGTATCTGTAACTCTGAGACACTAAAAGCAATCAAAATCTTGTCTGATAGTAAAGATTCAATATTTTGCCGTAAAAAACGAATCCTCTGGCTTATTTCTAATCTTGTTTTATCTTATATGTGTCTGTGATATTTGCAATTGTTCCCTTATTGCATAACTGAATGTGAATCTCTGTAAAATGAAATGTGCAATATAGTTTGTCGGAAAAAAACAATATGTTCCTGATGGGATCCAAAAACAATTTGAATGACGGAAATGCTCAGAAACGCAGTTATAACTCCTAATTCATAATGTCCTCCATTATGAGAGAAATGCTACTAGAATATGCTAAAAACACCAAAAATATGACTTTCATTGAATTTCTTTCTTAATTAGAACGAAAATTGAGTAAAAAACAATTGTTGACCTATGAATAAACTAAGAAGTGTTCGGTGTACAATAGTATGTCAAGTTGCTCAGTTTCCCTCCAGTCCAGCAGGTGGCAGCACTGCAGTGTCCGCGGACATTGAGCGCAGCACGGCTGCTGTCACCCCGGTAGTTCCGGTACATTTGCCCGCACCAGCAGCGGGGAGATGTCGGCCCAGGAGAAGGTTAGACTGCTGCTCAGCCGGCAAAATGGAAAACCGGTTCTTAAGCCGAACCGAGCCCTGGTTCTGAAAGGACGCCGTGGCGATTCGCAGACCCCGGAAAGGCGGTAAGGCAGGCGCGAGACTTTCTCTCGCGAGCTCAGCCTAGCCAAGTGATGTTTTTGTTGTTGTGTTAGCTTTCTATCTGTCGCGTGCCAAACACAGGTAAAGAAAAGGAACCACACACACAACATTTTTGTTGGCCTACCGTGCGACCAAGTGCATCAGCGTACAACGCACATGTGATGTCTTCAAACACGCACCAGTCTATCCTGTCACTTTAAAATACTGGATAGAAAACATTGAGTTATCACCATTTTTACAATTTTAGGAAACAAAATGTTAAGCCGGGAAAACTATTAAGACCCATTCATTCATTCACTCATTTTCTAATCCGTTTCTTCCTTTTCGGGGTCACGGGGCTGCTGGAGCCTATCCTAGCCACTTGTGGGTGAAGGCTGGGGACATCCTGGACAGGTCGCCAGTCTGTCACAGGGCCTCAATCCCACACCCATTCACACCTATGGTCAATTTAGAGTGACCACTGAACCTATGAAGCATGTTTTTGGACAGTGGGAGGAAGCCGGAGAAAATCCACGCATGCATGGGGAGAACATGCAAACTCCACACAGACAGGTCCCAATTGGTGTTCTGGTTCAGGTCCTCTAGCTGGGACTTGATCCGAGGCCTTCTTTCAGTGAGTCAAGAGCTGCGACAGCTTTTTTATTTTTAAAAATCCAGTTTTTAAAAATAAAAAAAGGTTTAATAAAGCTGGTTTTAACCCTAAGTCTCCACTTAACTAGTTTGTGTAAACAAGAACGAACCCTGAAAGAGTGACACAGAACCGGGGTTACGGTGTCGGTACCGGTGTAGGTACCATAACCGTTCGGCCTGGAGCTTCGGTTCGAGGTCCTTCGACTAGTGCTGACGTCACACTATGTGACTGGCTGTCTGTTGGCCCGATGACGTTTCAGACAGTGATTGGTCTGGACAAATTAAGGGATTACCATAGAAGAAAACATTATGAAGTCTTTTGTAAACAAACAGAGCTGCGGCATATAAAAATGACAAAGAAAATTGTTAGACACAGTTTATGAGGGAAAACAAGTTTAGGTTACAAAAGGGAACATGAAACATTTTCTTTTTCCTAGGGGGGGGCTGGCAAAAAATAATTGAGAAGCACTGCTGTAGTGTGACATTGTACTCAGTCGAAAGGACCCCAAACGGAAGTTCCAGGCAGAACGGTAATGGTACCTACACCGGATCGACTCGGGTCCTTCGACCAATGCTGACGTCACCCTATGGCAACTCCAGTTGGACAAACTACTCAAACTACTTAGCGATTTTACTACTTAGCGACGTTACCCTACGGTAACACCAGTTGCACAAACTACTTAGCGATTTTACGTTTCCTTTTGTAAAGTTTTTCTCACTCACAACTAATAATGCCATTTTTAATTTTAAGGTGTCTGACATAATTGTTTGTTATGTCGGACATTATTTTTTGTTACACCAAATGCAAACTGTACTTTAAAACATAAACAGAACAAATATGTTCTGTTTATGTTTTAAAGGGAGAACCATTGGCAATATAAACTTATTTTTACAATTTGAACAAATGTATGACTGTATAAAAACAATATTTATTTATGGTGTGCAGTCTGGTTTAATTCTCCCAAATGTCAGTTTTCCCTTTTTTATCTCAGAAAAAAACATTGTCACATTGACAACTATAATCAAAAGGAGCAGCCTACAGTCCTAAGCATTAATCAAATTCTACACTATGGAATTACAGAACCTCATTGGATTTAACAGTTATGATTGTAAAGTTTATATTTCCTGTTTAAAACTTGTTGAAAGCATTAAAAAACTAATTACAAAAAACAGCACACTTTTTTTTTTGCTCCATTTTTATTTGTTCTTCATGTTTTAGCAAAAAAAAAACAAAAAAAATTTTTTTCAATGTAATAGTCATCCATGTTTCTCACGAATAATGGAAAATTATAGTAGTATCGTTCACCGTAACTGTAAGAGCGTGATTTGTCTTAACCAATACATTGACCAATCACTATTGTATACGTCATCGGGGCAACTTACAGCCAATCAAATAGTGTAACGTCATCATTGGTCGAACGACCCCGAGTCGATCCGGTACCCACAACGGAACTGGTGTTACACCAAAAACTTTGGCCTGCCGCGGGGGAGGGGTTAGTCTCGTTCTCTTATACAGTCAGCTGTCAAAACCTTTGAGGCCGTAAGTGTGGAAGCTTTGACACCTATAAAAGGCTTCATCTCACCATCACTACTGCAAACGTCCAGACTTCTCCAGATCCGCTTTTCTGTCTGAGGTGGAAACCCTAGACTTCAGTCACGGGACCGACGGGGACGTTCTGGACTCCTCCCACCATTGTAGCCAGTTGTTTCATCATCTGATGTCTTCCTGTCCGCAGAGGGCTAAAGTGTCATGCAAACACACTCAGTGAGGCCCAGCTGACAGGGGAACTGTCCCATTCAGTGGCTGGGACCTGCCGGCAAAACAAAAAAAACCCTCTGAAAATAAAAAGAAAAGCTACAAATAAAATAAATGTCGGTGCAAAAAAAATCCATCCAAATAAAAACAGCACCACAGAATAGATTATTGAGGATGGTTTTTGTTGTTTTGTCATTTTAGCCGTCAGTTGTGCTTTTGTTCTCTCTGTAACGGTTGGTTGTTTGTCTGGGGCAGACTCAGCTCTAGAGTGAGACCATGTGGTGATACATGGAACTGTTTGGTTGCATATTGGAGTAAAAGTACAGAACAAGATCCTCCTCTCGTTGGTGGTCTACGGGGGGTTTCTCCCTGTTCGCCAACGTTTAGCCAATAAAGGTTTATATAGCCTCGCCCCAATGGGTTCGATTCACAGCAGGAGTGCAGGGGTTCACATCAACAAACGCCCCTTTCCTTCAAAATGGCTTCAACATTTGCCCAATCATGACCTGGTGAGGGAGAAGGTCAGCAAAACAAACGCTTAAGAAAGGTGTAAACTTAGGTGGACACAAATAAATACAAAAGTAACAAATGCCACTAAATCTTCATGTACTCTTCGTTTGTTTTCCAAATCGTACTTCTCTTCTTCTTTCTCCTTTTCACATCTGCAAGATCGATAAATCCACTTCCGTGGTGCTTTTTTATTTGGATGGATTTTTTTATTTGCACCTGCATTTTTATTTATTTGTAGCATTTTTTTTATTTGCAGCAGCATCTCTTGTTATTTGCAGAGTTTATTTTTTCTTGGAAAAAGATTAATTTGCTCTGATTTCTGATTTCTACATGTCAGAAACTGAATCCACACAGAAGTGCACCATGCATGTTTACTTCAGTTATGACTTGGAGTCTGGTTGGATTTTTGTAACAAAAGTACAAAATTCAACATCCACAGTTTTCTGAAGACTTTTGTCCAACAAATCAAAGGAAATAAGCAGACACGGAGCAGAAGAGGTTAAACTGTCCAGCTTTGTCTCCACAGAGGCCACCTGCATCACTGAGATGTCCGTCCTCATGGCCTGCTGGAAGCAGAACAACTTTGTTGATGCTCTGTGCTCCACTGAGATCAGCAGCTTCTACACTTGTGTGTCCAAAGCTCAGGTATGTTTCTGCTTCTGCAGGTAAGCGGCGACGGAGACAGACGGTGCTCTGCCGTCCTGCTTTCATGTCCCCTTCAGACGTGACGCTGAATCCTCAACTGGTTTTCTGGTCAGACTGATCATCAGCAGGAAAAATCACATCCACCAAGTTCATTTCCATGACAACAGTAAGAAGGAGTTGTCCTCTTTCTCAGGCAGCGATGAAGAACCAGGCAGAGCAGAGTCTCCATCAAGGACGTCTACCTCCAAAACAAGCCCTCACCCTGCTGAAGAGGTTCCCCAACATTCAATCGGAGATCTAACCTGTCACGAGCACACCACCCAGGGCGAAAGGACAGAAGGCGGGGCTTCTATGATTGGGTTTAAGGTGTTGAGACTGGTCAGCTGTTGTATGACTGAGATTTTGTGAATTTGTATTAAATGTATAATAAAGCCGAACTATCGTCTCTCACTGCTTCACTGAGTTACAAGCTTCTCTTGAAGAGTATTCCCATCATCCTCCAGCAATGATGCTCAGATCAAGCTGAAAGCCTTCCTGCTGCCGGCTGCTACAGAGATGCTAAATAGTACTGCTCACACACTCTTAGCACACAAGAAGATATGTGCAGTGCACAAAGTAAAACTACATACTTCTTAAATACACAATTATACTATTCACAACAAAAGCAAAGTTACAAACTATATAATTCATTAGAGATGTGGCGTTCACAAACTCACCGAACAGCTCAACAACATGAACAAGTTTTAGGGCCACAAAAAGGTACAATTACGAGATTTGAAGTCGTAAATTTAAAAGAAAAAAAACTACATTTACGAGATTAGAGTGGAAGTGAGCATGCAGAGCAGCAGGTGAACGCCGCGCAGCAGCAGACTGACTGACTAAACTCAGCTGAACAGGTGAGCTGAATGTTTTTTGATAACGTTCCAAATGTTTGGAAGCTCATTTGTTTGATCTACGGTTTATTAATGTTTAGCCAAGTGGAGCAGGAACGAAGGTTCATGGTTGTGCCGCTAGAGGGCGCACCCTGCATTGTCCATCAGTTCAGCAAGGGGGTGGTGAACTATGTGTAAAGGCCCGTACACACCGGGACGAATATTCGCCAGGCGTTATTCGCCAGCGTTTTTCGCCACGTCTTTTGTGTTCACACCCAGGCGATTTTCGCTGACGATGAGCCGAGCCAACATGCAATTTCATTCCCTGACATTAGATGGCGCTGTACACAAGGTAGTCGCTTGTCACTCAGAAGAAGAGAGCCACTATTTACGCGCTTGTCAGAAGAACATGGTGAGTTTTATCGACTGGTACAAGAGCTGAAAATGTCTCATGAGCGTTTTCGGGGATATTTTAGAATGTCCATCATTATTTCTTTGCAGCAGTGTAGCCGCTACTTGGCGTCTATCTTCTTTGCTGGTATGTATGTGTGCTCAGAAAGGCAGTGTTGTGTTTGAGCGCCCCCAAGTTGTGTTTTACTGTAACTTCAGAAGCTCCAGACACGTGAGCAAAAGCGCCATTCTCATTGGTTGAATGGATTTCGACGCGAGGCGTCAAAAAGAAAAAACGAACCCGAGGCGTTTTTTTTTTTTGACGCTTTGACGCGTGGCGTTTTTTCGCGTCGGTGTGCACACTCTCATTGGTGCCCTTTGTTTAGTCACGAGGCGAATTTTGCCGACGAAAATCGCCGGCGAAATTCGTCCCGGTGTGTACGGGCCTTAAGGCAGTGCTTCTCAAATAGTGGCGCGCGATGCAATGCCAGAGGGGGCGCGCGGTAGTGGCGGTTTTAGGCACAGGTAATGCGGGCAATTGTCCGGTGCGCAAATTTATCGTGGGGGCGGCGGTGACAGCGGCTCAGTGCTTGGAAAGAAATCTGTACCACTATTCGGTTCCTGATGTCTGTTAAGTCACAGAGTTTACACCCTGAAAGTGAACCGCCGTCCCTGCAGCCGCGCTATGAACTGCGCCTCCTGTCACACGTGTGTGCGAGAAGGACAGGGGAGGGGCAGTGGGCTCAGGCTGCAGGTGGAATGGCGCACGCAGAGCGCAACACCATCATTGCATGCCTTTAGATCAGTGGTCCCTAACGCCCGGGCCGCGGACCGGTACCGATCCGTGGGTCATTTGGTACCGGGCCGCACAGAAAGAATAAATAACTTGCATTAATTATATTTTATTTATTTCGGAATCTGAAAGATGTTTTATCTTGAAAAATTGCCCAATTCTCTGTTCCATCAGTCTATTCAGGGGTGCTCATTACGTCAGTCACGATCGACCGGTAGATCTTCAAGACATGAGGGTAGATCACTGGCCAGCAAAGATAAATAAAAAATAAAAAATGTACTTCTAAATAATCCACCAGCCAATCAAAATCCTTACCGAGAAGTACGGGACTTTATTGACATACAGAACAGCCAATCGGACATCTTCTAATACATACGTCACTGATCATGCGTGTTTAAATACACTGAGCGCAAATTCTGTCTGTCATCAGAAAGTGGCTTTCTGACCGCAGCACGTCAAGTCCCCGGCAGAAAACCACTACGGACAAGTGGAGTGTTCATTGAAGCAGTCCCGCGTGTGTCCTCCTGCTACCAGCTTTGCGGTTCTCGCCCGATAAATACAAGCTCATTAAGGAAGCTGTGTTTTTTACGTGCCACGCGCTTCGTACGGAGCCAGCAGCGCCTTTGAAATGCCATGCTCCCCCCATTGCACGGTTTACAACAGAGCCTGACATATGATAGTCACTGCTTTCTGTCTTTGTAATAAAACGACTCATATGTTAATACAAAAGAATCTTTTTGTGTAATCTTACTGTGTATTTTTTAATCATCAGTATATAAACAACAATGTACAAATAAACATGTAACTAATAAACATTTAACGGTCCATGTCATTTTTGACGCATTCCAAGGCGTCCTTCTCGGTCACGTGATAAGTTACTCCTGGTTCAGGAACTCGCAAAATGAGTAAAGAACAAAACATCTTTGGAAAGTTTCTTTGCCGAGGGGAAAAGGCCCAGCCAGGAGACAGAAGAAGAGCCTTCTACTTCCAAAAAAAAGAAAGCTACATTTAATAGACAGTACTTCTTTTTTGCACCATGAGTGTGGGAAGGGGGGAGGATGATGACACCTGTGAAATGTCAACTGTTAGGTGTGTCAAAATAAAAGCACAGGGTACGTCTTGTCACGTATTTGATCCTCCATCATCCTAGTATTGCTACAACAATCACCCGCCTGTATTCGAAAGACCGGTCCGTGAAAGTTTGTGTGACGTCATACCGGCCCGTGGCATGAAAAAGGTTGGGGACCACTGGTCTAGATGACCCAACTCATTCTAATAATGTCATTCTTTCTGAACTATTCTAGACATTTTGATGATGTCTTTATTTTCCATAAATGTTTTCTTTGTCTGTCAGTATTTGACATAAAGACAGCAGGTAATGCAGGAAAGCAGCTGCACTTTATGACAAACAATCCATCATTTAGAAAAAAATCAGCACGTTCACGTTTTTACCTCTTTCGTCAGACTAAAAATGTTAAATATATTGGTGCTGCTGTGTTAATGTTTCAGATCAATTTACATTTAATATTTATCGATTGAATTATTTCTCAGCATCAAATGGTTCAGTTGGTCAAAAATGAGCTGAGACTGTGACGAAGATGTGGTTTTCAGAGTTAGTGGTGAGGACTCGGTTGAGTCGGGACGCTGGACCAAAGTTCTGGATGTGCAGGAGCGTTTTGTCAGCGGCGTGGCTGGCGTTCTTGGCTGTGGCGAGGCAGGAGCGCTTGGCTGCAACGTGGCCGGTGTTCTTGAGGAGCATTAGGACTTTCAGCTTCTGCTCGAGGTGGTGGATGACTCTGGTGACTCTCGTGGGATGAATGACCTGAAGCACAGCAACACAAGGTAAGCATGGAGTAGCAAGACAAGGGGGCCAGACTTGGAGCTAACAAGACTAAGCACCATCAGGGTTAATGAACTGGCGAAGAATGCTGGAGCTGGGTCTGCTTATGAAGCAGGTGTCTTGATGAGGTGAGTAGTCACAGCTGTGAGTCAGGAGCAGAGCAGAGCTGGGAGGGGGAGGAGTCTGACAGAGGCACCATGACAATAACAGGGTTTTTGTGTGGCTTAATAAAGTTAATATTTGTTCAAAGTGGATTTATATCAATTTTTTCTTTTGTTAATGTTAAAAGATACAATTTTAGGTATACTTACACAATTTTTACAGATACTAAACTAATATATTGTCACTGCGTGAGTGTGTGGGGTGGGGAGGTTATGGGGGGATGGGGGGTTAGGGGGGGGGCGCGAAACATTTTCTTTTTGCTAGGGGGGTCCTGGCAAAAAATAATTGAAAAGCACTGGTGTAAGGAAAGATAACGGTAAACTGGCCTTAAAACTCGGGTCAGCTAGGAACCGTTTTTTTTTTTCCTTTTTTCCCTCCCTCCCCTGAGTTTCACACGTTCACATAAATGCTTTAGCAAGCTCATCCTTCCTAATTCAAATGCAGAGTTGTGAACACCCAATTCACGTGTGTACCGCACAAAAATAGGAGAATTCGAGGGAACATTCCTGCCACCAAGCTACCCCCAAATGGGTCAGGCCACTGGCTGACAGATGTAAAAAAACCGTTTGGTCATCGTTGAATTTGAACCTGCCGAATTTGCTGAAAAACTGGCATTTAGGTCAACCCTCCCCACCCCTGTGGCATTTTGACATTTGTGACCATATCTTAAGGCATGATGCATTTAAGTGTTGCAAGACATTTAAAATGAACTAGTTGACTCAAGTGGGCTACTTCTCTCTCCTCCCATGTCTCCCCCAAGGCTTTTGTCCTGTCTTCCTGTAAACCTGCGTTTTTTTGTTCTTGGGCACCCTTCTGCATTTCGCTCTCTGCTCTTTGAACCCGCTTGACAAAATCTCTTCCATGCCAACGAACGGAAAAGCAGACCCCTCCAGCCCTAACACAACCCATGCTGCAGGATACACCAACAACCCAAGGGGGCAAGTGGGGGCTGTTGGGTTTGATGTGTATCTATTTAGATTCCATATAATCGGAAGTCTCACGATTGGAATCGGAAGATTGCTGATTTATTGGACAGTCTGGAAGCTGCAAACAGTGAGTGGCGAACTGTTGGAGCTCTGCGGAAGGATACAACGGGCTGCAAAGACTCATAGCAATAAACTCAGCAGCCAGTCAATGGCACTGGGCCTCATTTGCCTAGTTAGGCAGAATGCTGGCGACCCTTGAACTTAGGTGGAAATTGGATACAAACTTGGAGAGACTTTCTACTCAAATTGAAGGAAGACTGGTGCTAATCGCCCACAACTTGGACCATTAAAATCACCTCAAGACTCTGGTAGACCTTCCAAGGACACAACCAGCAGACACAAGTTGTTGATCTGCTGGTGCCCGAAAGAATTTGATCTAATCTGACCCCCCCACACACACAGCTCAGCGCTCTGGCCTTGGCTCTGCCTAAACAAATCTGCTTTCTCACTAAATGAAATGTGGTTGGATGTAAGAGTCGACATCTGCTGTATCTGCTCAGGCCTATCTTGACTTCGGCAAACTTACCCATCCCCTTCTGATGCATAGTCTGGAGTGGACAGCGCCCCCTATGGCTGCAGCCGCCGAAGCAGTGCACTGGTGGTTCTCCCCCTCCCTCCTAAAAGTTCATCTCACATGTACCATTCTCATTTTGTGCTTTTTCTTGCATAACGGGGTCTTTTTTATAAATATATATATTCGTCCTGGTTGGGAGCAGAGTACAGATGTATGTCCTTCTTTTGCCACTGCTAAAGAAGGTCCCTACATGTAATTTGCCTCCCCCCTATCCACCCATCTTAAAAAACTAAATTTCATTGTACCTGTACCTGCAATGTTTTGATGACAATATAGGCCTCTGTGGGAAAAGTTTGGAGTGGGCCCTTCCTCTTCCAGCATGACTGTGTACCAGTACACAAAGAAAGGTCCATAAAGACATGGAGGACAGAGTCTGGTGTGGATGAACTGGACTGAGTCCTGACCTGAACCCCATAGAACATCTTTGGGACGAATTAGAGCAGAGATGGAGAGCCAGGCCTTCTCCACCAACATCAGTGTGAGATCTCACCAATACTTTTGGTAATATTATGCATATTCTTTTAGTTCTACTTTTGTTTTTGGATTGAATAAAATGTTCCTAATTTGTGTGAAAAGGAAGACGTGCATTGTGTTAAATAAAGATTTCTGGGAAGCAGGGTGTCCCAGAAAAGATTTAAGTTATGGAAATTCGTCAGGAAAGCGACCTGCTTTAACCTGAAACCAAGATGAAGATACCTTTCTAGCAGAACAAATGCCAGAAATCTGACAAGCAAGAATCTGAAGTCTCCATTGTCTTCATTGTGGAAAGAATAAAAGTACTCCGACCTGTTCTAAAACAGGATTGCAACTTATATAGGGCTGTTTACAGAAAGCGCTCTGATTAGAGGCAACTTTTGAGTTGCAAATAATTCTACAAAAACATGCAGACAAGGCTCTGACTCTGAGGTCCTCTTGCCCCGCCCACCTGTGAAAGGTAAACCCTGTGGTGGGGCGTGGACTGAACAGGACTTTCAGCTGCTCCTCCTTCAGAGCGCAGAGAGGATGGAGCTGCAGTTGCTGCTGGTTGTGTTGGTTTTGCTGCCGTCCTGCGGTGGACATTTTCACGAGCACTGCCATGGGCAGCCCTGTCCTGAGTACTACGTCCTGGAGGCCAACGAGGTAAGCTTCCTCCACACAGGTTCCCTGGGGGGTTTAGAGAGTATCTCAGCAGCTCTGCCTCTGCTTGCAGGACTTTGAGGTGCGGCAGTACCCCCCCACTGACTGGATCTCCACAATAGTGGAAGGCCCAGATTTATCTGCCTTTATGGCTGCAAGGTCCAGGCTGGTGGATTTTTGTGGGAAGCTTCCAAGGAGCGGTGAGCTGCTTTGTAGCTTTTTTATTTCATGAACTCATCTGAAGCTTTCAGTTTGCAGTTCAGTTTTCAGGAGTTCTGTGTGATCTCCTCAAGGTTTCTTCTGTTCTAGATATGGTATGTAAGGATACCTGGCCCGCCATCTTCACCATTTCTGAGAAGACAGACGGGCAGAAAGTGACCTTGTCCTGGTTTATTCCTCCTGGAACAAATATTGAGATGTCGGACTCGTCTGTCACGGTGGAGCACAGAGCCCCAGCTGTCGTCTTTTCTAGGTTAGTTCACAGCACCCTGAAGAAAACCAAAACGTGAGTGTCTATACATGCCACAGAAGTGACCCCTCTGTTTCCAGCTCCTTCAGTGGTTTTCCGGCTATTGGAAATGCCCAGGAACATGTGGACGTCCTCCGGAAATCTCTAACCAAAGCTGGGAAAATCTTCAATCCACATGAGTACATCGGAGCAAGTTATGATGGTTTTTTAGCTCTGAGTCACTACAACGAGGTGTGGATGTTTGCTGTCTGATAAACATCTGCTGATTGAGAGTTCGCTTTCATTTTCTTTCAACTTCCAGAAAGATTCTGAGTCATTCCTAAAAAGGCTCTAAGCCGAAAATCAAGACACCTTCTTCTGCCTTCTTTTGCCTCTGTTTTTACCTGTTTCCCATCTTAAAGCTGCTCTGAAGTGATTGCAGCAGCTGAAGCTGAGCTGGGCTTTACAGCATTTCTGTGCATTGCAAACACAGCACTGTGGAATCTGTACAGAGTTGTTTTTCAATAAAGAAAATGCTGCTAAGTTTTTGCTCTTCTTGTCATGATTTTTTGTGGGGGGTGGGATATTGATTGTGTCATTCATACTTCCACATGAAACTACAGAGTCTCTGGGTCTGCCATCAGTTCGCCTGCTGCTGTTTCCTTCAAGGATTTGTCCTGGCGTGACGTGAAGCTCCAGAAACTGTTTTTAGGATCCTCAAAACAGACACAGATTATGTGATCATGAATCTGTTTTCTGATGAGTGTGATTGTCTGCAGGAACGGCTTTATGGAGAATCTTTGATTGTGGATTAACAACATAAAACTCAAAAACGAAACTAACATTTCATAAACAGGAATTTTCAGGTCAAAAGACAAAGAGGGTACAAGTGAAGAATGATTAGAGGAATGTCACGCTAAGATATTTATCAAGGAATGTGGCACAACCAGACTGTCAGAGCAAGAACATCAATTCTGAGAAGAGAACTTAGGGGTATGAAAACAATAAGACAGAGACACAGCGTTCATGAAGTCATTGGTCTGTGCACTTCTATAAGTTGGATGACGCTCGTCTTCCTACTTCTGTGTCCTTCATATGAAAACTGAAGAGAAAAGGCGTCTTAAAAAGGCAAGAAAAGGTTCACTCTCCTCACCACAGCAGCAGAAAACTTGATCAGAGTTTGTGTTTGCTGATGAAAAACTATATTTATTCTTGTGAATTCAGTTCGATGATGAAGCCATCTTTCAGGGCACCGTCATTTTTTATTCTGGTAAAATGACTCTGAGGATGTGTCTGCCTAAAGTCACTCACTGAAAAATGACAAAACATTCTTCTTGATTTACTCTTTAATAAACTTTCAATGCTGTTAAAAACATATCTGCATTTTCTTTCTTTCAGTTCTACTTGTAATAAGCAGCTTTCTTTTCTTTGTCTTAGCTTAAGTTTGGCTACTGCCAGCGTGTGGTCAGGAGTAGCTGTAAAAAAACAGATTGCAGATTAAAGCGCCGATAGAGTGTAAAACAAATACTCACACATGTATACGCAACAACAGTCAATTTTAACAGGTTTTCTTTTATAAAAATAGTTTTAAAATCTGACACGTATTTTAGTACAGTGTAGGGTTAAACTTTATATATTTTCCTTCAGAGACAATTTAATACTGGTACAGCAGTCCTCTGCTCCTTCCTCCTGTGACATTGCCGCTTGCAAACATGGGCCTCGGCAGACCAGCATTCTTAAGGCTTTCAGAGTAAGCTATATTCACAATTATAATAATGGAGTTTTTGGCGCACTAAAGAACAAATCTTTTTTATATATGAGTTATCATCCTAGGGCCCCCAGCAGCGTGCCTCCCCCATGAAAACAAACATCTGCACTTTTGCAAAGATGGATGTGCATATTGTGTATATAAAATGACAATTTTTTTGTCAAACACCGCCAGCTCCATGCAGAAAGTGGGCTGTCTGTTAGCCTGGGGGCGGTGCTGACAGTGAAGACTCTTCCTGGAAGAGGCGGTTCCTCACTTTGTGACATCATGATGAGAGAACCCGCTCGTTTTCATGGGTTGGGAGGGGCTGGTGCTCAGAGAACAGCTTCTTAAGAAAATACTCAGAAATTCTGATTTGGGGTTTCTTTCCGTGAGGAATGAACATTATACCACACTTAAAAGCTCAAAACACTGGTTTTGCATGGTATAGGCCACATGTGTCAAACTTAAGGCCCAAGGGCCAAATGTGGGCCGACAAGTCATTTTATGTGGCCCGTGAGAGCATAAAAGGTTTTTATTTCTTAAAATAAAAAATAAAAATTGGTGTTTATTTCTTCATATCTAGGGGGAATTGAACTTGAAATATTTGATTGTACAACTATACATTAGGACTTAAAAACTGTCCACATAACCTAACCTGACAGAATCAAATGTAAAAGGATTTATGCTAGAACAAACATGTGTTTTCTATTCAGCTGTAATTGTCACTTTAAAAAGTTATAATAAATAAACAAATGAGTTATTTAACATTAAGGAGTAGTTACGTTTATTTTTCATTACATTTAGTTACATGTATAACTTACATCTGGCCCTTTGAGGACAACCACTATGCTGATGTGGCCCTCAGTGAAAATGAGTTGGACACCCCTGGTATAGGCCCTTTAAGGAAATTGTTACTGATAATGTACTATTTACTCTGTCTTCATATCTAAATCATGCAACAAAAAAGTACATTTTAAAATATAACAGATGAAAGTCAATGGTGCTTTCTAATCAAAGAGACGGCTTCATAAAATAATCTTTCTGACCTGTGTGTTTGTGGGTGTGTGTTTGTCATGTGTGTGTGTGTGTGTAAGTGTGTGTTTTTGTGTGTGAGAGAGAGACAATGTTTTTTTGTGTGGGTGTGTGTGTTGACTGTATCAGAGAATTGGACAGGGTGAGTGCAACATCATCCATGGAAAACAACTTACGGTACTTCCAGCTCCAACCCAAAGTCAATTCAGTCGCCATTTTTCCACGATATGGACGCCACCATTTGGAGCCAGACGTCATCAGTAGCAGTGATGAGCCAACGTTTCTACTCTCGCCACTCAATAGTGAGCTTGTTGGAAGGCCACACCCAATCCACTAAAAGCACATTCAGAAACATCTGTCAATCAAACATTGGACAGCCGCCATTGTTTTGCAACACAGCAGTGATGGCTCACAGTTGATTGGAGTCCAGATTTCTATGGTAACTCTCGCCGATCAGAAGTGAGCTTCTTGGGATCTCTTGGAATCTGAAAAACCTGTTAATCAAGAGTTCTGAATGTTGGGTGTGGGGGCTAGCAGGCGCCACATGCTTGTACTGAGGCATCTGATTGGTCAGTTTCTCACTTGAATAACTGGCAATGAAATAAAAATATCATAAAAAATTAAGAGGATTATCAAGAACATGTTTAAAAAAAAAAGGTTTCAGATCCAGAATGGTTATTCTGACCAACAGAATGACTGAGTAATAGCTGTTTATTTCTATATAGAAGTCTATGGGAGTTTGGCTTCTTGGAGCCACTTCCTGTTTGGAATGCCAGGGGGGAGGGATCACTTAGTCCAGTTCTCATATTTAGTCAGTGAGTTAGACTCTCTGACAAATATATCATATCTTTATTTACTAAGGCTGGGCATCACCAATAATTTCCAGAGTAGAGTCGATACAATTCTGAATTTTTTAAATTCTTTTAATCTACTCAATTCAATTTTATTCCATTTTGAATTTACATGGTTCACACATTTAGACATATTTGTACAGAGATACATAAATAATCTTTATATGTTTTGAAGATATTCATATTAAACTGGTACAGTTCAGATAACGTCAGATGTATTAGTGAAAGAATTAACCAATGAGATTGTTAATACAGTGTTACAAGGTTTCTCTAGCAGAAAAGCTCCAACAAAAATGTCCAGTTCATTAACATTGTAAAGGCTCTAAACTTCTCATATTGCAAAATAAATGTTCTTTCTCTCCTGAGGACATTTCAGTTTGGCCACTAGGTGGAGCTCATGCTTAGCATTAAACTTTATTCCAGAAGATTTAAGCAAAAAACGGTGCTTTAAATCACAAATGGATACTAAATCAGAATCTTTAGTTTAGGAAACCAGATGATCGTACTAATATTCTTTTTGCTAATAAATTCTGTTTTCTTAGAAGAGTTTGTAAAATTGTGCCAATAAAGCTGTTTATTTATTCAGCCGTGTATGTTTATGTCGACAGCATTAGCATTAGCCATCCTATGGGAAATTCCATTATACGTTAGCATCAAGTTAGCTGAATTTGACATTAGAACACTGGAAAAGGAAAGGCATAAAAGATTGATCTCTACTTATATGGATCAGTTATTGGTTTAATAAGCTTGGATCGATTTAGATCGAGTCATCGATGTTATCAAGCCAGCCCTACACTATGTACACTATGGTCAGACTGAGTTAGTTCTGTTGATCCATGACTTCCTTTAACCTTTGTGCTATTCTATGACCCCACCCTCACATTGACGTGTTCTCCATACCATAGCAGAGGTGGATAAAGATGGAGAGGATTTCATGTAATCCATGGACACCAGTGAAGATCACAAATCATTGAAGAATAAAGGTTCAGTGCACTGTCTAGTGGGTCTAGATGACCCAACTCCCAATGTTAAAGTGCCTAGGATAGCAAAAGGGTTAAATGTCAGGCATGTGGATTTTCTTCTGAAAGAACATACGTTTGATCAGAGAACCTTCAGTAGAACCTCAACTGAAGGTGGTGGGGGGGGGGGATGTCACTTTCTCATCAAGACATCTTCCTGAGTATCGGAATCTGTCATGAAGGAAGTGTGTGCTTGAGGACATGGAGGTCGTGGGTGTAATCTGGGATGTGATTGGCTGTAGCTGCTCTGCTGCTTATGACGACCCCATCCACGCCGCCATCACGTCATAAGGGGAGGGGGGGTCTGCAGAGTAATCTTGGTTCTATTTTTAGTTAAAGCCTCTCAGTCTTCTGTCATGAACAGACCCGGGGGCCTCTGGACTCACGTGCGTGTGTGTTTGTGAGGGAGAGCGCACTAAACCCCCCCCCCAGCGCGTGCTCATGTTCTGTCTTCTGTTTATAGATTTGCGGTTTTTGTCAGTGTCAGTCTTTTGTTCAGCCATTCAATCATCTCCAAATTATTTTTGATTTATTCTGCTAAATAAACATGTTTACATCAGTGTCAGCTGTTCCTCCAGCTGTTCCTCCAGCTGTTCCTCCAGCTGTTTTGGTGAATCCAATGACTGATCATCAAACGCTCTTTTCAGTCGCCTTTTTTCTTTTCATTTGAGTAAATCTTTCAGTCAGAACTTTTCCCTTTGATCTTTGCGGTTTTATACGTCATGTTATGTAATGTCCCGCCGGATGTGAAGTTACGCTCAGCACAGTGAGTTTGGCGCACGCGGCTCCTCACAGCTGCGTGCGCGCGCGGACAGCCCTCCCCGCTGCAGCATCCGTTCCTCCGTTCTCCCCCGGAGAGGAGCGCCATGGCCCCCGATCAGGCTGTTGGGATGCCGGAGCCGCTCGCAGGAGGACAGACGCTGGTCAGGCGGAGGAGCAGGGCTCGGCGGAGGAGGCGGAAAGCGATGCTCGCCGTCCGCGTCTGCCTCGCGGGGGTCGTGCTGGGGATCGCCGCTGGGCTTCGCTCGGTGTCTCACGGAGCAGGTGGGGCACTTTGAACGTTTTTGATCCGGGAGAGAACGCGGCGTTCACGTGGAGTCTGCGCAGACAGGGGTAGCTGCGCAGACGCAGGCAGATGTGGGTTCGGACGTCTCTGTCAGAGCGCATGGATCTCTTCTGTCAGGTCAGCAGGTTTTCAGATGACTTACCGCGCAGCCTCTTGTGGGGAAGCAGAACCATCAAGCTGCAGATTTCAGGGCTTCATAGACGAACAGATGCATGCAGCTGGACGTGCAGCCCTGCAGAGACGGATCTGGTGTCAACCTGTGGCTCTGTCTCTGTTCTTTCTGAACCAGTCATGTGTGAGGAGCCTTTTAAGCAGCAAGGGTGGGGGCCAGATGTTTGTGATCTTGGGGACCAGAGAACAGTTCAGTCATTGTTATGCCCTCATGAGATGCTCAGCCTCCTGGTTGACAGTTGTTCCATCAAAGCAGGGACACTGGGGTGTCATCTGCAAGCCTAGAGGTCCTGTGTTCAGAACAGAAATGCTCCCACTGTGTCCATGATTGAGGTGACTCGGAAAAGCCAGACCGTATCATAACTTTCCCACCATCATGTCAGAGGGGGATGTTTCACCGTAAGTCTCTGTCAGCAGACATCAGCACAGCTTTGTTCTGGTTCACTTCCGGCTCCAACCAAATGAAGTCAATTCAGTCGCCATTGTTTTGCAACAGGAATGCTGCCATGGTGGAGCCAGATGTTGTGAGTTAGAAGTGATAGGTCCAAGTTGATCAGAGTCCAGATTTCTATGACAACCCCCCCATACAGGAGTGAGCTTGTTGGAATCTACACCCCACCACTGAACGGGCTACACAAAACCTGTTAATCAAGAGTTCTGAATGTTGGATGTGGGGGCTAGCAGGCGCCACATGCTTGTATTGAGGCATCTGATTGGTCAGTTTATAACTTGAATAACTGGCAATAAAGAAAAATAATTATGAAGAGTAAAGAGGATTATCAAGAACGTGTTTAAAAGAAAGGTATCAGATCCAGAATGGTTAATAACTGTTTATTTCTATATAGAAGCCTATGAGAACACTGGGGGGGGGGGTTGTCATTCAGTCCAGTTCTCCAAGGATTCATGGTTAATGTCCTGCCTCCCTAAATCACAGCCAGAAATACACTATAGTTGCTGGATGCGCATAAGGCCCCCCCCATGTTTTAGAAAAGGCAGTGGAGCCAAAGAGCCTGCAGAGCCCACCCCCTTATCGTGCTGCAGGTTTACTGGTGTGTTTGCAGAGCAGTTGTCTAACATCTGAGGGGTTCACACCATCTGGACCCTGAGCTGCTCAGATCCCGTTCTGTCGCCTCGCCACGTGAAACTCTGGGAGGCGAGCTTGGTTTTCTTTTTTTCAGCACAATGTGACAGATCTGGTGTTCATCTTTTTATTTGATGTAAAGCAGCAGCACAAAGTGAAGCAACACCTTGACTGTCTGAACCTTGCTGCTAACTTTAAACTAAGGACATCTGAAAACACACCGACTCCTTTTGGCTGGGAGGAGCCACAGAGAAGGCGGAGCAAGAGCATCACAGGTCCAACATGATGGACATCCAGAGGCAGCAGCTGGAGCTGAAGGAAGGGAGCTTCGATTCAAACTGTACAAAGAGAGGCCGTCATTATGGAAACACGCTAAAGATCCTTCAGCCTCATATGGAGTATTGAGCTTCTGTGTGTGTGTGTGTGTGTGTGTGTGTGTGTGTGCGTGTGTGCACATGTACAGCAGCAGCTCCTTCTCCTAAAGCAGGTTAAATGTCGTCTGCTTCTGGGTTGAGCTGCAGAAATCTGAAGTCAAAGCAGGATTTTTTTTGTTTATTATTGTGATATGTACTGCTCCCCGTCTTCCTCCACACTCATCTTCACCCCCCCCCCCCCAGGCTTGCAGCGCTGCGTGTAATTCAGCTGCATTTGGGTCAGCCTCCATCATCAGTGCAGCAGTCGCTTTCCTTCCTCTTGTTCTTCTGTGAAGCCCTGCAGTTCTAGCATGTCTCTGTTCTAAGGCACTCTCCTCTTCAGCACAGAAAGCCTGGAGCTGGTTTCTCACTGTCATGCTTCCTTCAGCTTTTGTGACCTTTTCATATATTTTGATATAATATAGACTGGAAACATAGATTTGAGAGATTTCTTATCCTGATACAAAGTGCTGGCTCCTCCTGCAGCTCTCCTCACATCCTGCTGGCACTTTTCACGCAGAGTTCTCCTCTAAATATGGAGCAGAACTGTCATAGTCGTCAGTAAATGTGAGATTGATGAGCTGACAAAGACTCGATAAAGCTCTCCTTGACCCTCTGCATTCATGAGTCCATCTCTGGACCTGAAGAGGGCCTGGACTCGATGTCTCCTCTCAGGATCTAACAGAACCAGGTTTCACTAAAGAGAGCCAAGATCCTGTTTGGTGATGAAAAGCACAAATATGAAACAATTGAAAACAGTAAAACTACATTATGATGATGTTATTAACCTGCTTCCTAGCCTCAAAACGGTTTAGACACATGATGGATAAGGTTCCTATGATGCTGTGGGATCCAGACCTTGTTGTTCAGAAGTTGTTCAGATTTTCATAAACAGAAACACAAATAAACTGCTGATTTTATTTTAAAAGGTTCTGCTGTCTCAGTCAGCGCTTTCCTCTCTGACACTCATCTCAGATTTCCTGCAGTACGACACTGAACACAAAGTACGACACCAAAGACAAAGTATGACACTGAAGACAAAGTACAACACTAAAGACAAAGTACCACAATGAAGACAAAGTAACACACTGAACACAAAGTACGACACCAAAGACAAAGTATGACACTAAAGACAAAGTACAAAGTACCACAATGAAGACAAAGTAACACACTGAAGACAAAGTTCGACACTGCAGACAAAGTACCTCACTAAAGACAAAGTACAACACTGAAGACAAAGTACGACACCAAAGACAAAGTACCACAACGAAGACAAAGTACCACACTGCAGACAAAGTACGACACTGAAGACAAAGTTCGACACTGCAGGACTGCACAGTTTATTCTCTCCATTCCTGCAGAAATGCTCCAGCTCCGTCTACATGCAGCTCCAACTTTCTGCATGTTTGGTCACACATTTCTGTGTGAGAAGCTTTTCTTGTCATGTCTGCTGCATCACTCACCTTGTTTGGGCAGACTTCCGGTTGGTGTAATAACGCTCTATGACAATCGCCTGGTCTTGCCCCTTCATAAGTTCACTTTGGGGCCTCAATCATTGCTGGAAGGTTACTCAGCTACTCTGGTTATTTTAAGGCATCCTGCTTAACTTTCTGCGCATCTGCACGGATTGTCAAGCTCTCGCCACTGCCTCGCCTCGCCCACTATTGCCTCGTCCCATCTACCTCATTCTTCTGTATTCCCCTCGCAAGCTCAAAGCCCCCTATTGACTTTATAAAGTGGATATCCTCTCCCGAGGTTTTTCCGGTGTTTCCCGCTCATCATCAGCATCAATACTCACTCCCCCTCCCAGCTCTATCTGCTGACTTCCTCTCACGGCAGTGAGACTACCAAGTCCCGCTCCCTCTGCTGGTGGCGGGTTTTCATGCTCCTTCGAATCTGCATACTTCAAACCAGGACTGAGACAAAATAAATGTATTTATCCTTCACTCTTGGGTTTGCTTCTTTTGGCTGTCCTGGACAAAACCTGACACTTCTCAGTGATGAAGACAAACAACACAGCACACAGGTGTCGTCTCACTGATGATCACCTGCAGTCCATCTTGAGAATCTCCACAACACAGGACCTCACACCAAACACAAACCAACTTGTTCGGAAAGATGATGTCAGATGTCCAGCTCTGATAAAATGACACAAGAGCAAAGAAAACCGAATTTGATTTATTGCTAATAAGAACACATTTGATTCCTATTTCCAGGATTGTTTTGTTTTGTGATGCAGCATATTCATATTTTGAATTTGTGTAATTTTAACAGGATATATTTTTTGAGAGCTAAATCTTTTGGTATATTTAAAATTTAAGGTTATTTTTTATATAAAATGACTTAGAGTACAGAAATGTCAATGTTTTTTGTTGTTGTAACATTTACTTTTTTCTAACTTGTATAATTTTGATTGAATATTTTTTATGGAGGGAAAATATAAGTTATTTAAAGTTTAAGTTGGTTCATTCTGGAATTATATTTCAGTCTATTTTATCCATATTTATGTTTTAAAAAGTTCAGTTTTAAAAGTTTCATTTTGTTCAATAAAGGTTTATCCTGTTCGGCCCGCGACCTTCAGCATGTTTTATATTTTGGCCTCCAAGCAATCGACTTTGACACCCCTGTTCTATTTTCATCATGTCCCTGCTTCTGTTTTCATTTGAGATTTTCTGAGCACAGACCTTTAGGAGCATGTTAACTTGCAGACTAGAAGAGAGGATGTTGGGGTGGGGGGGTTCAAAGGACTGACCCAGTTGATGTAGGGAGGGGGTCAGATCATTACAAACAGCTGCAATCAGGATACAGGCACAAACCTCAGAAAACCTCAAAAAGTTTTCCTCTGAGCTTTGACTGATAGCGGGTTATCCCCCCCCCCCCATGTCTGTCTGGATCTCAGGAAAGCATCTTTCCAGTTCGTTGGATGTGGAGGAAGCAAAGTGGGAGAGCCGGCATCTTCTACAGGAAGATGTGAAGTCTGGGCTTTTCTCAGAGCCAGAGAAAAACTGCACTGAACCAGGTGAGTTCGCCTCATCCTTAAGCCCCACCCCCTGACCTTGCTGTGTTACTTCTCTCCCAAACTTGACCAGGATGAGAGCTTCAGAAGTGCTGTGGTAAAGGTGTCTGCGATCATAAAGGCTCGAACACCTGTTTCTGTCCTACACTCGAACAGGGAACAGTGTCCTCCTCCTTGTGTTCGGAGGCTTTTTGAAAAATGCCTGATAGAGATGAGCTGGTGGTGTTGCTTTCACTTGTCAGCCAGCTGAAAACATTTGAATAGATTGTTGGACTCACTGTAAGGAAGAGTACAGGAGACTTGGATTGTGAACTTAAACCTAACTGAACAAATGAATTAAAACACGACAAAAAGCAAAATGAACTTCAGCACGACAGACCAAAACCTGAATTATCACCTGAAAAATGAGAAAAGACTAAAGCCCGGAACAGGTGGTCATTTGTGCAGGGCGAGAGCAGAGGCAGAAAATAGGGGTGTAACGATTAATGATTAATCCATTTCTATTCTACTGAGTCAAAATTTTAATCAAAACAAATCAAATCGAATCTATACCATTAAATAGAAATTTTCAAAATGAGATAAATCAATATTGGAAAATACCATTTGAATTACAGTTGTTCTCCATTGGTTTGGCTCATTTCTCAAAACAGAAATTACATTCTCAAAACAACATGGACAAACCTCCAAACCACTTGGCAATTGTTCACAACAGAATGGAATTTCTCATTAGTTTACTCAAATTGCAAATATCTTAGTACATCTTTGCAAATGATTACGTACAGGTAGCCTACGTTTAGCACAATTTCCAAGTAAATAGATCTTGTTGATCTAAACTGATTGTTGATTCTCAGTCTAATGGTTGTTCACTCCAAAATGAGTCAGCATCATTTCATTGTGTAAGGTTTAACATTGCACTCATACTGCCAAAGAAATTGTAACCATTATCATTCACACACATAAAGTAACTTTCATACATCAGAGTAAAAAGAAAATCTATACAGCATAATATACTTTATAATATAAACACAAACAAAAACAATGAAAATGATATGCAGCCTACAGTGCTGTAAATAATGCTTGAGTTTCACAACTAACAGTTCTTCACTGGTCACTATCCTAACCCTCCCTCTCCTGGCCATCGTCCTCACCCTGCTGGCCATCCTCACGCTGCTGTCTGTCTGGCCACAGATTCTCGTTTTCATCACAGCGTTTATTCTCCCTTGTGATGCAACGAGGGAAAAAACGGCGTGCATGTCGCAACCACCCCCTACACTGATCTCCTGTAATGTCCTCACAGGCAGCATCCATTGCATGGAAGAGGGACTTCTGATCTTGAGCCCAATGCTCATACTCTCTCCACCTCCAAGCAGAGAAAAACTCAATAGGATTAAGAAAAGGAGAGTATGACCATCCTTGGATGAGTAGTGAACCAGGCCCTGATGAGCGGCCACGGTGGAAATTCACATTGTCCCATACAATAACATATAGTGGTAGGTGGGGCCCTACAAGACATCAAAATGAAGGCGGTCCAAGAAGATGAGGAGCTTCTGTGTATTGTATGGGCCAAAACTGGAGATGTGAGTAGCCACACCATTCTCAGATATGGCAGCACACATAGTTATATTGCCCCCTCGCTGGCCTGGGACATCCGCCTTGGCCCAGTGGCCAATGATATTACAGCCACGTCTTCGGCCCTTGGCCAGGATGAAGCCAGCTTCATCCACAAACACGAGGATGTGAGGGATCTCATTTTCTGTCAATGCCATTATTCTCTACAATAGCGTAAAAAAGGAAAACATCAAATCAGTCATACAGAAGGTTCATATACTACAGTTACAGACAGTTACATAGGAATGTTCTATGTTCTCCACAAGTTCAATATACTACTGGCCACTACTCCAGTGGTTCCAAACATGTACTCCTATGCAGAGGTACTACAGGTGGTATTTGACAGAAAGCAGAGGGGGGAAAATCATCAATGACTAATGAACAGTAAAAACCCACGGTATTAGATAGATTTACATGAGAGGCACTAATTGCAGCTAGTTCACCATTTTTTATATTGTATGTTATATTCTTCAAAATAAGGATCATAATGATAATAGCATTGTACAGTAAGCTGCAGGTTTTAGGCGAAATGTTGAAGTCAGATAAATCAAATACTTTCATATCTGGATTACCTGGATACACAAATCAGGTAAAATGGGTACTGATGCCACAAAAGTTTGGGAACCACTTAATTGTAAAAATTGTAAAAATGTAAAAATTATGTTCTTGACTAATTTTGACAATTGAACAGACTATTGTGCATGTGATGACTTACACAATGAAATGATGCTGACTCATTTTGAAGCGAACAACCATTAGACTGAGAATCAACAATCAGTTTAGGTCAACAAGATCTATTCACTTGGAAATTGTGCTAAACGTAGGCTACCTGTACTTAATCATTTGCAAAGATGGAGAAAAACTGTATTGTATGGGACAATGTGAATTTCCACCGTGGCCCGCTCATCAGGGCCTGGTTCACTACTCATCCAAGGATGGTCATACTCTCCTTTTCTCAATCCTATTGATTTTTCTCCGCTTGGAGGTGGAGAGAGTATGAGCATTGGGCTCAAGTTCAGAAGTCCCTCTTCCATGCAATGGATGTTGCGTGTGAGGACATTACAGGAGATCAGTGTAGGGGGTGGTTGCGACATGCACGCCGTTTCTTCCCTTGTTGCATCACAAGGAAGAATAAACGCTGTGATGAAAACAAGAATCTGTGGCCAGACAGACAGCAGCGTATGGATGGCCAGCAGGGTGAGGACGATGGCCAGGAGAGGGAGGGTTAGGACAGCGACCAGTGAAGAACTGTTAGTTGTGAAACTCAAGCTTTATTTACAGCACTGTAGGCTGCATATTATTTTCAATGTTTTTGTTTGTGTTTATATTATAAAGTATATTATGCTGTAAACATTTTCTTTTTACTCTGATGTATGAAAGTTACTTTATGTGTGTGAATGATAATGGTTAGAATTTCCTTGGCAGTATCAGAATCAGAATCGGAAATACTTTATTGATCCCACACATGGGAAATTTGTTTGTCACCATAGCAACTGACAGCAGAGGGGAAAAAAAGACTAAGAATAATATAAAAAACAAAAACAAAGAAAATGTAGCATAGATGCAAACAACAAGGTAGTATAATTTAAAAAGTTATTTACAGAGCAGTACAGGTAAAAAGATGTGCAAAAGGAATGTGCAAAAAGGAAAAGAAAAAAAAAAGATAATAAAAATGTGCAAAGGTTATCTTTTGCATTGTGAGTTATTGTACAGGGTTATTGCATTGGGTATGAAGGATTTCTGGTACCGGGCAGTTTTGGAGCGGAGCTGTCTGAGCCTCTTAGAGAAGGAGCTCCGCTGTTTGTCCAGAACAGGGTGGAGAGGATGGTCTGGGGTGTCCATGATTGAAAGGAATCTGTTCAGTGACCTCCTCTCCATCACTGCTTCAAATGTTTCCTGTTTGCAGCCAATGACAGAACCCGCCTTCCTGATCAGCTTGTTCAGTCTGTTGGCGTCACTGACTGCAATACTGCTTCCCCAGCAGACCACAGAGGAGAACAAGGTGCTGGCTACTACATACTGGTAGAAGATCCCCAGCATCTTGCTGCACACATTGAAAGACCTCAGCTTCCTTAGGAAGTAGAGTCTGCTGCAGGCCTTCTTATACACAGTGCAGTGCTGTGGCTCCTCAGCTCAGTATGAGTGCAATGTTAAACCTAAGAGGCTACTCTTACCCTAAAATCTTTTTTCTTTTTCTCAGTTTTATACAAAATGGTATTCTGTTAGCTATACAAAAACAGTACAGTAACCATTGTCAATAAAAGACTGAGCTAAGACTAAAAGGTGAACATAAGGGATATTTCAATGGTCCTCTGCTGTAGTGATAAAACATCTAATCATTTTGACTTGCAGTGCCTACACAATGCCAAAGGGACAAAGTATTTTGGGGGCACTGACTGTTTAAATGAGAAGGAAATTTAGTTTTGACACGAGTGAATTGTTTTGGGAGAGATATGAGCTTTTGCAGGTGAACCATGGTGTTGTGCTGAACCATCCACATCATTTTGGCAAAAGCACCAAAAGTGTTGAGAACGTCCGGTCTGCTTCAAGAAATGAGCCAAAGCCATTAAGAGGGATCTTTGCCATTTTCGGGGCACTGACTTTTTACATGGGAAAGGAATTCAGTTTTGAAGCATGAGTGAACAGTTTTGGGAAATATATTAGATTTTGCAAGAGAGCTATAGTGTTGTGATGAATGTAAGACTGTTTTGCCAAATGATCTTAGAATTTTCAGATTGTAATTTCTGTTTCAAGAAATGAGTCGAACCAATGGAGAAAAACTGTAAGACATGGTAGGTTTATTTTAGTATAACATAAAAAAGACCAAGTGCATCACCGTACAACACACATGTGATGTCATTAAAACTGATCAACCATCATTCCAGTCCAATGTGTGGACAGACTTTGAATAAAGTCATGTGACCATCCAGTGTCTAGAATGTTCTAAGAATGTTCCCTTTGGATTCTTTAGATGTGGAAAAACAACGGTGGCTGAACTTTAGGAAACTCAAATGTGAATGGATTTGACATTCATTCTAGTTTACTTGTTTGTTTGGACACATATTTCATTTACACTTGATGATCTGGAAGAAATCCAAGAATCTGGAAAACTTCATTGTTTAGTAGCAGGAATTTCTGTCTGAGTCTCACTGCTGGAAGTTTGGATAAAGATGATCTGGATCCACTTCAAGTCAGAGAATCAGATTCATTTGGATTGTTCCAAATGAACCAAAACCAACTATGAATCGCATTGGTAATCACAAATTATGATATGAATTGAATTGTTGTTAAAATGGATCATTACAGCCCTAGCAGAGGTCAAAAAACTAAACAGAACCTGAACACAAATCATCATCAAACCTCAGTTTTTACACTTGGAAGTGCTGCTGAAAAATATGTGATTTGCACATTGTGTTTATGTTCATGTGTGTGTGAGTCTACATGTGTGTGTACATGCATGTGAGCGGGTGCATCTGCGAGCATGTGTAAACGTGTGCAGCTTCCCCTCACAGACGCTCCAACAAAGCTGTCCTCAGATTTAATGTTTCATCCTCTCTAATGGAGCTGAGAGCTCTTATGCAACCCTGGACTTCTTATGTAAGCATGGCAGTGGAGCTGGGGGGACTTTGGTTTTTTACCTTTGGAAGGACAACCTTCGAGGCTTGTTTATAGTCGGCCTAGATTTTAATCATATGAGGTGTGTGCACGTATAAACATGTAATTGCGTACTTCTAGAGACTAACCCCTAATGAGTGCAAATGGAAAGTACCTGTACCCAGAACGTTTAACCCCAGAGTCCACTTGTGTCTGCTGTGATTGCTCTGTTCTCTCCTCAGATGACTCGGGTTCTGTATAAATATGTTGTGATTCTTTAAAGCTCTGATGCCCCCCCAATTCAAAAACCTCACAATATTGTGGTCTAAATACAAACCAAGATAGAAAATATTAAAGACACTTTTAGATCTAGAAGACTTTCTTGTTCTGGGTCCACAAATTCTCCTTCTTTTATTGGTGCTACACAAATGAAAAGAATGCAGTTTGCTGATCTTCTCTCACCCGTAAACCCCAAGTAACTTAAACTCCTCCCACCTGCGGCACTCCACCCACCCTGGGAGGATAAATTACCTTTCTCCAGTCTGCAGAGATGCACACTCAGATGCACATAGATTTAGTGATGCTGACCCTCATCCCAGTCGCTTCAAATTCGGCCACAGACCGCCCCAATTCATGCTGGTGGTCCTGGCTTGATGATGACAACAGGACAACATCATCTGCAAAGAGCAGAGATGAGATCCTATAGTTCCCAAATCCCTGGCTGCTTCTAGAAATTCTGTCCATAAAAACTATGAACAGAACCAGTGATAAAGGGCAGCCCTGCTGGAGTCCAACATGCACCAGGAACAGGTCTGACGTACTGCCGGGTATGTGAACCAATATCATGTTCCGGTCATACAGAGATGGGACAGCCCTCAGTAAGGCTCCCCAGACCCCAAAGTCCCAGAGCACCCTTCACAGGATACCACGGGGGACACGGTCGAACACTGTCTCTAAATGTATATGTGTCTGTGTGAATGTTTGTGCCACTGCATGTGTGTTTCTGTTTCTGTGTTCATGTGCAAGTGTGCGTTTTTGATTGGGTGTGTCTGCATTTATATCTCTGTGAGTGTGCATGTGTGTGCCTCTGTTTGTGTATCTGTGTGCACATCTGGCTGAATATGTGTTTCTGAGTGCATGCGCCTGTGTGCGTTTGTGTATCTGGTGGTGTGTGTTTCAGAGTTCATGTGTTTGTGTTAATGGTATAGATAGATAGATAGATAGATAGATAGATAGATAGATAGATAGATAGATAGATAGATAGATAGATAGATAGATAGATAGATAGACGGACGGACGGACGGACGGACGGACGGACGGACGGACGGACGGACGGACGGACGGACGGACGGACGGAGGGACGGACGGACGGACGGACATAAATTATATGTTTTAAACACAAAATGTAGTGATTCCTATCTATAAGAGTGGAGACAAACACCAGTTTACAAACTACAGACTGGTTTCTCTTCTTCCACAATTCTCAAAAATTTTAGAAAAAATATTCTGTGATAAATTAGTTACATTTATTGATAAACACAACATTATACATGAAAACCAATATGGTTTTAGAGAAAATTGATTAACCTTATTGACTACCATTGATGCAGTGTAGAGGGAATCACAAATGCTCTGGACAAAAAGAAATATGCAGCTGGAATTTTTATGACCTTAAAAAAGCATTTGACACCTTTTAATCATGATATCCTACTTGAGAAACTGGAAGTGAATTAGATAAGAGGACTAGCGCTAACTTGGGTCAAAAGCTATTTAACGGACAGAAAACAATTAGTCAAGATTGATTAAATTACATCAGAAGCCAAAGAGATCAGTTGTGGTGTACCACAAAGATCAATTCTGGGCCCACTGCTTTTTAATATTTACATAAATGATATATTCAATGTTTCAAAACTTTTAAAACTCATATTATTTGCTGATGACACAAATATATTCTATTTTACAGACAATCATTGGGAACTTATCAATGTGGAAAACACAGAGTTAAACAAAATAAAATCATGGATGGATTACAACAAATTATCTTTGAACCTAGATAAAACCAAAGTGATGTTTTTTTGGTAACTACAATGCCAATACTGAGCTCTCAATTAAAATAAATAATGTCTTAATTGAAAGTGTTACAGATATTTAATCCTTAGAGGTTTTTATCGATGACAAATTAAGTTGGAAGCCTCACACCAGACATAGACAAACTAAAGTCTCAAAAAGTATTTCAATCATAAATAAATCTAAACATATATTAGAATACAACTGTAGATATTTATTGAACTGCTCCTTAATATTACCATATTTCACCTACTGTATAGAAATGTGGGGGAATAATTCTTTGAGCTCACTACACTCTCTCTGTTTATTTCAAAAACGAACCAGCAGAATTGTACATAAAGCTATCTTGATCATACAAACAATTTATTTTATCAATCTAGACTTTTAAAACTTATGACCTTGTTGATTTTTACACCAACAACTTCTATACAGAAATCGTTACCATTAAATATCCAAAAACAGTTCTTAGAAAAAGAAGGCGGAATAAACTGAGGGGATGTAGGAACTTCAAGATCAAACTGATAAGAACCACAAAGAAAAGTTTCTGTGTGTACGGCTCTAAACTTTGGAACAGGTTCTGTAATGAGCTCAAAAAATGTTAAAATATTCAAGAAAATGTATAAAGAAACTGATTTCACAATATAAAGAAAATAGGAATTTAGGATCAACAGGTGAAATAATAATAATAATTTTTAATTTTGATTTGAAATGGTTTATTTCAAGCAATTAAGGTGAAATAATACACAAAAGCAATATAATCATCAGTTGTACATTCATACAGTAACTAATCAAACTTAATATAATTAGATAATTAGACATATTAATAAATATTGCTTGAAAGGGAGTGGAAGGAAGCGAATTTATATAATCAAACGCCCCTCTCACCCTCCGCGGGTGGTTTCTCCTCCAAGCTCGGGTCCTCTACCAGAGGCCTGGGAGCTTGAGGGTCCTGCGCAGTATCTTAGCTGATCCTAGCACTGCTCTTTTCTGGACTGAGAGGTCTGAGGTCTTTCCAGGTATCTGTTGTAGCCACTCCTCAAGCTTGGGGGTTACTGCCCCGAGTGCTCCAATTACCACAGGCACCACTGTCACCTTCACTTTCCAGGCTTTCTCCAGTTCTTCTCTGAGTCCCTGGTATTTCTCCAGTTTCTCATGTTCCTTCTTCCTGATGTTCCCATCGCTTGGCACTGCCACATCCACCACAACGGCTTTCCTCTGTTCTTTATCCACCACTACAATGTCTGGTTGGTTCTCCATTACCATCCTATCAGTCTGGATCTGGAAGTCCCACAGGATCTTTGCCCTCTCATTCTCTACCACCTTCGGAGGTGTTTCCCATTTTGACCTTGGGGTTTCCAGTCCATATTCTGCACACATGTTCCTGTATATGATTCCAGCCACTTGATTGTGGCGCTCCATGTATGCTTTACCTGCCAGCATCTTACACCCTGCAGTTATGTGCTGGATTGTTTCAGGCGCCTCTTTGCACAGCCTACACCTTGGGTCTTGTCTGGTGTGGTAGATCTGAGCCTCTATCGCTCTGGTGCTCAGGGCTTGTTCCTGAGCTGCCAGGATGAGCGCTTCAGTGCTGTCTTGTAGGCCAGCCCTTTCTAGCCATTGGTAGGACTTCTTGATATCAGCCACTTCAGTTATGGTCCGGTGGTACATCCCATGGAGGGGTTTGTCCTCCCATGAGGATCTGTCCTCCAGCACTGTATCCTCTGCTCTCCATTGCCTGAGACATTCACTGAGCACACTGTCAGTTGGGGCCTTCAGTTTGATGTACTCATGCATCTTGGATGTTTCATCCTGGATAGTGGCTTCTACGCTCACTAGTCCTCGGCCTCCTTCTTTGCGGCTAGCATACAGACTCAGAGTGCAGGATTTGGGATGGAACCCTCCATGCATGGTGAGGAGCTTTTGTGTTTTAACATCCATGGTCTGTATCTCTTCCTTTGGCCATCTTATTATTCCTGCAGGGTATCTGATAACTGGCAGTGCATAGCTGTTTATTGCCCGGGTCTTGTTCTTGCCATTGAGCTGGCTTCTCAGGACTTGCCTTACTCGATGGAGGTACTTAGCTGTTGCAGCTTTCCTTGTTGCCTGCTCCAGGTTGCCATTTGCCTGGGGAATTCCAAGGTAAATGGTAAAATGGTAAATGGCGTATACTTATATAGCGCTTTCTACCTTCTTACGAAGGCCCAAAGCGCTTTACAGTCACAGTCCCATTCACCCATGCACACACACATTCACACACTGGCGGTGGCTCCGCTGCCGAACACTGGCGCCAACCTCCCACCAGAGGCAAGGTGTGTCGAAGTGTCCTTGGGCAAGACACTGAACACTTCGACACATGGGTGTGCAAGGTGGGAATCGAACCTGCAAGCTTACGATCATGAGTCGACCGCCCTACCGCTGCACCACGGCCGCCCCCTAGGTACTTGTAACTGTCCTCAATGTCTGCTATTGTTCCTTCTGGGAGTGAGACCCCCCCTGTGTGGACTACCTTGCCTCTCTTTGTCACCATCCGGCTGCATTTCTCGAGCCCGAATGACATCCCAATGTCATTACTGTAGTTCCTGGTGGTGTGGATCAGGGAGTCAATGTCACGCTCGCTCTTAGCATATAGCTTGATGTCATCCATGTAGAGGAGGTGACTGATGTTGGCCCCATTTCTGAGTCGGTATCCATAGCCAGTCTTGTTGATTATTTGGCTGAGGGGGTTCAGACCTATGCAGAACAGCAGTGGGGACAGAGCATCACCTTGGTATATCCCACATTTGATGGACACTTGTGCAAGTGGTTTCCCATTGGCTTCAAGGGTGGTTTTCCACAGCTTCATTGAGTTTCTTATGAAGGCTCTTAGAGTCCTGTTGATGTTGTACAGCTCCAAGCATTCAGTGATCCACGTGTGTGGCATTGAGTCATAGGCCTTCTTGTAATCAATCCAGGCTGTGCACAGGTTGGTGTGTCGTGACTTGCAGTCTTGGGCGACTGTTCTGTCGACCAGGAGTTGGTGTTTGGCTCCTCTGGAGTCTCTACCAATGCCCTTCTGTGTGTTACTCATGAATTGATCCATGTGCCTATTTATCTTGGTTGCAATGATGCCTGACATGAGCTTCCATGTTGTGGAGAGACAGGTTATTGGCCGGTAGTTGGATGGGACTGCACCCTTTGAGGGATCCTTCTGGATCAGGATCGTTCGCCCTTCCGTTAGCCATTCGGGGTGAGTCCCATCTCTTAGCAGCTGGTTTATTTGTGCTGCCAGGCGCTCGTGGAGTGTGGTAAGCTTCTTTAGCCAGTAGGCATGTATCATGTCAGGGCCCGGTGCTGTCCAGTTCTTCATACCTGAGACTCTTTCTTGGATGTCTGCCACTGTGATGGTTACTGGATTCTGTTCAGGGAGGTTGCTGTGTTCTTTTCTCAGAGAGACCAGCCACTGGGCATTGCTGTTATGTGCTGTCTCTTTCTCCCATATACTTTTCCAGTACTGTTCAGTTTCTAGCCTTGGTGGGTCTGCTCGGCTGTTTTGACCCTGCAACTGAGCGTACACCTTCGCTGGTTGAGTTGCGAAGAGCCTGTTTATTCATCTGGCTTCATTGTCTCTTGTGTACCTCTTTAGGCGGCTGCTCAAGGCTAGGAGCCTTTGTTTGGCAGTTTCCAGGGCTTCAGGTATGGGCATCTGGCTGTATCTCTTCGGTACTTGCTTTCTCATTGTACCTCTTTGAGCCTCTGTCAGCTTACTCACATCCTTCCGAGTTGCCTTGATTTTGGCCTCTAACCGTTGCTTCCATGGTGGGTATTGTTTTCTTCCATGGTTGCTCTTATAGCCAAGCATCTCAAGGATCACTGCCGCTGAAGTGTAAACCAGTTCATTGGTTTCTGTGATGGTTGTGGTAGGAATTGCCCTCAATGCTTCATTCACAGTTTCCAGTAGACTTTCAGGCAGTACATCACTTAACCGTTGTAGCTGGTGTCGGGGTTGCCTAGTGTTCATTGTAGACATTATCTTGTTTTTCAGGTCAGTTGCTGCCTTGCTCAGCGTAATTGTGGTTGTTGGGGCTGTGTACCCAATCTCAGGGTGTGAGTGTGGTATAACCTCCTCTCTGACCTGTTGTTCTGGCACTCCCGTGGTATTGCCATTGTATTGTATCACTTCAATCTCAAGCCGTGATAGGAGTTGGCATTTGTGGATATTCGAGCATTGGGCTACCAGTTGTTTGGCAGTTAGCCTTGATTGTGGGTTTCGAAGCATCCATTCATTCCACATTCGCTGCATGTACCCCCTCTGGGTTGGATTACTTGAGTAGTAGCATTCCAACAGATCCTTGTTCTCGCACCTAGTCCATTTCCATCTTGTTCCAGTAGCCCACTTTCCATCAGAGTGCTCTGGTCCCCTAGCACCTGACGCAGACCTTGTCTGGCCGGGCGACGTCTGAGCCGGCATGACATGTGGTTCATTGTCTCTCATATAGTGAGGTAGGCATTAGCGTTAAGGGTCTTGCCCAAGGACCCTCACTGGGTGATGTTAATTGCCCGTCATTGTTATGGCATTTTGCCCCATTTCCATTGTTATGGTAATTGCCCCATTGCCATTAATTACCATTAGTAGTTCATTCCGACCTGGGAATCGAACCCGGGTTTCCTGCATGACAGTCCTGCACCTTAATTATATATAATTGGTTGGTAATTATATATATATATATATATATATATATATATATATATATATATATATATATATATATATAATAATTCCAAATACATGTGTGAACTTGGTTGTGGTGAAATAATCAAAGCTCTTTTGATTACAATCAATGAGTTTTACATTGTAATGTGCAAAAAGTGATTACTGAAATGTTTAAATTACAATTAATGATTGTAAGATGATTATTGATTTTCTTTACTTGATCTGATAAGAACAAGATTACAAAAGAGATGTAAAACTATCAAATGAATTAAACTCAGTAGGGCTGGGATTATATAAACTCGCTTCTCCTCCCTCTTTTTCAAGCAACAAATCACTTTAGTCACTACATTTAACAAAGAAAATGTGACTTAAGTGGGTCTTTGTTTTTGTTTGTTTGTTTTTTATGGGATTTTTTTTATTATATTGACAACAATTAGTGCTTGAAATAATTAAATCAATAAAAAAACGTTTTGGTTCTTGCATCCACTATTGTCTCCACAGTGTCCAGACTCGCACTGACAACACTCTACTCTCCTGACCAGTCCATGTAGTCTCTGTTTAGTGTGTGCGCGTCTGGCTATGTGTGTGTTTCTAAGTTCATGGGTATGTGTTTGCGTGTCTGACTGTTTCTGATAGCATGTATGTAAGTGTGTGTATGTGCGTCTGGCTGTGTCTTTATAAGGGCATGTGTATTTTTGTCATTTTTATACACATTTTTCTTCCCACCAGTAAATTTAAATTTTTTAAAATGTCTTTTTGATGTCAAACATTTTGTGCTTTAGCTTTTACCTTTCCTCTGTTCTGCTCCTGCACGCCAGCGATCCATGAGTTTCCCAGAGATTTCTTCACAAACCAGGAGCGAGCAGAAGGAGCTGTGGGCCTGCACGTCCTCTGTGTGAGTGTCTGCTGCTTCAACCTCTATTTCCTCTTCACATATGACTCTGCTGTGTATGAGCAACTTCTGGCGTAAGGGTGGAGATTAAAAACAGCTCTTTAAAAGCAAATTTAGTTTGAAATTTTGTTTGAATTTGAAAGTCCTGCAGGGTCTTCTCAACCCTGTGGAGGTTCTCCTCCCTTAGCTAATAGGAATTTCAGCCCATAGTTGACATGGATGTTCCTTCAGACTGTTAGCTTCTTGGTCATGGTACTCTATGTTTCCTGTCTCGGTCTCTTCCTGTGCATTCATCATCACTGCTTCAGTGCTGTCCATCTGTCCAGACTTTTAAATCTGCTGGCTGGGTTTCTGGTCATCAGTCACTTCCTGTTTCTGCTCCAGTTTTTCTGCCTGTAGTTTCTACTAATCTCTGGCAACAAGCTGAAGCCCTGATAGATCTTTGCTGTTCCAGCATGGATAATAACTCTATACTCATCAGTCCTGGGTATATCTGTAACTAAAATGTTTGTATCCAGCTTTCACTGGAGCCATAGATGATTTAACACCTGCACAGGTACTTTCTCACATCTTAAAACACCCCAGATACGGTGGGAGGAACAAAGCCTACCTCAGCCAATCAAAAAGAACAATGTCTGAGAGATAGGAAGTTCCCTCAAAGAGCTCCAGATGAACAAACATGCCAGACAAAAGAGCTTCTGGACTGCATTCACACTGCAGCCAATAGCCGGTGCCCTCTGAGCCCCCTGCCCCTCTCTGGATCAACAGATCAATTGGTTTCAAAAGAAACTTGCGGGTCATCACCATCCTAAGTCATCTGGTCCCTTTTGACCGTGACGCTCAGCGTCTCCAATAGGAGTAAAAAAACGTCAATAAAGTTGCTGTGTTTGATCATAATCTTATTGTGGGTCAGTTCTTCAAACTATTTTAAACAAAGAGCTGTTTTAATTCTTCACATATTTCCAGTTTCCAGTCAGTTTATTCCTTTCTGTCCCCCTGTGTTGTTTTTGTCCCTGCAGACAGTTTACATGTTCTATGCGCTGGCTTTGGTCTGCGATGACTACTTTGTGCCCTCCCTAGAAAAGATTTGTGAGGTAAGACAGCAGCTTCTGTCATTTACCCTCTCAAGTTTCTCAGTTGGCCCCGCCCCTTTGTGCAGGGTGCAGGGGGTTTACGGCCTGACTCTGCCAACAAAGGGCTTAGAGGAAACTGTCTTGGTTTCTACATCTCTAGCCCAAACTTATCTGTTCATGAGTTTGATCCTAAGGTAGAACTGAGACTCAGCCTAACTAAAGTCCTGTGATAGACGACAATGGGGGAAACCCCTCTCTGCCCCCCTTTCAGCATCTTCAAATGAGTGAGGATGTTGCAGGAGCCACCTTCATGGCAGCTGGCAGTTCAGCGCCTGAGCTCTTCACCTCCATCATCGGTGAGCAGCTTTCCTGTCGTCTCATGCATCTATCCAACCTCCATGGAAACTGCTTCATGTTTAAGAACTCAAACTGCTCTTTTCTTCCTGTCAGGCGTGTTCATCACCAAAGGCGACGTGGGCGTCGGCACCATTGTGGGCTCTGCTGTCTTCAACATTCTCTGTATTATTGGAGTGTGCGGCTTGTTCAGCCTGCAGGTGATTACTGTAAAACTCCTGTGATGGACTGACAGACTGTGCAGGGTGAATCCTGCCTTTGCCCTTCAGGAGTTGGATAAGCTCATGCAACCCTGTGACCGGAGCTGGAATAAATCAGTACAGAAGATGGATGAATTTAAGTTTGACTCAGATAAACAGAATGGCAGGTGTCAAAGATTGCAAATAGATTTACAGAGAAAAGGTTTTACAGTTTACTGGGAGATCAAAGAAAATACGAAAAAGCTCAATGAGTCAAACACTGAGAGTGCAGCATTAAAGACACCAATTAAACGTTAGTTTAAAGCTGAACATGAACCTAAAAGCATTTGGGGGCACCATCAGAAAGCTGTTTCCATCTGTTGACCACAGACTCATGAACTGGGCCGATGATCTCTTTCCTCAGCCACAAAACTTTGCTATTCTGATAATACCCAGTTATCTGCACCATCATTTTGAGAATAGCCTATTGGGTCAGACACAGTACACTAAAAAAATAATAATAGAAAATAAAGAAACAAACACCTAAACCATTATTTAACCAGACTGAACACAAGTTACCTTTGGGTGCAAAGTTGGACTGTTTAACACGAGTCAATGGGAAGTTGGTCCCTTCTGATGCCTGCCTCAAGTGGTTGATTGATGAACTTCACTATTTGGTACCTTTGGTTTGATTCCAACTCATAAACAGGAATTAAGAAGAGCCGCACAGACGGGGCTCCATCACCTGGATGAATGATGTAGACATCAGTCAGATGTTCCCTATCAGGACGGCTGCTGTGGTCGGGTAACCTGTCGCCTCACGGTGGTCTGTCTGTCTGTCTGTGTTCTAGACCATCCGTCTCTCCTGCTGGCCTCTGCTCAGAGACTCTACTTACTACACAATGTCCATCTCAGCCCTCATTGTGGTAAGAACAAGACTTATCTATTTCAACCAGCTCTCACGGGAGTCCAGTGTTGTAACCCCTAACTCTGTGTATCACAGTTCATCTACGACGAGAAGGTGGTGTGGTGAGCTCAGATTTGAATTCTTAAACTTTTAACGCTCTTTATATCATCAGTGAATCCATGTTTAACAGGTGAGTCTGTTTCAGGTGGGAGGCTCTCACGCTGATTCTGATGTACTTCGTCTACATTTTGATCATGAAGTAAGTGAGACTCATCTTCATCATGAGTTAAAGCCTGACAAAGATCCTCATCATCAAGCCACCCACGTTTGATCAGAAACAAGGACATTGGTCTTTAGCCTTCTTGTGAGGCTCCTGATGCTCAGACGTGACCTTTATTTCAGGATGAATTCTCACATTGTTCGTTTCCTGGAGAGTCAGAAGAAAAGCCCATCTGGTTTGAAGAATGGTGCCGCCGGCAGCGCTGAACTGGATGATGGCTGTGACGCCACAGCAGTGCTGCTGAAGAAAGGTGAGCTTCCTCTGTGCAGGTGTACGCTCTGTATTTTGTTTCAGTTTGTGGCCTGATGGATCAGAACACCTTTGAAGTCTCTTTGTGAAACAAGCAGCAGATTCATGCATGCATGAATACCACAAGATGTTCTTCAAAATTAGGATTTGTCTTAAAAGTTTTGGTGTCAAAAATATTATGTTAAAGTCACCTTCCATCCAATTATGTGTGTGTGCGGAGGGGGGCTTCTTCATGTTCTGTTCCCTAAAATCCCTGCTCTCCTCCAGCCCAGTGATCACTAGTTCAAGTCTTGCTACCAAAAGGACAAAAGGATTTGACAGGGACACAAGTGGAGCAGCCACCACTTCTATCCTTGCTGCACAGTGCCTTTGAGCAAGGCCTCAAACCCAAATGTTTAACTGAAAAACTCCTGTAGCATCTTCCAGGTCCTGGAGCCACCGAGTCAAGTTTGTGTGTGTGTGTGTGCGTGTGTGTGCCCAACAGCAAACCACCAAAGGAAGGTGTCGGTGTTGATGGTGGACGAGCTGTTGTCAGCGTTCCCGCACCAGCTGTCCTTTTCTGAGGCAGGAATGAGGATCATGATCACCAGTCATTTCTCCCCCAGAACCCGCCTCACCATGGCGTCACGGATGATCATCACTGAGGTGGGGGCAGCTTCCAACCAATGTCTGTGTTTCAGCCGGAACCACACATCAGCTTCAGCAGCAGCATGCTCGGTCTGAGCTGGAGAAACAACTTCAGGACAAACTTGATGTTGGAGCTGCTCCTGAATGCTTCCATGCAACCGCCAAACCCAGCAAACTCTAAAACACAGAGGGACAATCAGGGCGGAGCTAGATCATTTTATATGGGGGGTAGAATGAGAGCAAATGAGAACAGCAGAGTGAAAGGATCAAAAATACATGTTTCAATCAGTTTTGTTTGTGTAATGTGTCTTTCAGCATTTGCAATCCTTTACGGAAGCTTGGATTGATTAATTTTCAATCTTTGTCAATAATGACACTAATATTGACTCAAACATTGGGGGGTAAGTGGGGGTGGGGCAGAGTTTTTTGCTGGGGGGTATCTCCCACATCCCTCCACATGTCAGTGACTGCAACAATCACACTAGTGGAGGAGGACAGAGGATGGGTAGCATAATTAGCAGCATAGCTCAGAGTTTCTAGAATGAACATTCACATTCAGCTCTCAGAAAGACATTCCTATCAAGTTCTGGTTTCTGTCTCTTACAGCACACAGTCTGTCTGACTGCAGAAACACCAGCTGTGTTTTCACCTTCAGCTGCTGAGCTTTCATGTGAACCAACACAGGAAGCTGAATTCCTGTTGATAGCAGTGAGCCAAAAAACAAGCATCTTAGATCAAGTCATGAGGCTCCCTGCTTCATCCAGCTAGATGTTCTATCTGCTCTGAAAAAAGAAAACCAACAGTAGAATGTGGTGGAACATTGCTGAACTGGTCTTCATAACACGGCTGGTTTGTCTGCCACACAGAGACAGCGGCTGATCAACACTCGGACTCTGACCAACGGAGACTCGGACGTCCCCTCTAAAGGCCGGCGGGGCACAAAGACCGGGCGCTCTGCAGCTGAGAGGCGCCTCAGCATCCGGCACAGCGACCAGGAGGCAGGGCTCCAAATGGAGGACGAGAAGAATGGCAATGACGAAGAGGAGGAGGAGGAGGATGGAGAGGGACCCTTTGTACCTTTTCACTGCCCAGGTAAACTCCTAGTTGACTCCACCACCAGAATTTGGATTACCAAGACAAAACTACAGATTACTTTAAGTTATATAAATGTGGGGGCATCCCCCCCCCAGGTTAGACATTGTGTGTGTGATTACAAGAGGTGGGGGGTTGAAACAGTCGTCAAAGAACGTTGACATTCTTTGAACTGCCGTAACTCTTTAACCATTGAAACGAGAAATGTCATCCCAGTTGATTCTGAAGCGGCTTTGCACTGAAATAACAGTCATTACAACACTGAAGTGTTGACACAATCAACGTAAATCAGCTGCTCCGGTTGGCAGTGATGTGTTGCATCTTGATGCAAAGAGCCGCTCTTGTCTGCCTCAGAATCGGCTGATTCACGTTGATTGCCTAAACCGGGGTCGGCACCCGCGGCTCTTTAGCGCGGCCCTAGTGGCTCCCTGGAGCATTTTCAAAAATGGAGAAAAAACAAAACACAAACATTCTTAATGTTTTCCAACGCTGTAAGAATGTGTAGAATAAATATTAAATTTCAACATTTCTGTTTTGCGTCATAGTCTGCGACACACGTTTCTACCAGCAGGGCGGCGGACCGCTAGGCAGGTGGCTGATGGAAATCGAACCACTGTCAGTTCCGTGCATTGCTTTGTAACAATTCACCCTCCACTAAGTGAGGGGAACGTCACAACGCCGTTCTACGGCTGGGGCATTAAATATCAACACAATCTGCTCTCTAATATGACCAAGAAAAAAACTCATAACAGTTTGTTTGTGTGTATTGTGTGAGCGTGACAAATGTACATTAAACACTTTCCCCAACACTCAACCATTAAAAACCCAATTTCCCCAAATATACAAAATATTTAAAGAAAAACACAGTTCAAACCCAAGTCCGCAGTTTTGGTAGCAAAAAAAATAAATGTTCTGGAGGATAAATGAGTGTTCGACAGTCTCACGCGTTAGGGGGGGGGGGCTGCTCCGCCTCACTCGCTGGAACGCATTCCACCCATCAAAGAAGCTGGCACAGATCCTCGTACCGGACGATCCGAGCTCTTTGGGAAAATATATTCAGTAGGAAAATAATCCGAGCTGGGAAAGGTAATCCGTATGAGAGATCGCTTGCTCCTCCGCGCTTCTGCGCCTCTGTCAGCTGTGCATTTACCCCCCCCCCCCCCCCCCCCCGCGCGGGCTCCCGCGTCTCCTTACAAAAAAAGGCGTGTCGTCTTGTCACCTGGCTGTCACCTGTCAGCTGGTACCGTTCAACCAATGGGGTGACAGCAAATACAACACATGACGACAAAGTTTCATTGAAATAAAACTTTTAAATAAATGACCAAGTTTTCAATCTTTACGTCATGCGCTGAAACTCATCTGTAGTGGCAACCAATACAGCTTGATGAAGTTGAAAGCGAATATTCTGATCTCCTGCTACACAACACAGTCTGATGGCTGTCCAGGAGTGAGGTTTTCCGTCACTTTGTCGTCTGTTTAGAACACGTGAAAACATTCCTGAAAAGCAAAGACCTGAACTACCCGCAACTGGGAGAAACTGAGTGGCTGGAAAAGCTGCACTTTTTGGTGGATGTGACTGTGACAAGACACCTAAACAGCTGAATGAAAGTCTGCAGGCGCCGCAAATGCTTGAAGCTGTTCTGTCATTCGAGCGCAGCTGACTGTCTTTGCCAGAGATGTACAGTGAAGAAGAGAAGAGGATGCTGCTGCGTTTTACCCGTGCACTGACTTGCTTGGCATTTGCACAGAAATCTAACTTAACTGTCTTATTTTCTTTAATTTTATGAAAGCAATGAAACATAATTCATTGATATTGTAATGAAGTTAAACTTGCACAACAGATCAGTCACGTGACGCGTTGTTCTCCGCAGAATGCACTGCAGGGCAAATAAATATTTAGTGCTCATTATGTATTTGTAGCAACTTAGTCATTTTGATAGTAGGCTAATATAGCTAATATAGATACATGTTGCATGTGTTGCCTTCCTTATAAGGCTTAAATAGCGACTCATCACATTTCGGGCAGGCACACTCTGCAGAGTTACAGGTTACTCCTCTAGGGCGGGTCAGTCAGTTAACTCACCTGCTCAGCGTCCTATTTAAGTCAGGTGTACAATTGTTCAGTCTCTCTTACCTTCAGCGCTCATTCTTCGCGGTTCTCCGTGCTCGCTGTTCTCTCTCTTGTTCCTTCCCCCGTTCTTCGATGGGGGGGGCGTCCGTATCCTCCTTTACACGGCGGCACCACGTTCTTCATCATGGTTCATGGAGGCTTTAGCTGGACCGGTTCGCTCTCCAGTTATGGCGCGGGAGCCCGGTTCTGCCTTAGCCGGTGGCGGTGACAGCGCTCTGTGGTTCTCCATGCTTGCTGTTCTCCTTCTGGGTCATGTTGTTCTCGCCCTTTCTTCTCGGATTGTTGGTGCTCCGTCTTGTGGGGGGGGCGCCTGCCCCTATTTTTCGGCTGCCAGCTTCCGGTGCGTCTTCGGAGCCGCGGTTCTCGCGTCTTCCGGCGTGTGTCTACGGAGAAGCGTCCTGCGGCATTTGGGTTGTCAATGGCGATCGATCGGGAGATGTTTGGTGAGCGAGTGCATATTCTTCGTCTTCTGTGCTGTGTTTTCTTCCGGGTTCCGTCCCCTGCTCAGCGTTGTCATTGGTGACGTCACGCCGCTATGGACCCTAGGACTTGTAGTTCCAGAGCTGTGTACATTTGCTGGTTGACGTCCATTTGGATTGGTCAGTTTCTGGTCATGTCTCTACTGTGGGTGAGAGGGTAACGAGAGGAGCGTTCCCCTGGCCTTCAGCCACACAAATTCTGCCCTGTTGTGTGTGCGTGTGTGTGTCCGTTCGTGTGTGGCCCTGTTTTCTCAGACTCACTGTTTTGTGTTTTCTCTGGTTGTTTTAGGGATTTGTTGTTGGTTTGTGGGGGGTTCGTGGAGGGCTCTTCCCAGAGCCGTTTTCTGTTTGAGTCGGCCCTAGGTTGCTACTCGGTTGTTCTCATTTTGTTTTCTTGTTCTGGGTGGTTCCTTCCTGGGCCCCGTGTTCCAGTTTGGGCATTTCTGTTTGCTTTTCTGATCTCTAATTCTCTATGCTTAGCATGGGGTTGTGACGCTGTTTGTTTCGGGTTTTCGGTCTCCCTCCGCTTGTTTTTTTTTTTTTTCTTTTTGTGGCTCCACCCTCCTTAGTTTGGGGGAGAGGAAGATGTAAGACGACTTGTTTATGAAATGTCCGGTAGCTGGAAAATTTGGTAGCTAACTCAAATGTACAGCTCTAATGTTTCATCAACGGCTCCTGTGGTTCTGAGAGAATTCAGCTATGGGAATTATTACAAAGGTTATTTCAAGTGTGCGATTATAAATAATAATGTGACATAATTTAACATGGTTTAGTGTTTAAGCAACTTACTTTACGAGCTAATTTCCTGGTTGTAGAAGAGTGCGTCAATCTGGAACTTTTAAAGGTTACTTCTCCTTCAATTGGTGTACATTAAATTGGTGTTAAGACTTCGTACGGGTTTATAATTCACTATTGAGTCACTGTTGGAAATTTTGATTTTGCGGTTCCTATAGTACACTGACTTCACAATGGGACTTTTTCCTTAACTACCTACTAAATTTCACTTTCTCGGATTTGTTCTTTAAAAGCACTATTATTTCATTTATCTCTAGCATTTTATAACTGATCAGTTTCTGGCTTATTTATTATTCTTTGCTGAGACTAATACTGGTTTTTGTCTTCTCTGTGCATTGCATCCTGAGCCTGCAAACCCCCTACTCCCGGTCTGCTTCTCCGTTTCCGGCGAATAATGTCTCCCCTGCATGCCTTGATCTGGTGGCAACGATGACTGCGGCGGACCTATTGCTGCACTGAGAGTGGAGGGGTGGTGGACCTCCTCTGCGTTCCGATGACACTTCTGTCTTGAGTCTATCAATATGTCAGCAGCAGAATGAATGTAAAATTCTTCATTATAGTTGTTAAAAGAAAATTATTTGCCAGGTGGAAGCCTCAAAAACAATTTAGGATGTTCTGAGTCTGTATTATAGTATGCGATGGAGCTCACATTTGGTTTCTTAAGCTCATTTATGTATTTGCATGCCAATGAAGCACGGTAATTATGGCTGCGAGCTCGTTCTTTTTTATTAGATAGAACTTCGACTAAATGGAGGTTCTTGAGCGCATATATTTGGTATGCCAAATGGAAGGAACTTCATGGCATTAAGCTCGTTGTAGTAATGTCATTGGAAGCTTGGATGACGGATGTTACTACGCTCGTATAAATAGTTGCCAAATGGAAGAAGTTTATGGTGTCAAGCTCATTCATGGTTGATGAAAGCTTGAATATTGGATGTTACTTGAGCATTTCATTGTACGCCAGTGGAAGGATTGGATTGGATGTTAAGTTAGTGTCTATTACAGGTTGTTCTTGGCGGTTCCAATTAGTTCCTACAGCATTTTGCTGAAGTGGGCTTACGTTCTAAAAAAATCAAGTATGAGTAATTGTATGTTGGCTCCCCTTTTATTTCTTTCCCTCTCTCTTACAGATAGTATGTTCCCCTAGTGAACGAGAGCGGAAGCCCAAGTTAGCTTCTGAGACATTTTGACCAATGTCATCAATATAAAGAATGAATAAAAGGGGGCCTAAAACTAGAACCCTGCTGCACTCCTTTTTGGATGATGAGTAATTCTGAACCAGAGTCTTTATGTTTAATGTTGGCTGTATGTTGGCTCCCCTTTCATTTCTTCCCTCTCTCTTACAGATAGTATGTTCCCCTAGTGAACGGGAGTGGCCCAACGGTCAAAAGTGCCGGGGTAAACACATGCCAGATACACTAGATAGCATGTTCCTTTCGTGGCGTGGTGCGCGAACTGGAGCAGCCCAAAAGGTCAATGGTGCCGGTGTAACAGGATGTGATCTGTTCATTTTAATTACACAAAATATTGACTGTCCCTAAGTTTCCTTTCCCCCCTTGTATTCTGTGTTGGGTTTTGTAGCCCCTCCTTAACGTGTTCTTCTTCGCTGGTTTTCTCTTTATAAGGTTGGCGCTTGCTTTCCCTCTCTCCTTTTTGTTTTACTGTCCAGCGGGAGAGGTGGGTGTCCTGTATTGTTAGCCATATGAATCCTCATTTCATGTTAGTTATGTTCCATATACTGTTGTTATTTGGAATCTGTTACGAAAAGCACAAAAACCTTTGTAGATGTTAACTGTTAATTTCAGAATAAGAATTTTCTGTGCTCCCTCTACCTCTCACCCTCATGTAGGAGCTAATACGGCATGCTAACACTGTGATCTCTATTTTTCTTTTTGGAAAATTGTCAGGTGTTAGCGGGGTCGCCTTTTTGTTTTACTGTCCAGCGGGAGAGTTGTCAGGTGCGCAATAAACGGAGGTGGTCTCCAAGGGTGCTGCTGTGTCCCAAGATCTTTTGACTTCCTAAACACAACGCAGAAGTGATCCGGTTACACCGGGGTAAAACCCATAGCAGATACACTAGATGGCATGTTCCCTTCATGGCGCGGTGCTCGAAGCGAGCGGCCCAATGGTCAATGGTGCCGGGTAAACACATAGCAGTCGTACTGGAAAATGAAATGAAGTGAAAAGGGTAGAGTATATGGCTGTCCTTCGTGTGTCGAAGTTGACTGTCTTGAGTTTGAGGATTAAAAATGACAGGCTCTCATGTGGGCTGCTAGTCCAGCACGGGATCTGCAGAAGCGATCACATGTCAAGCATTTGAAATCGGTTGAAGTTGCTACGGAGTGACGCTGGTAATGTGCCTGTTGGTATTCACGTTGGCGTTGGTCTTCAATTTTAAAGTTTCACGCCATTTGGATTTTTGTAGGGCTTCTTCTTCCCAGTTGTAGTGTGGGATGCCTGCTCTCTTCATGTGTCGCTTTAGCACATCTTTATAGCGTAGTTTCTGTCCACCGCGGCTCCTTTTTCCTTGAGAAAGTTCTGAGTAGAATACTGCTTTGGGTAATCTATTGTTGGGCATCCAACATACGTGCCCTGCCCATTGAAGTTGTGACAATGTTATTAGGGCATCAACACTAACTGTGTTGGCACGTCTCAAAACCTCAACATCTGGGATACGATCTTGCCACTTGATGTTAAGAATGAAGCGAAGGTGACAAAACTGAAGTCGTGTTAGAGCCTTGATATGTCTGCGGTAGAGAGTGGTACACTCGATGGAGTATAGCAAACAGGGGATGACTGCGGCTGCATATACCTTCACTTTGGTACTAGTACTGATGTCATGGCAACTCCACAGTCTCTTTTGTAGTGCACCATAGGCCTTAGTGGCAGAAAGTATTCTCCGTTCCACTTCCAGATCAGCTGAGTTTGAGTTAGTTAAAGTACTGCCCAGGTAAGAAAAACTCTCTCTTGACTTCAGTGGTTCATCATGGACCATAATCGTCTCTGGGTGTTTGTTGGATAATGTGGGAGGCTGATACAGTAAATCAGTCTTAGAGATATTAATCTTCAATCCAAACATCTCAGCTGCAGAGGAAAAGCGATCTACAATCTGTTGCATATCAGATGTGTTACTAGCTACAAGGGCCGAGTCATCAGCATAAAGTAGTTCTCTGACACACATCTCCTGTGTCTTAGTGTGGGCACGAAGACGGGCGAGGTTGAAAAGTTTACCATCAGTTCTTGTGCAGATAAAGACACCCTTGTTTGGGCCTTCTTTCATAGTATCCAGTACAGCTGTAAGATATAGAGAGAAGAGGGTTGGTGCCAGTACACAGTCTTGCTTCACTCCATGGTTAACTGGAAATGTGTCACTGGGTTCACTACCAACTGAAACCTGTGCCCTCATTCCATCATGAAATTGCCTAATAATGTTGACAAGCTTGTCTGGGCAACCATAGGTTTCAAGGACCTTCCATAGAGTTGTACGATTGACTGTATCGAAAGCCTTTGTAAAATCTACAAAGACTATATAAAGTGGTTGGTGCTGCTCTGCTGCCTTCTCCTGCAGCTGTCTCAGAGTGAAAATCATGTCTGAAGTGGAACGACCAGCCCGAAAACCACACTGAGACTCAGGAAGTACTTCTTCAGCAAAGGGAGCGGCCCAATGGTCAATGGTGCCGGGTAAACACATAGCAGTCATACTGGAAAATGAAATGAAGTGAAAAGGGTAAACACATAACAGTCATACTGGAAAATGAAATGAAGTGAAAAGGGTAAACACATAGCAGTCATACTGGAAATGAAATGAAGTGAAAATGGAATGTCGCCGAGAACACATCTCATCTTATTACACGCTGATTATACATTCACATTTTCTTTTTCTGAATGTTCTTAGTGTTGGGGGTTTTGTTACCCGTAACCATATGTTGGCTCCCCTTTATTGCTTTCTCTTTCTATTTCAGACAGTATGTTCACCTAGTGACCGGGAGCGGCCCATCGGTCAATGGTGCCGGGGTAAACACATAGCAGATACACTAGGTAGCATGTTCCCTTCATGGCGCGGTGCTCGAAGGGAGCGGCCCAGTGGTCAATGGTGCCGGGGTAAACACATAGCAGATACACTAGGTAGCATGTTCCCTTTGTGGCGAGGTGCTCGAAGGGAGCGGCCCAACGGTCAATGGTGCCGGGGTAAACGCATAGCAGATTCACTAGATAGCATGTTCCCTTCATGGCGCGGTGCCCGAAGGGAGCGGCCCAGCGGTCAATGGGGCCGGGGTAAACACATAGCAGATTCACTAGATAGCATGTTCCCTTCATGGCGCGGTGCTCGAAGGGAGCGGCCCAGCGGTCAATGGTGCCGGGGTAAACACATAGCAGATACACTAGGTCAGTGTTTTTCAACCTTTTCAACCTTTTTTGAGCCGCGGCACACTTAAACCTTGACAAAAATCTCGCGGCACACCAGCATTCAAAAAAATAAAAAAAATAAAAAAACCGGGAGAAACTCAGTCTGTTTTGAACAGTTCCTCCACAATCTCACATTCTTTTTTTTATAATTGTGGCAGAAAACGCTGGAAGCTGCAGCTGTTTTTTTCTCTAAAAGATGTAATAAAAGTTAAGTTAAAAGATTTAAAAACTGTTTGATTTGTGTTCGTTGTGGTTTCAAGACGTTTAGAGGAGAGACGAGTTGTGCGCCGAGATCCACGCTGTTACTTTTAACCCAATGCATCATGGGAGATGTAGTTCAATAATCCGCCGAATGCAGAAAGACCAGCGTCTCTGAGCTTTATTGTTTTGATCACTTGTTCCACGGTCTGACACCGGATTCTGTGGAAAGCTACACCGCTAAAGACGAGCTTTAGCTTGTATTTTATTTGAAACTGAGCGACTTTATCAGCAGAATGCACAACAAGGAAGTGAAGACTTTAACCACTTCTGATTGGTCAGACTGATGACACGTGATTAAGCATCCAAGAATGATTGGTGGAGACAGTTAAAGGGGTGTGACTTTTGCTAAAACGGAGATTAAGCTGGAGCTAAATCGGTACCGTCATTTTTATCAAAATGTCTTTAATAGAATCAAATAAACACAAAGAAAAAAGTATTTTATGATCTGTCATATTCCTTATTTCTTAGTGTTTTTTTAGGGCTTGTTTGGATGAACACAGAGGTGAAATCCTGGAGATCATAAATGTTTCAGTTAATGAGGGCAATTTCCCACGGCACACTTGACCATCTCCCACGGCACACTAGTGTGCCACGGCACACTGGTTGAAAAACACTGCACTAGGTAGCATGTTCCCTTTGTGGCGAGGTGCTCGAACGGGAGCGGCCCAACGGTCAATGGTGCCGGGGTAAACGCATAGCAGATTCACTAGATAGCATGTTCCCTTCATGGCGCGGTGCTCGAAGGGAGCGGCCCAATGGTCAATGGTGCCGGGTAAACACATAGCAGTCATACTGGAAAAATGAAATAAAGTGAAAATGGAATGTCAACGAAAACACACCTCATCTTATTACACGCTGATTATACATTCACATTTTCTTCTTTTGGATGATCTTGGTGTTGGGGGTTTTGTTACCCGAAAGTTTAAGGAAAAAGAATTATCTCAAGGAATTGAACGGAGCCTTATGTCAAAACGAAGTTGTGAATCCAAACGAAGTTGTGAATGCCAACCTAAAGATGTTGTGAAATAAATATTCTTCTGCAAGCGTTGTCTGACTAAAATAGCGACTCGTCGCATTTCGGGCAGGCACACTCTGCAGAGTTACAGGTTACTCCCTAGGGCGGGTCAGTCAATTAACTCACCTGCTTAGCGTCCAATTTAAGTCAGGTGTGCAATTGTTCATTCTCTCTTACCTTCAGCGCTCATTCTCCCTCCCTCCTCCCCGGCTTCCACCTGTGGGCTCCGTTACAGGGGGTTTTGTTACCCGAAAGTTTAAGGAAAAAGAATTATCTCAAGGAATTTAAAGGAGCCTTATGCCAAAACGAAGTTGTGAATCCAAACAAAGTTGTGAATGCCAACCTAAAGATGTTGTGAAACCTAAAGATGTTGTGAAATGAATATTCTTCTGCAAGAGTTGTCTGACTGAAATAGGGCTTTAATTGGCGTTTCATTGTACAGGGAAACCCGTTTCTTTACTGTGCATATGATAATAAACCCTTTGAATTTTGAATCTTGAATCTTTTAATATTTTGCAGCTCCAGACATATTTGTTTGTTGTTTTTTTCGTCCAATTTGGCTCTTTCAACATTTTGGGTTGCCGACCCCTGGCCTAAACAGTTGAGGAGATCCAGTAGGTCAAAGAGCGTGGGTTATTTAGGGGTTGCCAGCAGCTTCTCTATGTTAAAAGTAATCAGTAAATACTTAGAGTTGAGCTCTGTGTCGCCCCCTGCAGGAGGTCTGCTGAACAAACTGAAGTGGCTGCTGGCCTGGCCCCTCAGTCTGCTGTTCTACCTGACCATCCCAAACTGCTCCTCCCCCCGCTGGGAGAAGTGCTTCATGCTGTCCTTCGTGTCCTCCACCCTATGGATTGCAGGCCTTTCCTACATCATGGTCTGGATGGTATGAAGAGACTAGCCCGACAGTCTTTGAACAAACAGGGTTGATGTTTGAGCTCATGATGAAGCGCTCCTGGTTTCACAGACGCCTCCTCAAACCAAAACCCTCTGTGAATGTGACCACAGCCTCCACGACTATTTACTAATATTAGTATTAGCCTGTATTAACCAGCAGATTCCCATTGAAATTAAAATCCTTTTTGGCCAAGATGCAACCAGAGTCAATTTATGACCCACAGACCCATTAAAACGTTAGACCAATAAAGAAATAAAACAAAATATTTGTCAGAAATTTAAATTCTAAAAAAAAAAAAACAGTGAATCATAAATATTACAGTTTTAGTGATTACAGTATGTAGTGGGATTCTCTGGTTCTTTGACTTTGCCTTGAAAACATTTGATCATGACTGTTCAGTTGGTCTCCAACTGTTCTCTAAGCTTTTCCAGGCCATGGGAGCTGCATGTAGAAAAGCGTCCCAAGTTCTGAGTGAGCAAATGAGGCAGGAAGCAACAACTGATAGTTTGATCATAAGGACTGGGTGTGAAGGCTTCTCTGTTTAAGTAATGTGTGGATATAGGGAGGCAGTGATCAAGCCAAAGACTCAAAAATAAAAATGGTACTGCCTCCTAGTGGAGAGAGAAGGCCATTTCACTCGTTTGTGTATTTCACAACGATGTGTCAGTGCCTTGCAGTTGGTTATGAACCATAAAGAGGAAAGGTAAATACTGGCCAGCATTTGAAGGCCTGAGGAAGGAGCATTCTGATAATAAAGATTACCATAATCTAGCACAGACTATAAAAGTTAAATGTACAAGATGTTATTTTGCTCCAAAAGAAAAACACAACTTATTTCACTAAAAGAAACCATCACGTGTTTTAGATTTCAAGGTTTTCAATAAGAAATTTAAAATTGAAGGAGTCAGTTGAAGGAGTCATCAATTAATACACCAAGGTACTTGTACTTATGAAACATCTTGCTCAAGTGTAGTAACTACTGGGATATTAGGAGGGATTTTTATTGGACAAATATATTAATTTTGACTTCTCTGAACTATGAACTGGTTTGAGCTGAAGAAGTGAGTTATGGACAGCAACAAGGGCTTTCTGTAGGGTTTCTATGACCTCAGTGAGAGAAAATTCACAACAATAAATGACTGTGTCATCAGCATAGAAGCTCAAGTTAGCTTCTGAGACATTTTGACCAATGTCATCAATAAAATAAAAGGGGGCCTAAAACTGGAACCCTGCTGCACTCCTTTTTGGATGATGAGTAATTCTGAACAAGAGTCTTTATGTTTAATGCACTGGATTCTGTTATGTAGTTTGAGCAAATGCATGTTCAGAAAGTCCAAGGCTAAGTAATCTGTCTTTCAAGACAGCATGATCAACTGTGTCCAAAGCTTTAGATCCCAGAAAGCTAACTGGCACATAACAGCATAAAATAAGGCCAGTTTCCACAATGAGAATGTAGCAGGCTCAGGCTCCAGAAGGACCTAGCTGGATGAGGCTAGAAAACTTCTAGAGCACTGTTTTTCAACCACGGTGCCTTAAGCTATTTACCATGTATCCCTTGTGCTATCCTAGGCACTTTACCGTTTGGAGTTGGGTGATCTAGACCCACTAGACAGTGCGCTGAACCTTTTTTTTTCAATGATTTGTGATCTTCACTGGTTCAATGGATTACATGAAATTTTTCCACCTTTATCCACCTTTGTCATGGTAGGGATAACACGTCAAAGTAAGGGTGGGGTCATCTAAGATAGCACAAGGGTTAAAGGGATGGCAGTTCAATTCCAGGCTCTCCTTTCTGCACCTTGAAGTGCCCTGCACCCCCCAGTGGGTCAGGCAGGTCTGCTTTTAGGACACAGTCTGAAAAACTGATCATGTTAACACTTAAAAGATTGTTAATTTTGTACGTTTCCCTCTGGCCTGACCTTGCCGTGTCTTTAGGTGACGGTCATCGGTTTCACTCTCGGCATTCCTGATGTGATCATGGGCATCACCTTCCTGGCAGCCGGCACCAGCGTTCCTGACTGCATGGCCAGCCTAATTGTGGCACGCCAAGGTAATCTAAGGAAGATGGCTTTGCTTCCCAACAGTCTGGGACGCACCTGAGAGCTTCCTGATGGTCCTCCCTCATGTTCTTCTCCTCTCTTCTGTCACATTTCCATATGGGCCCTCAGGGATGGGGGACATGGCAGTCTCTAACTCCATTGGCAGTAACGTGTTTGATATCCTGGTGGGGCTCGGTCTCCCATGGGCCCTCAAGACTTTGGCCATCAACTATGGCTCAGACGTAAGTCTTCATCTTTGAGTCTAGGGCTAGGCTCCGCCTCTTGATGAATACACTTTACTTTACTTCCTTAGCAACGTGGTCAATAAAAAGTGTTGAATTATTGATTTTTCAAAGTGGCTCAGATGATTGAGGAGCTGATTTCTCAGGCTGAAGTCTGACCTCTGCAGTCAGAGCCACAAACCAGATTTGACCTTGTCCATACTCTGCATTCTAACACAGAAGAACCCAAAGAACTGGAGCCGTGAAGCTCCACCAAAATCAGTTGGGAATTAAAATACTTTATGAGCCAGTTTTGAGTCTCTTGTTCTCTAACCAAGACAGATTCCTGGAAGAGCTGTCAGTGTTTGACCTTGATGAACTAGCCCCAGTAGCGTCACTGCAGACAGAAAGCATCAGGTCACCTGTAGCAGGACTGATCCTCCATGTGTCTTTTGCAGATCAAACTCAACAGCAAAGGGCTCATCTTCTCAGTGGGGCTTCTGCTGGGGTCTGTTTTTCTGACCGTGAGTTTACAGTTCCCACAGCTCCAGCCATTTTCTGCTTCTCTGAACATAAACCCTCTGCTTCTTTAAACATCTCCTCTCCTCCCATCCTCAGGTCCTGGGGGTCCACCTGAACAAGTGGACTCTGGACAAACGTCTGGGCGTCTCCTGTCTTCTGCTTTACTTGGTCTTCCTGTGCTTCTCCTGCCTCATCGAGTACAACATCTTCACCTTTGTTAACCTGCCGACCTGCCAGGATAACTAAGGCACACACCCCCAACGCACAGAGCCTCCCCCTGTAAACCCCCCCTCCCCTTTTTAAAAACGCAGCATCTCTAAAGCATTTCCTCACAGTTGTTTGCTGGACCTGGACGTAGTGAAGATCCCCCAGCCGGTGATGCTGATTGTGAGGTCGTCCTTGTGATATGAAGCATCTGCTGCGGCTTGTGTCAAAGGTCTGAAGCATCACTTCAGTGCAGGTGGAGGAGCGGCTCCTGAGGATGAGGAGGGCAGAGCTGCAGGGTTCACAGAGTGTATGTGGTATGGGGAGGGTTTTGATGCTTGACACCTGGAGTCCCAGTCCTTCTGCATGTTTGTTGTTCCTCATAGCGTGTTGCTGGACCTCAGGCACTTCTGATTTGTGGATTAGCTTGAACAAACTAGAGACAAAGAACTGTTGAAAAGGTGTTTTTGTGTTTCTTGTGTTAATATTGACGTTTACAAAGAGCAGGCTGGGATTTCTGATGTGCAATAGACTTAGTTCGGAATTTTGAGAGACAATCTGCTGTGTGATCTGAAAAAACACTGGAACCTGGAATCCTCCATTCGCGATGAGCGCAGTCAGGGAGCATGCACGCGCTACCAGCAAGCAGACTGAGGATTTCTGGCCATAAAAGATGCTCAAGTTTACAACAAATATGACGATATAATTATGTCCAAAAATGTTATGCAAACATTCCTGCAGAATTACAGCAAAGTGAACATTTTGAAAGAGTTTTAATTTGAACAGGTTAGCGTTCAGAGGTTAGCGCTCTCACTTCACAGTGACAAGGCCCTGGTTCAAATCCCGGGCCTTACTGTGTGGAGTTTGCATGTCCTCCCCGTGCATGCGCGGGGTTTTCTGCAGCTTCCTGCCCCCGTCCAGACACAAGCTTCATAGGTTGATTGGTGACTCTAAAAACGGCCTGTGAACTCTGCCGCGCATTAGACCAGGCGCCATCCATCCATGTGCAGAACCTGTTGAATGGATTTAGCAGTTCTGAAGATGGATGGATGGATTCTGGATGGATCCCAGTCTAATCCCAGTGTGCACATAAGAGAACATGTTGTGACCACAGATCTGATGTTCTGATTATGTCAGCCTTAGGAGCGGAAGTTATAGAACATGAGAAAATGCCACAAATGGCTCACATGAATTTATATTTCAAGTCCTCCATCTACGTCATGTCTTCGCTCCTCCAGGAGAATTCCAGGGTATTCCCAGACCAGCAGAGAGACCATTTCTCCAGCGGGTCCTGGGTCTCCTGCTGGTGGGATAGGCTTAGAACACCTCGTATGATGGTGTTCTCTCCAGATCTGTAATCTTCCTTAGCTGAGGGAGCAGGAGGTCCAACTTCCACCTGGAAGTTTGAGCTTCACCTACTATCTGTAAGGAGACGCCCTGAATAGACCATAGCGGTGGGGGAGGGGGGGATGGATGCACCGGTAAACTGAGAGGTTAGTCTTCAGGCTCAGATCTCTGGCATGACAGAGCAGACAGGATCTGATCCCTCCTTCACCACTGTGAACAGAGCAGAGAAGCTGCAGAAACATTCATGTTTACACTACAGTTTTATATACAATACTACATTATTTAAGAAAACATGTTAGAAGCAGGGAACTTTTGTATTTTTTTATTTTTCAATTATTTCAGGGTGTTGATATGTTTGCAGTGACTTTCATTCGTACTTGAGTTTTTGGTTGTTTTCTATCATATTTCAAAAAGTGTTTGTTTTAGATGAATCCAGCTGTGCTCCAAAGGTTCCATCAGTTGCTGTGACATTTATGGACGTTCATATGAAAATGCCTGTACAGTGCAATAAACGCCACCATGTTTCTGGGCTCAAGCAGCCACATGTCCAGGGGTCAGTGAAGGCGCCAGCGAACCTACAATAAACGCTGTGATGTCATGACTTTATAAAAACAAAGAGGTCAGAAATCATTTCCATAACTGACATTTTCCTGCTGTAATAAATGTTTGTGTCTGTTTTCAAATCTGAAGGCCTTTGCCAGTGTTTTTGGATTTTTTGGTAACGTCAGGCAGCTGAACTTCAGTGAAGCCATCAGGTCGTTATCAGAAGTTCATGAAGGTCTGAGGCTCTACTGACATTTATGAAGTTGTAGGGGTCTGAATATTGATGCTGTACATTTATTTCGATTTATAGAATTTATATTTTCTTTATTTTCTAGAGGCACACACAATTCACAGGCGAGAACATGAAGCCTGAGCTTAAAATGCAATAGAACAAACCAGAGCTGAGTAGTGAGAAGATGCTTTCTGCTCCTCGAGTTCCTGGATGTGACATGTTTTTACCAGTTGGCACTAAATGGAGGCTTTTCTGAGCGCCATTGCTGTGAGATTCTTGTTTGAATGCCAAATGGTAAATGCCGTGTACTTATGAAGCGCTTTTCTACTTTCCTTGAAAGCCCAAAGCGCTTTACAGTCCCATTCACACACTGATGGCGCCAACCTATCACCAGGGGCAAGGTGGAAGGGCCTTGCCCAATGACACTTCGAAACATGGGTGGGAATCAAACCTGCAATCTTCCGGTCAAGGTCAACCGCGCCACCAGTGCACCACGGCCGCCCCCTGTGTTTGAAGACACTCAAAAGGAGCAGTGGAAGAGCAACCAACATTAAAACCGGAGCACCTTGACATACAGACTCACCAACACATTTTCAGACTGAACTAATTAGATAAAAATTCCTCAAAATGAAACAAAACTGGTTTATTTAAAAGACTCTTTCTTCTACATCATTTCAACTCCTGTAGTTTAATGAAGCAGACATAAATGTATTTAGATGTATCCTGACTGACAAAGAACTGCAGAGAACTGTCCCATTCTGGACAGTTTAGATTAGGGGCTCCAAGATGTGGTTTAGTGGTTTGCACTCTCGCCTCCCTTCGAGAAGGTTCGATTCTCAGCTGGGACCTTTCTGTGTGGAGTTTGCATGTTCTCCTGGTGCATGTGTGGGTTTTCTCGAGGATCCTCCCACAGTCCAGAAACATGCTTCATAGGCTGATTGGTGACCCTCACGCTGTCAGTGTGAATGTTCGTGGATGTTTAGTTCTAAACAGACTCGTGACCTGTCGAAGGTCAACACCGCCTTTGCAAAACAGTAGCTGGATTGGCTCCGCCCCGTGACCCTGAGAGGATCAAACGGGTTTGAAAGACAGATAAACAAATGGATAGATATTTGGATCCACTTTTCTTATCCCTTGTGGTATCCTAGGCACTTTAAGATTGGGAGTGGGGTCATCTAGACCAGTGTTTTTCAACCAGTGTGCTGCGGCACACTAGTGTGCCGTGGGAGATGGTCAAGTGTGCCGTGGGAAATTGCCCTCATTAACTGATCTAACAACATTTCCCATCTCCAGGAAATCAGCTCTTTGTTCATCCAAACAGGCCCCTGATAAAACACTGAGTAGTTAGGAATATAAAAGATCATGAAATTATTTTTTCTTTGTGTTTATTTGATTCTATTAAATACATTTTGATAAGAATGAAGATACAGTGATTTAGCTGCAGCTATTCCTGTTAGCTATACCAGTGCCGCCCCTTTAACTGTCTCCACCAATCATTCTTGAAGGCTGAATCACATGTCATCAGTCTGACCAATCAGAAGTGGTTAAAGTCTTCACTTCCTTGTTTAGATTTAACTCAAAAAGTCTCTCAGTTCTAACAAAAATACCAGCTAAAGCTCGTCCTTAGCGGTGTAGCTTTCCACAGAATCCGGTGTCAGACCGTGGAACAAGAGAACAAAACCATGAAGCTCAGAGAAGCTGGTCTTTCTGCGGTCGGCGGATATACGGCACTACATCTCCCATGATGCATTGGGTTAGAAAGACTGTCTTAGCGCACAATGAGCTTCTCCTCTTAACGTCTTTAAACAAGGAACACACATCAAACAGTTTTTGAATCTTTTAACTTAACTTTTAATACAACTTTTAGAAAAAACAGCTGCAACTTCCAGCTTTTTCTGCCACAATTATCATGAAAATGCCCGTGAGATTCCGGAGGGCGGGGGGCGGCTGTCGATCAATACAGACTGAGTTTTTTCTTCTTTTTTTTTTTGGACACTGGTGTGCCGCGGGATTTTTGTCAAGGCTAAAGTGTGCCGTGGCTCAAAAAAGGTTGAAAAACACTGATCTAGACCCACTAGACAGTGCGCTGAACCTTTTTTCTTCAATGATTTGTGATCTTCACTGGTTTCCATGGATTACATGAAATCCTCTCCACCTTTATCCACCTTTGTCATGGTAGGGAGAACACGTCAATGGTCATCTTGACCCCATAGGATAGCACTAGGGTTAAAACTGTCCAAGTGTCTCAGTGAAAAGTTGCATTTTCTACAGTTGAAAACTACAAAAAACAAGAGCAGGTGGAGTCCCTGTTGCCAGGGGGTGGAGCTTCAAGTCAAAGCACCAAAATGTTCTTGTGCATGTTACAGTACACGTGTGCTCACCTGGTTGAACACACAAAGTTTATTTTCAGAGAAAGTCCTGCAGGGGGCAGCAGAGATATTTCCACAGAAACCTGTCATTCTGTTCATCCTCAAGAACCAGATGAACTGTCACTGTTCAGGTGGGGGCAGACTCCTTAAACTGTGCCGAGCAGGGGGGTGGGGCCTGAAGCCTAGGACAGGGGGGCGAGGGCTGCTGATCAGTGATGGACACACGACGGAAAACAAAGTGAAAGGGAGCAGTGGATGGATTACTGTGTAGTTCAGCCTTCAACTTTTGGGGGTGGGTGTCTGGCGCCAGCTGCTGGCAGCTTCCCCCCATGACCAAAAACAGCCCGTAGCTCTCTGGATTGAGCACCTTAAACTTGAGGGCACACAGTCGACACACGTCCCTCACGGTGGCATGGGGCCGCACCTGCAGAGTCTTGGCTGTGCAGCCGCTGTCCAGCTCCTGCAGCGCCACCCGCAGGTAATTCTGGGGAGGAGCCAGAGGAAAAGCAAGGCTGAAGTGGATACATTTAATGATCAGTAAACACGTCTGTCAGAAGCAGAAAAGATTCAACAGCCTTTCAGGAAAAACATTGTCTCTTCTTGCTCTTATGGGGAGCTGGCTGAGTGTAGTATGACTGTGGGCGGAGCTGGCTGAGTGTGGTATGACTGTGGGCGGAGCTGGCTGAGTGTGGTATGACTGTGGGCGGAGCTGGTTGAGTGTGGTATGACTGTGGGCGGAGCTGGCTGAGTGTGGTATGACTGTGGGCGGAGCTGGCTGAGTGTAGTATGACTGTGGGCGGAGCTGGCTGAGTGTTGTATGACTGTGGGCGGAGCTGGCTGAGTGTGGTATGACTGTGGGCGGAGCTGGCTGAGTGTGGTATGACTGTGGGCGGAGCTGGTTGAGTGTGGTATAACTGTGGGCGGAGCTGGAGTGTGGTATAACTGTGGGCGGAGCTGGTTGAGTGTGGTATGACTGTGGGCGGAGCTGGTTGAGTGTGGTATGACTGTGGGCGGAGCTGGCTGAGTGTGGTATAACTGTGGGCGGAGCTGGTTGAGTGTGGTATGACTGTGGGCGGAGCTGCAGTTCTGTTTTATGGCATGGCAGATCTTTTCTGGGAGAAGCTGTGAGCTGCGTTGAGTGCACAGGTGTTCTAGGAGGCCAGGACTCAGACTCACCTGGAAGTCCTCGATGGAGGGTCGTTGGGTGGTGCGCCTGCGGTGCCACTGCTTTAGCGTGTCCTTGGTTTCTGAGCTCAGGACTCGGGCCGCCTGCTCCTCCTGGAAGTTCTTGATCAGGGACAGGGCTCCGTAGGTGCTGGTCAGGTAGTACCCCCCTGAATGTTAGACAACAGTCATTTGAGGACACATGGAAGCTATTGAGACCCCATCAGAGCTGCTCCACCCAAGAGTGAAGAAGAACCTTCTCCATGCAGCAGCAAGGGATCCAGCAGCTCCATCATGTACAGGACCTGGTTCTCCAGCTCGGGGAGGTCACATTGGGCAAGAACGTAGGTCAACATCGGCAAGAAGTCATCAGCACCACACAGACGACCTGCGGACGGGTGGGGGTCAGATTCGTTTCCTTCTTAGAGACTCTGAGGAGGCGAGGACCCTCACCTGCAGCGTCCTCCATCAGGGTGTAGATGAGCTTGCAGACGCTCAGTAGCACCCTCACCTTCTCCTCTGGGGAGTACAGGGCACACATGTTGAGTAGCTTTGTCCTGATCTTCTCTATGGCCACGGCATCAGGGGGCCACATGTCGACCACCCCCATCTCCTGTGGGATCTGGGCCTTGGCTAGAGACAGGTTCTCCTTCAGCTGCTGCCACGCCCCGCTGCGCACCTGGAAATCCTGCAGGGCTGCGCTTATTGTTGGCCTCAGAGGCTTCAGCACACACTTATGCATGGCTCTTTCCAGAATGTGGTCTGGGGGGGGGGCAAAAGAAACAGCTCTGAATACCACATTACTTTGAAACGTAAGTGTCAAGAAGAAATTTGGTCCCCTAAGATGGAGGAGATGTTTGGGACAACAGATTCATTTATTTCCAATCCAATGTTCCAACATTTATGATGGAACTCTTATGAGGGGGGGGGGGGGGGGGGGGGTCTTTTAAAAGACACAGAAGCTAGATCCATTAATTACAAATAGGCATGACACCAAAGTGAAGCATTTGTCCCAAGATGATTTCTGAAACACACACGAGGAAGAGCAGCAAGAGGGTGAAGGTCATACCCTCTGACTGTGGTGGTGGTGGTGGGGGGGGGGCTAGGATCTGGGCTCAGATTGGAGCACCAGGCTCAGAAGAAGAACTCATCAGAACAACAGTTCTCACTGAGTCAACCCCCCCACCCCGCACGAAAAACAAGCTCATTCACCAAACAGGCACAGTGGGGGTGGCACAGATGGATCCAGCGCACAGGCCCGTCTCTGATGCAGGCTACTGCACGTACGTGCACGCCTCACCTTTTTTTAAGAGACGCAGGGGGCATCAGAGAGTAGACCCACTCTGTTGCCCGTGCACGTGTCTGTGCACGTGGCCTGCAGTGCTCCGACCTTCAGCTGAATGTTAACAACAGCATCCTTGTGCTCTTCCTCTCCGTGCAGAGCGCTGGACACGGTGAGCAGATGAGTCTCCCTCAGAAACTGAATGCATGTGTTTAGCAAACAAATGACGAGTCTCTTGTCCTTAAATCAAAGAGTGGAAATCCAGGTGAGCGTGATCAGGCTAACTCATGTGAGGGTCAAGGCGCTTTGTCTTAGGGCGCCATTTTAAAGAAAAGAGCAGAATTCCCAGAATGCACAACTTAGCTGCTCCTGACTGCTCTGTGGCTTCAGGAAAACAGACTGTAGCCCAGAAACGAACACCTGAACAAGGACAATCAGAAGGATCAGTTTGTGGTTTGATGCGTTAATATTTGGAAGTGAAGTCAGTTTAGGAAGAGATTTGCCTAACTGAGGCTTCCAGGTGGAGCGCTTTACCTGCTGCTGCTCCCTGGACAAGAGGTGAGCTTTGTGGCAGAGTCAGGTATATTAATAACAGAGGCCAATATTTTTACCAGCTACTGATTGTGTTTCATATCTCATATCAGCATCTTTTTATAAACAGAGCAGGTTCACATTTTTATCTCTGACAGCTCTTTTTACTCTCACCAAATGTTACACTCCTGTATTGGCCAGCGTTGGCTGCCATCACTCATCACTGTCCCCACCCACACCAAAGGGCATTTCTTAAACCTCATCTGCAGCTCAGGTGTTCCACACATGCCTTAAGTCCCACTCTGATCACCTTTTGTTGTTGTAATGATGATTATGCAATTTTTAGCTAAAATCTAAAATCTCAGTCATTTTCTAGGACATAGTTTCTGCAGAGCGGCAGGAGGACTGTTGGTTAGATTGTGCTCATTTCCCATAATCCCTTTTTTTTTTACTCTCTCCCGCTAGCTTACAGCCCTCAACAACCCCAGCCTAACATTAGTGATACAACAAAATGGTGAGGAATATCAGAGCTATCCATCCTTACAGTTTAGATCCAGATTCCAGCTCAGATGAGGAAAACACAGACGTTCATGGATCTCTCTTTCTGACAGTGGAAGTATCAGAATGGAGCAGAGCATGGGGTTGCGGTCTGCCGGTTGTGGTTTTTCTGTTACAACTACAAACTTTTACAAACTGCATTTTTTTTGTCTACTCCAGATTCATCACTATTTCTATCCCTCCCATCATCAGAAAAATGCAACAAGAACATGTTAAAAACACCAAAAAACAATTTTCATTGCAGTAGGTCTTTCAAGCAGACCCCCCTCCCCCACTTCCTGGTAACTTTCAATGTCAGTATTTCACCCAATTGATACAGCCCCCCATGCACCATGACCATCCATAAAAATCAACAAAATCCCTTATCCTCTCATATCAATAACCTTCCCAGTGCTGACAATCTCTTTGCTCCTATTGAACTGGGAGTCTGCTGCGTGACGGAGAGGACAGCACAAGCTCAGGAGAGAATTTACCTCAGGATGAGAGTGACACTGACAGCGACAATGAAGGAGACACAGAGAGAGTGTGGTGAAGAATGTCTGGCGCTATTCCAATCCGACACTGAGGAGGAAGATGATGAAACCTCTCAGTGACTTTTACGTTCATGTTTTTAAACCAGCCCTGTTAGCGTTGTTGTGTGTGTGTGTCACTGTTGTGGAAGAAAACTTGCGGCGCACGCGCTTGCCTGCATGGCACGCGCCTTTCAGTTGCTGTTGCTCTCAGTGACTTTTACCGGTAGGTTTTTTTAACCAGCCGTGTGCTCTTACTACCATATTGCTGCCGTGTTACTGCCGTGTCACAGTCACAAAGACATGTACACTATACCAATTATTATTACTATTACCAAAAGTTTTCGCTCACCAAAGTATTTGTTGAATGCACCATGTTACCTGTATTTGAATATTGACAATAATCTGGTAGAATAATCTGGTAGATCAGCTCTCTTGGACAGATCAAATTAATCATATAGTATCCAAGATGGGCAGAGGAATTGCCATGGCTCGGAGGTGTGCACAATATTGTCCACCTTCAGTCATGAGGACAGTTGTGCAGTCTCTGGTCTTGTCACATCTGGAGTATTGCCCAGTCATTTGGTCTAGTGCTGCACAGGGGCATCCAAAAAAAAATCCCAACTTGCAATCACAATGTGAATGAGATGCACACCACTTTGGGTTGGTTGATGGTAAAAGACAAATTACAACTCAGTCTTCTATGCTTAATGCATAACGGCATTTTTAAAAAATGCCCACCATTTTTGGTAAGCAAAGTTTTATACAGTGGATATTGTCATCAATATCAAACTCGTCAGGTCAGCTCTGGTGGTTTGATTGTTCCTTTTTCAAGATCTAACTGTATGAGAAGAACAGTGCTGTTTAGATCTTCTGTTGCATGGAATCAAGTTTCTGGAAGGACAAGGCTTATTGGTAACCAAATACCTAAGATACATTGACTACTTACAATAACTAACGCATGATTGCATGATTTGCTGTTATGAAATGTATGTGTTGTTGATATGTTGGTACAAAAATGAATTTGTTTTTAACTTATTTTAACATGTGCAGCTTTTAAGGTAAACATGATGAATAAGTCAGTGAATTTTGTAAAATCATTTTCGGTTTTTGTGAAATTGGTAACATTTATGTATTTTTTACTCATGGACCCCAGGAAGACCACTCTGTGAAAGCTGATGGGGTTCCACATAAATAAACAAACTCTGTGCAGGCCAGTCCAGTTCATCCACACCAGACTCCGTCATCCATGTCTTTATGGACCTTGCTTTGTACACTGGTGCACAGTCATGTTGGATGAGGAAGGGGCCGCTCCAAACTGTTCCCACAAGGTTGGGACCATGGAATTGTCAAAATGTTTCAGTATGTTTCAGAATTCCTTTTGCTGGAGCTAAGGGGCTAAGCCCAAGTCCTGAAAAACAAGCCCACACCATAATTCCTCCTCCACCAAATTTCACACTTGGCACAATGGCACACCGCCTCAAAGCCGCTGTGTCTGCTGGCGGTCCAAGCTCTGAGACCCGGTTCTCCTGAGGTCGGTAGCTCGTTCAGCTAGAGCTGTGGGACGGATCGCAGTCTGAAGTCTCCCACACATAGTGCACACGTAACAAATCATCCTCCTTTCCCCTCAAACGCAAAGCTGTAAGTCCGGCTGCTCTGCTCAGAGACACGGTCGCTCGCTCCACCGGTCCACTTGACTAATCAAGTGCAGGAGCGGACTACTTCTTTTCTATTTTGTTTGCTATTTTTTGTTAAGGTCACTTCCCTCCGTCATTAGTTGGGAAATAAAATAAAGTAATAAAGTAGAATAACGAAAAATAATTACATACTAAAGAAAAATAAAAAATACCCCCCCCCCCCAACGATATCATCGTCCATCCCGATGTTTGACTGTAAACATCGTCAACTGGCAATTTAAGGGACATCGCCCAACCCTAATTGGTTACTTCCCTCACTTCACTAAAAAAGTTTTAAACTCTTTTTCTGACATATAACTTTAAAGTAAAGTTGTAAAATAAAACTGTACTTTTTTTAAATTTTGCTATGTTTGATTCCAAGAAAGGCGCCATACTATTACAGTTTATTATAATTATTATTTCAAATGCAATACCATCTACTTTCTATTTGGACTTTCAAGAAGCATCTCAGGATTTTCCATCTTCCTGATTGCAGAGCAGACAAGCGTCACGAACATTTTGAAATGCTGCACTTCCTCCTGCAGGAGTTTCCACGTGCACGCTGTTCTTGCTTGACAGGTTTTTTTGTGTGTATGACTAAGTAAATGACCCCCAGCCCACCCCAGGGATCATGAGTATTTTGCACCTTCAGTAAAAAAAATGCCTTCTACTTTTTAGAAAAGGAAAAATCTTTGTGTTGAAAGTCCCAGCCAGTCTGCCGGGGGGGTCTGAGGAGGCTAAACTGTGTGATCCTCATCCAGGTGACTGTGCTGGGTACCACGCTTCACCACCAGCCTTTCTTTATGCTTTGGCGCACAGAAGAAATGTGGATGTGAAAGTGCTGGACTTGCTTTTATGGGTTTTCTGCAACAGTTTTCCATAAAGACATCACTCACACTTCCCAAAAAGGATTGCAGCTGCACAGTCAACAGTGAGATCACGGGGGGCCACACTGCAGCAGCATGCATGCTCACCAGGAGGAGATGTTCTGATGGAGCTGCAGTCCAATCAGAGATTTAGGATCTTCCCCTTCTGCATCTAACAACTATTTTCTCGTTAACATCAAAATGTTCTTGTTGAGTTTGCAGCTGTTCCCGCTCAATTCTTCCAAAGAAACGGTTTTTGATAGAGCTGAGTCAGGGCTTCTGAACATGCCTGTTACAACACCCCCACCCCCAGGCAGAAAGGAGGTTTCGTGTCATCCTTCACATGTCCTCTGACATCTACAGAAGCACACCATAGGTTTCTGTCATCTTCATTTTTTTCTGCAGAAAATGACCTCAGTGTTTGGTCACTCACCAATGTGGTCCTCAGGAATGAGGCTCTCCATGGGAGGCTGCATCTCAGAGCTCTGTCGCAGATACATCTTCATCTGAGTGATGAACTGGCGGACGGTCTGCAGCAGCTCCAGTCCAGAGGAAAAGCTCTGCCACGCCTGGGTGCCCCCCCCGTCGACCATGAAGCTCAGGAAGTCCTGAACCAGGGATCCAAAGTAGGAGGTTCTGTCCAAAGACAGCTCCAGCACCCTGTGGACTGCCTTCTTCTGGGGGGTCAGTAGTGAGTGGAAAACGCTGCTCATCTTGCTCAGACGTCCTCTCAAGGCCTTCTGGAGGACTAAAGCCCCCCCGCTGGGGATCTGCTTGGGGCTCCGCCCCGCCCGCCCCGTGGTCAGGTCAGAATCGCTATCCAGGCTCACACCATACTCTGGCTCTTCTTCATCATCCTCCTCATCTTCATCCATGCTGCAGTTAGGCAGGTGGGGGGGTGGGAGGGAGAGGGGCAGGTGGGTGTCAAAGTCCGCCATTGTTGGGGGGCTGGGCTCGTGCAGAAAGGGGATGAAAAAGGAGGAGGACTGTGAGAAACTCAGCGAGTCTGAAGAATCTGTTGAGAAGCTCATATCACTCAGGCGTGCCTCCCCCCCAGCAGACCCTTCCAGAGCCCCCCGGTCCAGAGAAAGCAGGTCAGTCTTCAAAACTGAAGACCTGCAGGAGTCTTTGGATCTGGGAGCAGTCTTCTCAGAGTCCTCCTCCTCCAGACTGGATGACTGGAGGGTCTTGGCCTGGTGTGGAGGGAAAGACTGGGATGGCCACAAAATGGGTATGGGGGAGCTAATGCTAAACCTATTCTGGGGGGGGTCCGAAGAACACATGTTATCTGAGGAACTGAGGCAAGGAAGGAGGCTTGCACTCCTCTCCCTCCCCTCCATCTTCTCCTTGGGGGTGTTGGTCAAAAACACCTTCCCTGGCATACTTTGCGGTCTTACAACTTGGGCAGGGGTCTGCTCGGCAGTGCGAAGTGGAGGGGGTGGAGGTGTAGGGGGGCCGTCGGGGGCAGGCCCGGTTTGACTGGCGTTTCTGCTGCAGTTCTGCACGCTTCTTCCTTCTCCCTCACCTCCAACCTGAAGACCGTCAGGGCAAGAGTCTCCTGTGCTGCGGCCCCCCCCACTTGGCTCATGCACCTTTGCGAAGAGGGGGTTGAAGAAGCACAACGCCCCGTTGGCCTGGAAACAGTCCAGCTCAGACAGGGGGCGAGTTTGAAGAGAAAATGCCTGGACACCCGCCGGGCAGACGGCTCTTTGGGCATGTGGGCGGAGTCTGTAGGGAATCGCCGTCCCTGATGGAGACAGTGAGCTCTTCCTGCTGTTAAGCAGCTGAGCATCCCAGAAGCCTGCATGACCAAAGAAAAGAGAAGATTAGACTCCCGCATTTACTGATCCACCTATGAGAACATTGATTTTAGTTTGATTTCAGTCTAGTTCTGGTCGTGTTCCTATCCGATTGTAGTCCAACAGGAGTCTGTTTTAGCCTGTATCAAGTATGAGGGTCAGCAGTCTAAGCAAAGAGCTCAGGACTTCCCTCTCCCCGCCCACGTCCTCCAGCTCCCCTGGGGGGAATCCAGAGACGATCCCAGGCCAGCTAAGTCTTTCCAGCGTGTCCTGGGGCCTCATTTATAAACGTTGCGTACGCACAAAAGAAGGTGTACTCTCTAACGCAATAGATGAGATTTATAAAAAGCAAACTTGACGGGAAAATGTGCGGTCCTTCACGCAAGCCCTGACCCAGGCGTACGCACAAAAACGGGTGAAATGAGAAACGGCGACACCGTCAGGCAGATGGAAGAAACACGTGAAAGTGAAAATGACAATACTGCCTCTCATGAATAACATGAAGACTTCACAAAGCAAGTCTCACAATGAACAGCTACATGAACACCCGTTTGATCGATCAGCAGTGAAACAAACAAAAAACATCACACGAAAATTACAACAGAAATTCAAATGAACACATATTTGCAAAAAGAAAAGTGAAATATGTTCTGCAATATTGGCATGTTGTGTAAATAAATAATATAGTTAACAGAACGAAATAATGTACAAAACTGACTCGTCAATGTGTCCGTCTGGCGGAGCAGATATAGGTGCAGACAGACAGACAGACAGACAGACAGACAGACGTATTAATTGTCCACTGGGGAAAGTTGTTTTCATAGTAAAACGTTTCTTCATAAGCTATGGAATTGTGGTATTCATGCATATGCATTTAGTTTGTTTTAGTTTTGATAAAACAATGTATGGCGTATGTCTCAACCATTCAGAAAGCAACAAGAAATGACATTTGCGCTGAACAATTTCCCATTTCCACGTCGATTATTACCGACATCTGTAGCTTGTCAGATGCAATTAAATGGATGGAAATAAAATGCCCCATCACAATGCGTAATGACGCACAATGTGTCACCCGGTGCATCTGGCGCGTCGGTGTCCCCCTTCGCCTCAGTCACCACTCCACTTAATAGGGATTCTCTAATAATTGCCGCCACTCTCTCATCCAGAGGGGTCAGCTCCGGTGTCCCTGTCCCCCACCCGTGGCAGACACACTCTGGCGATGCAGCGCCAGACGTTTTTTTGCCTCGACTTTGATGTCCGACCATTTATTTTTTACTTCGGCCATGGTCCAACAGCATTTACGGCGTCTGCCACCGTTTGCCACTCACGTGCCTTTTTGGCATTAGTAATGCCCACACTGTGCCCTCCAAATAACATTTTTCTCCTCTTTTCCACCTCACCAACGATAACTTCTACTTCACATTGAGTGAAGTTACGTTTCTTTGATTTTCTCTCGGTGTTTGCCATGGTTTCGCAATCAATGAATATTAACTTGTGGGTGTTTCACGGACTATTTATGGGCAACTATGGGCGTGTCATGAAGCCGCAAAAGCTGCGCAGCATTTAGAATTGACTTGTGATTTATTAAGGGAAGGATGCGTAGGATGTGCGTGCGCACGGTTTTATAAATCTGAATATTTCTGTGCGTACGCACGTCCTATGTTTCATCCGTACGCCACTTCTGACGCAAATCCTACGCAAAGTTTTATAAATGAGGCCCCTGGTCTTCTCAAAGGGACATGCCCAGAACACCTCCCCACGGAGGTGTCCAGGAGACATCAGGACCAGATCCCCGAGCTGCTCCTCTACGAGCTCCCTGCGGGTGACTGAGCGTCTCACCCCATCTCTAAGGGAGCGCCCAGCCACCCTACGGAGAAAGCTACTACTTCTACAACTACGCTTGGTCTAATAAAAGATCCAGCTTAGTCTGATCTCATTTGTGTTTAGTCTAGTCTGATTTCAGTTCAAATTACCGGTAAGTCTAAATTCTGTTTGGGTTCAGTTTGATCTTAATTTATGTTCAGCCTGATTTCAGTTTGAATTCAGTCAGATTAATTCAGTAACAGAAGTGTCAAATTTCAGTTTGTTTAGTCTATTATAAGTGTAAAATTAGTCCTGGAATTTAATTTACATTCATGCTGATTAATGTTTAGGTTTAGTCCAGTTTCAGTTAAAATTACAGTCTGATTACAGTTTACATTTATTCTAATTTCTGTTAAAGTTTTTAAGTCTTTTAGTCTGATTTTGTTTTACACATCATCTGATTTCTGGTTCCATTTAGTCTGAATTCCCTCCTATTAAATGTTGTCTCAGTTCAGGGATGGTGGACATCACTAAGATGATTGTTTTTAACAAAAACAAGACACTTGTGCAAAAAAAAAACAGCTGAGCAGCCGCTTACGTCAGAATCTTTTTTTACCAGAGTTTAAATTCAGAAGCTCAACCTTTGTTTTTTCAAATGTGTTTTCCTTTCCTGGAAATGTCTCTGCAGACACTTAGGACAACCATCAAGCCTTCCGCTGCCTCAGCCCCCCCCTAACATGAAAACCCAAAAGCTTTTTGAAACACATAAAACAGGAAATGAAAGCTAGACGAGTGGAGGTCATACTGTCACCGAGTCGTACCACCAAACGAAGTCACTGCAGCATCGCCTCGGTCCCTCAGACGATCCAAGCGCTTTCAGAGCCTCTGACAGACCAGCAGCCATTTCTGAGCGCGCTCTGTTCTGCTGTGCTTTGACTCACATCCATGAATGCGGAGCCTGGCTCCTCCCCCCTTTCAAGAGGCGGGAGCTCCCTCCTTATTATGTCTGGAGCACAGAGAGTCCGTGTTGTCTCTGGGAAATTATTAATATATTTTGCAACTTTCATGAAATTTTGATTCCCTTGACATACGAGAAAATCCCCACAAACTTGCACAGGTGAGGATAAGATTTATTTATTAACACCCCCCACCCCCCACCCCCCACCCCCGATGACTGCACGGAGACTCACCCCTCCCAATTTTTTTAACTAGGGAAGGCCTGCAAACAGTTTTACAGTTGTCCAACCCACAGAACCATGTCAACCATTTTGGGGAGGGTAGCGCCGTAGACTGTAAAAACAATGAATGAATCGAGGTGTGACGTCACCCACAGACAATGCCTTACCTCCGGCTCACGCCAAATGAGGCAAAATCCCTCACCATTGCTTCCTGATACGGGCGGAGTTTGTTGAAACCAGTCGACAGTGACTGGTCAGAGTCGTCATTGTATCTATAGCAACTACTATCACCATTGCCATAGATACGAAGACTTAGAGCGACTCGGACCAATCACTGTCAACTGGTTTCAACAAAGTGCCGCCTGTATCAGAAAGCAATAGTACTTCCTATTTGGGAACACGAGGGGGGAGGGGTTGAGCTGTCCATTGTTTTTACAGTCAATGGGTAACACAGTGGGTGGGGTTAATCTGATTTCAGCCTAAATTTATTGTAGATTCAGGCGCATTTTAATTTGTGTTCAGTTGGAGCCACAGAGGAAGTGTCAACATTGGGGGAGAGAAGTTGAGCATGAAAGACCAAAGCCTGAATGATGGACAGCACCCTGAAGAAGTCTACTTCAGAGTTCTCCTCAGTGCAGCTGCAGAACATTTATGATAAAAGTCTCATGTGTGAGGAGAAGCACCATCACAGACAGGCGGCACTGCTGACCCCCAACCACGGTCAGTTGTGTTACTCATCTGAACACCAAGTCCACAAGAGTTCCACAAAAACAAATCTGCAGTTTTCACATCAGACGAGGAAAAACAACGATGTACCTCCTCCTACAAATACTCAGAACCTTTACTAATAAAACCAACAAAACTCACACAAACCTTAATGATCAAAAACCAAAAAAAGAAAAAAAACAAACCAGCGGCCATTTCAGAAACCTCCTGCAGATCGCTGAAGGTCACAGCCGAAGTGATGGGCTCTGGCAGCTTCAGAGTGACAGGAAGCACATCTCTAAAACAAAAAGCAGGAGAAAAGGCGTTCCTCGACCTGTGGCTAGGATTCACGTCTCTCTTAATGCATAGCCCACCCACCCAACATAGTAATATTAGGTATTTTAGTCAGACGTGAACATCTGGTTACAGGTGTTGAAGTGAGGATTTTAAAAAGCCAACACAAAGAAGAGGATGCTGGGAAATATACACAGAGTATAATGAACTTACCTGCTGAAGCAGCAAAAAGCCACAAGGCGAAAAAGGTCTGCGAAACTCAAGCTGGACCCCTCCAGGGAGAAGGCTGCGGCAAAGCAGACAGAAAAAGTCAACTCATCTCATCCAAAGTTCTCAGCAGCTCAGTCATAGATGAGAGTCACAGGTTTAATCCTGGACCGCGTGTCGCAGAGCTCACGATCTGCCCCTCCAACACCTTTCTTTGGTATGGAAAGCTCCAGCTCCAAGAAGCTCCACCTTTCCATAAAGCTCCACCTTCATGAGCTTCTTCTACACATTTGGGTCCAACACATTGACTGTACATGAAAACTGGACTGAGTGGTCCCTCCCCCTTGGTGTTCCAAACAGGGAGTACCTGCTACCCAAAATCCCATAGACTTCTATAGAGAAATAAACAGCTGTTACCCAGACATTCTATTGGTCAGAAAAACCATTCTGGATCTGATACCTTTTTTTTTTTTAACATTTTCTTGATAATACTCATTTTTTTCATCATATTTTTTTATATAGGTCAAGTTATTCCAGTTATGAATCAATCAAATGCGACCCAGGCCACTTGGGTATGTGGTCCTGAATCCGATACGTATCCGATCTTTTGAAATGCGACCTCCATCTGAACAGCCAGGCCACATGAATCCGACCAGTACGTCATTGATACGCTACAAACATCATAATTCTGGTTGAAGTAGTAGGTGGGAACGAGAACATAAACATCAACCATGGCGGACAATGCTGCTGAGACCAGTCAGTGGAAGGGGAGCGATGTCACCGATTTGATTCATATTTCGGGGTGACAGCTCTATTCAGGCCAAACTCCAGGGCTCTTTATTGCAACCGGGCGGTTTTGAAAAAAATTTCCGCGAAATGGCAGAGCGTGGGTACAGACGATCCTGGCTCCAATGCCAGCGAAAAATAAAAAGCCTCCGGGCCAAATAAAAGGAGGTTAAAGACTGGAACAAACCAAGTGGCCGTCAACGTATCACCTGTCCATTTTACGAAGAGCTGGACCGCATTTTGGGGGATAAGCCCAGTGTTCAGCCACAAGAACTGTTGAACAGCTGCTTCGGCTAAGAGGAGCTCGAGGAGGAGGGTCGCAGTCTTCTTAAAATGAAAAGATTGTAATTGTGCTGGCTCCATAGTGAAAATAAATGTAATAATGCAAAAAGAGCTCCGCTGTTGACAACACTGTTGTTGACATCCATTGCTAACGTTAGCTACTTCCGCAAACAACAAGTGACATCCTTCACCGTTGAGTACCGTATTTTCCGGACTATAAGTCGCCCTTTTTTCATAGTTTGGCAAGGGGTGCCACTTATACTCCACTGCGACTTATATTAGAAATAAATTGAAATAAATACATTGTTAACCCTCCTGTTACGTTCATTTGTGAGGAACAGAGATGATGTTCCTGGGTCAATTTGATGTATGAGGTATGTTAAGTGTTAAGAGTTTAAGTGACTCAGAGAAACAAACCTTTTTTTACAGTACGATCTTGAAGGCTAACAACATAATATTCTATTTTCCAATGATTTCATAGATTCAGAAATCCAATAAAAATGACAACTGTTTCAACAAATACAGGATTAAAACAGAGTATTAGATGGCCAATGATGCTTCATGAAAGGAATAAATAAGTATGAGAAAGAATTACTGTGAAATTATGAGATAAACAGTCTGCTATGATTGTGTCATATGAGGTTGTGCAAGTTATTAGTTCTCGGTCTCAAATTTTGTCAAATAAATTTCCAGTCAAAATGCAACTTATACTCCGCAGCGACTTATAGTCCGGAAAATACGGTACTCTTCTGCGCATGCGGGTCACTTCTGGGTCATTTCACGGTCACACAGGAGATCATAAAAGTAAGCATTTTAATAGAAATGTGAACGGCCTTGCAAGAAAATTGAATTTTTTCAAAAAATCGGAAGCCCTGCAGTGTGAACGTAGCCTTAGACCAACTCGGACCAATCACTGCTAAGTGACTATTTCTGTTTCCATGGCGACGTCTGTATCAACTGACTTGACTTTACTATGTTGGAAGAACATAAACCCTTTTCTATTGACGACGTCACACTTACTCAGTCCAGCTCTCTGATACAGTCAATGGACCAGCATTAAAGACAAATTATTTGTAGGTAACACACTGTGTGCATGTCCACTGAGCTGCAAAAGACTACGGTAGATCTACGTCCAAATTGAAGTTTGACTTGATGAAACTACGAGAAGAGGTGTAGATCACTTTAACAGTTGGTTGGGAATTGAAAACCCTTCATAGCATTTGGTTGACAAGAGAGTATGAAGCTATAAATAAAAGTGAATCCAAATAGATTTTTTAAAAGATCACATACATTGGAGCACAAGTATTTAGTCAGTCACCAGTTGTGCAAATTCATCTACTTAAAGAGATGAGAGAGCTCTTTACTTTTTATCATATGTACACTTCAACTGGGAAAGACAAAACAAGAAAATCCAGTGTCTAATTTTTAAAGATTTTATGTGCAAAGTAAGGTAAACCAAAAGTATTTGGTCAACATCTTGGAAATGACAGGTCAAAGGTCAAACGTTTCCTTTTGGTCTTTACACAGCTGCTGGTATCTTGGTCCATTCTTCATGCAGACCTCCTCTAGAGGTGTGATATTTGGGGATGTCGTTGGTTGACAAACTTTCTACTGCCTCAAAAGATTTTCTATGGGTTAAGATTAGGAGACGGGTTTGACCAAAACAGAACCTTCTCAGGAAGCCACTGCTTTGCTGCCAGTGGTGTGTTTGGGTCACTGTCATGCTGGAAGATCCAGTCTTGTTTTATCACTGCTCTTCAGATGGAAGGAGGTTTTTACTCAGAATCTCACCATACATGGCCCCATTCACCCTTTCCTTAATACAAATCAGTTGTCCTGGTCCCTTTGCAGAAAAACAGCCCCAAAGCATGATGTTTCCACCCCAAGATGGAGGGAGATTCTCAGTGGTTTTGTATGTCTTACATTTCCTAGTAATTGATTTCTTCACACCAAGCTGCTTACCTGTTGCAGATTCAGTCTTTCAGTCTGGTGCAGGTCAACAATTTGGTTTCTGGTGTCCTTAGACAGCTCTTTGGTCTCCATAGTGGAGTTTGGAGTGTGACTGTTTGAGGTTGTGGACAGGTGTCTTTAAATAGATAACCAGTTCAAACAGGTGACATTAATACAGGTAACCAGTGGAGGACAGAGGATCCTCTACAGCAGAAGTTACAGGTCTGTGAGAGACAGAAATCTTGCTTGTTTGTTGGTGACCAAATACCTATTTTCCACCATAATTTACAAATGAATTACTTTAAAAATAAGACAATGTGATTTTCTGGATTATTTTTTCTCATTTTGTCTCTCATAGTTGAGGTTTACCTTTGAGGAAAATTACAGCCTCTCTCATCTTTTTAAGTGGGAGAAATTGCACAATTGGTGGCTGACTGAATACTTTTTTGCCCCACTGTATACTTTGGGTGCCTTCAAAATGCAGTGCACCATAATGCACTTTGTTTTTTTATATATGGGCATGTTGATTTTTTTAAAGACAATATAAATATCTTCACAGATATCAGAAGTGTTTTGTTTTTATAAATAGGTCACAATTAGCTATACTTTGATGTACTTCATAAGTTATATATGTATATAAATGTGTGTATTTGTATGTTTTGAAGTATATTATGCTTTATTGCATATTTATGCTTTGAGGCTTTAGAATAATAAATTGAAAGCTTTTATTTTGTTTGTTTTTTTTGTCCTGTTTTTTCTTCATTTTTAAGGGATCAGAACTGTACCTCAAACGATGATACGATCTGATCCGGGGCTTTTGTGATCGGTTGTACCCCTACTTTTTTGCCACACTGCAGGCGGGACACCCCCCAACCATGTGGCTTCTGCCTCTGCTGTTTAAGCTTTTCAGGCGATCCGCTGGGGCCCCCAACACTCTGGGGGCTCGGAGCTGAACAACTTAATTACCGGTAAAGCGTCGAAAAGAAAACTGACGCCAACCTTCTGTCACGTGATGCTGACATGACAGTAAGGGGAGGAGCTTACTGCACTGGCTCTCCTTGATGGGAAACTCCCTGACAGGGGCGGCGGCGTCTCTGCTCGCGCGCAGACAGATGACCTTCCTCTGCAGGCTGCTGGACTTTCTGACCAGAAACGTCTGCAGGAACAGGAGCAGACGTCTGACACACATTTGCTTCGACTGGCTTTACTTTTGCTCCCATACTTGTTCTGATACGTAAAACGGAAGCACTTTTGATTTCATTATCATAATCCTGAGAAGAACTATGTTGAGCCTGGACTCCTAGAGAGTGCAATAATAATAAACTTTAACTTTTTTCTGCTTTAGAGGTAAATTTTTTCTCAGGAAGCAATTCAAATGGTCAAATACAATTCAACTTTGTTTTTTTAAATCATAAAATCTTGGTCATGTCTAAAATGACAGATATAGTCTGATTTTAGTAATAAAGGAAGAATCAGTCAGAAATCCTGTTGTCTGTTCAGTCTGGATCAGACAGAGGGGCTGTGATCTACGCTCTTACCCCAGGGGGCTGCCCCTGCAGAATTCGATTGGCCCCCTGCTGGCTGAGGTTGAGCAGCAGCCACACAGAGTGCGTGTGCGTCACTCGGTCCAGGATTGTGAGGCGGCGCTGCAGAGAGGCATACCCAGAGTCACCGGCTCCAAGCGCCTGCTGACAGTCTGAAGTCTGCAGGAACAGAGCGCCCACTTCCTTACTGAGCCTGCAAACAGAGGTTTCAAACTTTAAACGGCATTTATGATGTTTCCCACAAATGGCATTAAAGCAAAGAAAACCCTGATCACATTATTCCACTTTAAGCTTTTCAGGTGATTTTAATCTACTGGTGATCAGTTCATCTAGGAATGGTGGAAAAAGGAAAAATGTCAAAAAGGAGTTCAGTTACCATTTTAATGTAAACATCTCCATTCCTAAAGTGTTCCTATGGATTGAATTAAGTTTAGGTTTAGAGTGAGTAAACATAATATACATGTTTCTGCTTATGATGTTTTCACATGAAGTTTTGATTCAAAAATGTCATCAAATGTAGATATTGTGTATTATAATTAAAATATAATTAATAATGTAGGATTTATGTGGGGCCTTCATAAACTTAAGTCCCTAATTCATTAAACAGAAAGAAGTTTCTGCGATGCTCGTCTGATATCCGTTAATAGCTTTATGAGTAAGTGGGTCTGACTCATCAGAGGGGGTGTCTGGGGGGGGGGGGGTTACTGTAATGCTGAGCTACATGCAGGAAGAAACATGAAGCATGAGTGAGAACATGTTGAACTGCTGTCACAACACTGATGGAGTCTGACGAATGTGCAGTTCTGCTCCGGCGTGTCTCACAGGAGAGCAGCCAATTTCCTGAAATGCTTTTGGAATCCATGTTTGCAACTGAAGCTCGGATCTTGCAACAAAAATCTTTGTAAGATAAGCTGAATTCTGACTTTGTCACGGACCACCAAAGGTATGGGAGGGAATGTTTTTTTCTTCCCTTGACATTGCAGACCCACATGGAAAATCCCAACAAAAATAAGAGAGAAGAAACAGAGCAAGAACAAAGTAAGATCAGGGAAGAAACAAAAAAGAAACAGGAAGAACAGAAGAAGTAAGAGCAGGAGATGAACATTATGGAACAACAAGGCTTCAAACCATGACTAACTGGAACAAACAGGTTACTAACCTCACAAAAGACTTCCAGAAACTCTGATGAGCTGAGGTCCAAGAATGATCTACTGAACTCTCTCCTGAACCTGGTGCATCGCCAGTCAATGCACTTTGCCTCACTGAAAGCAGCTCTACAAGACACAGTTCATTGGGACCCAGACCCCTCACTACAGCTGTCCTCGGGCTCCTCGTCCAAACGGCTTTGGTCTAAAGTGGTTAGCTGCAGGAAGAAAGCTTTGGACTGGGATGGCTTCGCCCTATCCAACTGCTTTGACGCTGTATCAGTTCCATTACTTAGCAAACTGCTGCTTCTCACACCAGGAGAGCCCGACCCTCATCTTATGGTCTATTTGAATCAGCCAAATTCCAGCCGCTCTTGAGAGAGTCAGAGAGTAGATATCCTGACACTCTGCATAGATTAGACATAATGTGCGACCCTGTTGCGGGACTTCCATTTGCAGTTCCTGAAGAGGCGTGTGTTGCAAAGTCCTCTGTGCCCGCTCAGGAGCGGGAATAAAAAAGAGGAAAAGGCAATCCATCATAGGAGTTTTGATTGATTATGAATGTGGGTGTATTACTATAGATTCATGTTTGGTTCAAAGGCTTTAATGAAGGGAACAATGTTTGCAGATTGCAGCTCATTTCAGAAGCTGAATCATATTTTAACTGTCACATTTTTGAAAACCCTTTTTGTTTTCTCTCTGCCAAGACTCCATCTTGGAGTTTTCTCAGAACATGAAAACCAAGTGCTCTGCTCTGCAAATTCTGGAGACGCTCATCCAAACTCATTGGAAGACTCTTCCCAGAAACCAATGTGAAGGGATCAAGAAGTACGTCGTCGGGTTGTGAAAACAAACCAGATACAGATGGAACTGCTGCACAGTCTCCACTAAGAAACTTTGTACCATACGCAGAGAAACTTCATGTTGGAGTTAATGGCCATCATAAAAAGGGCAAACGTAAAAAAGCTGAAAGATTTGTCTCATTAAAAAAAGCTCCAAAGCAAATAAACTTATTATAAAACACCATAAAAGTACCATTATTCCCTGCGCCAAGTAATGGGGATTACTGTCGTTTTTGAACCGTGACGTCGAGAGGAGGTTAAAATCCACCAGAGAGGAAACAACCGGCTGTGAAATGACAACAGTCAGTGCCTTCCCACCTGTTCCTTATGTTTCTAACAGCCAGGAATAGCTGCCACTCAGGTCATCCAAACTCATTTGTCATGGGAATCTCCACAGTCAGGCACCTGAACAGAAGCCATGCTCACCTGTGACATCACTACCTTTGCCTCCCAGCTCGGCCATCACATCTCCTCTGTTTCCACCATAGTCTGTAAACGAGTGTAAACGACTTCCAGCTACAACCCAGACTCTCAAGAAAGACTCCATCAGCCTCACTCACTGCATCAGACAATTAAATAAACAGAGCATCATCCTGAACATTGAACTTCCACGCCGCTCCAATAAAATGCCCACCGACCGACTGGACCACTGCCTGAATGCATCTTCAGTTAAACCCTTATCTAATTTTCTATCATTCTTCTCCAATCCCAAGCACACACCAGCTCCACAGAAGGACATCTCCAACACATACAGTATGCACAACACCGATCAGAAAAACATCCCATCAAGTGCACCTGTGATTTTTTTTATGTTTGCTCTCTAATCAATAAATCTTATCCATCCATCCATCTATCCATCCAAACTGTGTCTTTTGAAGTGGTGGTATGTAGCTCTTCTATTTTCTATAAAGGGAAGTAAAAAGGCAATGACAGTGCATCGATTGCTAGAGGCAAGACCGTGGTATAAAGGTATCAGATCCAGAATGGTTCCTCTGACCAGTGAAATGACCGAGTAACAGCTGTTTATGTAGAAGTCTATGGGATTTTGGCTGCCCAGTGGCTACTTCCTGTTTGCAGTGCAAGGAAGGAGGGGGTCTCTTAGTCCAGTTGTCTTATCCAGTCACCAGAGGACTAACAGGGGGAAGCTTTAGAGTTGGAGTCTGGGCTCACCTTAGCAGCGTGAGGATGTTTTGGTCTCCATCTGAGGTCTTCCTCTTCTCTCCCATCTCCCTCCTCAAAGAGCAGATCTCCCAGGCAAATGAGTCAATGAGCTGCAAAAACAACATCTGTCAAAGTCAAAGTCAACTTTATTGTTGATTCTTCACATGTGCATCACATAAAATGAATCGAAATTCCGTTTCGTTTGGGTTATTGTGCAGTCATGTGTCAGCAGGGTGAAGAGCAGCGGACTAAGCACACAGCCTTGGGGTGCCCTGGTGTTGAGAACGATTGTATTTAAGTTGTTGTTGCCGGCACGTACTGTTTGTGGTCTTGGCTAAGGAAGGCCAGCAGCAAGTTGCAGATGGGGGTGTTAACACCCAGCTTGTCAAGTTTGCAAATGAGTTGCTGTGGTATTATTGTGTTAAATGCAGAGCTGAAGTCTATGAACAATTCTCACATATGCGTCCTTTTTGTCTGAGTGGGTGAGAGCTGGATGGAGAGCAGGACAGATGGCGTCCTCTGTCGATCGTTTGGGTCGGTATGCAAACTGAAAGGGGTCCAGGGTGGGGTGAAGCATGATGGGACGATGGCTTGCTCCAAGGAGATGTTAAAGATGTCTGTGAAGACATCCTTTAGCTCCTCTGCGCAGTCCTTCAGCACACGGCCTGGGATATTGTCTGGACCCGCAGCTTTCCGTCGGTTGATAGTGGAGAGTGTCCTCTTCACGCTGGCAGTTGTCAGGTGCAGAGTTTGATCGTGGGGGGAGGGGGGCGTTTTCTGTGGGTGTGTGCCGTTTAGTCCTTCAAAGCGTGAAAAGAAGCTGTTCAGGTTGTTGAGAAGGGGGGTGTTGTTCTCACAGCTCTGTGGTGCAGGTGTGTAGTCTGTGATGGCCTGGATGCCCCGCCACAGGCATCTCTGCTGTCGTTGAAGTGAGAAGATACTTTGAGCATATAGTCCTTTTGGACTATGTCTGCCCATCAGTCCCTCATCATGAGGGTGTTCACTGATCTATCTGGAAGAAAGAAGTCCAGGAAGGGACTAAGCTCTTTATCTGTGATTTACAGGGATTCAATCTTCACGTGTTTTTTTTATGAAAGCAGACTTTCTGTCGTCAGTCTGAGGTTTGAATTGCAGGAGCAGAAAGAGGTGGAGAGGTGAGTGGGACCACGGTGACATACTCCCCAGATGTTCAGAGGCTCAGCTGAGCATCAGACCTGCTCTGAGTTTCTCCAGGATCTCAGAGGAGTCCCGCTCCCCCTAAAGGAGGCTCCTTTCTGCTGCCTGTGGTCTTACCTGCTCATTGACAACCAAAGTTTATGGTCATCTGGAGAGGGGGGCACATGCATGTGAACCTGGAGGTTTTGTCTTTATGCTTGGCTTTCTCTGCACTACAACAGAGCATGAAAACCAGTATGACCGTGGATTCACCGTAGCCTCCATCCTTCCCCACCCATGGTCAGAACACCTAAACCCCTCCCCTTTAAATTCAGTGCTTTAGGCTACAGAGAGGGACTCTCAGTGCACTGATGAACGGAAGGGGCAAACTCTGGTCGGATCATCCGCTAAGTGACGTCAGCAATCCCCCCCACCCCCAGCAAAGCTGAGTTTAAAGCCATCTCCTCTAGTGTGTAAGGGGGAGAGACGTACACCCACCTTAAAGAAATGACTCTTCCTTTGTTGCAGGGGGGGCACACTCTTGCCTCCGGTGGACATGCTGTTTCTATCACGCCGACCATGAGAACCTGTCAGGAACAAAGATCACCTGCGTGACGTCATGGCAGCGCAGCGCTCAGAGGGAAAGGAATCCGCCGATGACGTCAGATTTGGGTCAGAAGTTCTCATTTCAGAGGGAAAGTTCGGGTTGATGTCTTAGATTCTGGTCCGTTCTGTGGTTCGACTCTGTAGTGGAAGGATTCAGAACCAAACAAGCTCCATGTTTTCTGGTAGATGCATGCGATCGTGCGCGTGCGCGCGCGTGTTTACGTGAAGGAAACTTTTAAAACTTCCCGGTAGCAAACTTCCCGGTTCTTACCTGAAACGGTCGAATTGGTTCAGATCCGTGCCAGAGCGGTCTGCCGACTGTCTCTGGCTGGGAGAAACTCAAGAGAACCTTCACGGTTCGTTTTGGCCCGGTTCGGTTTCAGGCTCTCCTCGCGGAGCTTCGTCTCACAGGGCAGTTGGACTTTGGATCCCGAATCCCCGCACCTGTCCCGGTCCTGTCCATGACCCGAAAGCCCTCCATGAGTCTAATCCAAAAGCTTTCAGCTGGAACCAGCGGCTCCAGGACTTCCGGTTCCTTTCAAAATAACCCTTCCCTTCTATACACAAGGAGGACAAGGTCTGAGAACTGCCGCTAAGGAGACGGTCACACGCTTTTACTCTGAAGGTAGAGCCCCCCCTCCTTTCCTCCAGTACGCCAAAGTTTCTGATCACGTGACCCAGCTCTTAAACTATTGAATTCAGAAACCACCTCTGTTCTGATTTTTTATGCGCGTATCTGTGTGTAGCAGTGGTTTTTAATCAAAGCTTCTGGTCTTGAATCCGTTAAGAAACCGTCTCCTCTGTACAGATGTCATGCATTGTCACGTGGGTTGCATCACAGACATCAGAATAAGTGCACGAAGAGGCAGATGTAACGACAGAAAGGAGCAGAGAAAGGAGTCATTTGTTTATTTCAGCTTTTACCTGGAATCAGAAAATGTCTTTTCCGATTGCTCAGAAATGGGGGGACATTTGATGGAGGGTGTGGAAGGGGGTCTTGGTGAGACAGAAACATTGAGAGGGTGCAGAGATCTGGAGATGGATGGAACTGTTGAAGAACTGAGGGGACCAGCCCAGTCTCTCCTCAGAAGATGCATTTTTACTTCAGAAGCTTCCAGAAACAGACAGATTGTTCTGCAGATGTTGGAAACAGAGCAACGCGGAGATGAGGAAGACTGACGGATGGGTGTGAGGACCACGCAGTCGTAAACATGAATGACTTTGATTCTACCTGGATCATTATGGGCTGTTCATCATTGTTTTTTTTAAGGGCTGTGGAAATGCTTCACGCAGAGCAGCAAGACGGTCACTGATTCCTGCACATCAGTCTGGTTGTAGAGGTGTTTGCAGTTTCTCTAACGTTCAGTATCAGACCAGACTAGAGTTCCTTCAGGAGGTGTCAGGGAGTAACCGCAGGGACTCCTCACAGCAGAACACAGCAGCTGAATGACAGTGAAGGAGATCTGAGAAAAGGAAGTATAAGAGAATGAGATCTGTTCATGAACACTCTGCAGGTGTGATTGTTTTGATGCCAGCACCTGGCTGTGGGGGAGTGGGTTGGCTTGAGTACGGGGCATGTTTAAGTCCAGGATGGGTCAGTCACTCTGCATCACATTGGAAGATTTTGAGCCATCTCGCTCCTTACAGAGTTGTGTTTAACTTGGGAGTGCTGGTTTTCCCAGTTAATTCAAAGTAACTCATGCGGAGCTTTGAGTCCACACTGAAGTTAATCCCACAAGGCAAAGGAGCCTTCAGAATCCGGATCAAGATTTACTGCCTCATAATTGATTGGAGCTAAAATCTCACTGAATATTTACAACAGAAAAGCGTTAAGCTGTTGTGATGTAGTCTGCTGACATGGCGAGGAGCATCTACTCAAAGTGTCTGAGTGAAAAAGCTCAACCTTCAAAAACAAAGTTCTATCAGAAATGTCGGTTCGGAGATATTAAAAAAGTTTTAGATCTAAACATTGTTTTATGTACATTACAAAGCTGTATCCAACTATTTTTCAGCACCTACATCTAATATGTCCTCTCATCCATTACCAAACCTATGGTTCCTTTTCAGGGTCACGGGGTGCCAGAGTGTACCCAGCTGCTCTCGGGCGGAGTGGGGTTCACCCTGGATGACCTGCAACATGTCGCCTTTTCTTTCCTTTATCCCAAATGAAGGACACAGCTGTTCTGTTGAAAGTCTGAAAGGATGGAAATAAAACTCAGAGCAAAGTCGGATTATCTCAAATCATTACTATCCTATCATTCAATTTGTTCAGCTCAACTTTTATTTGAAGAAAGAAAAGTGCTAGTGATAGCATGATCGAGCTCGGGTTCCAGAAAGTTCCTAAGCTTCAGTTCGGAAACATTGTTCCGAGCTTTGACTAAACTAGAGAAGTCACATGACTATTCTAATCCGTGTTCCATTACGTCACCAGCTGTTCCGCATCATCACTGTTGTTTTCATTCGCTGCAGAATTATAATTCAATGGAAGATAACAATGTGGTAATCTAATTGATCTGAAAATGTCACCCACCATTTCACAAAAGGAAAAGGATTTCCAGCAGAGCATTTCTTTTTTCCTCTGTATCTGTCTTACCTGCTTCTCTATCTTTGTTTTTATTTGTAACCCTTGTGTCATACTAGGCACTTTAACATTGGGAGTGGGGTCTTCTAGACCCACTAGACAGAGCTCTGAACTTTTCTCTTTAATGATTTGTGATCTTCACTGGTGTCCATGGAATACATGAAATCCTTTCCACCTTTATCCACCTTTGTCATGGTAGGGAGACCATGTCAATGTAAGGGTGGGGTCATAGGATAGCACAAGGGTTAAAAGCTTCTCCAAATAATGTCTGTGAGTGTTGAGTATCAGTCATTTTGAGGAAAGAAATGGAATAAAGTAAAAATCACCCCAGATCATCTGTCTGGAATCACTTTGAAATTCTCAAGGAGAAAAATGTTCAATGTGTTTCTGATATGCAACATTTAACATTTAGTAATAAAACAACACCAATGTGGAAACACCTGAGAACCAAATATCCTGATGTGTCATTCAGTCTGAGGTCAGCTCAGTGCTGAATCCAAGTGTGGAATGTACATCTAGCTGGACTCAAATTCAATAAGGAGGCCCACACCAGGGTCTCATTATGCCGTCCCAAGCCTGGACAAATACAGGGGGTTGTGCCAGGAAGGGCATCCGACATAAATTCTTCACCAAACCAAATATTGGAATACTGCTGGTCAAAGAAGGAGAGGAGGAAGTGTGTTCATAAGACATGAGAGAAGAGGAAAGTCCTGCGTGTTGGCCTGAGAGTAGGGACTTTGACTGTTGGAACTATGGCAGGAAATGGTAGAAAGTTAGTTGACATGATGCAGATGAGAAAGGTAGACATACTGGGAGTCCAGGAGACCAGGTGAAAAGGTAGCAGGGCTGGAAGCTTAGGAGCAGGGTTCAAGTTGTTCTATCAGGACGGAGATGGGAAGAGAAATGGAGGAGGAGTTATCTTAAAGGAGTTTCTTAGGAGTGTTGTGGAGGTAAAAAGTCTGAAGATAGAAATGGAAGGTGTGGGTATACCCCACAGGTAGGATGTGAGCTGGAGGAGGAGGACAAATTCTGGTTGGACCTTGATGTAGTGATGATGAGCATCCCTCTACAGCAGGGGTGGGAAATTCCAGGCCTCGAGGGCCAGTGTGTCTGCATGATTTCCAGATAGTCTTGCCCTACTCATGGCTGATTACCTGATTCAGGTGTGCCAGCCACCTCTGCTCTAGAGAGAATTGTCATTGGTGTAGATTTCAATGGACATGTTGGTGCAGGAACAGAGGTGATGAGGTGGTGATGGGCTGGTTTGGTATCCAGGTGAGGAACGTAGAAGGACAGATGGTGGTTGATTTAGCAAAAGAGATGGAAATGGCTCCAGTAAATATGTTCTTTGAGAAGAGGTAGGAACATAGGGTGACCTATGAGAATGTAGGCAGAAGCACACAGATAGACTACATCTTGTGTAGACAGTGTAATCTGAAGGAGATCAGTGGCTGCAAAGCAGTGGTGGGTGAGAGTGTTTCCAGACAGCATAGGATGGTGGTGCATAGGATGACTCTGGTAAAAAAAAGAGGATGGAGAAAAGAAGGGAAAGGGCAGAGAAGAGGACAAACTGGTGGAAGTTGAAAAAGGAAGAATGTTGGATGACTTTTAAGAAGCAGTCAAAAAAAGGTTCTGGGTGGTCAGGAGGATAACTACAGCTGGCGTGTCATCAGGAAAGAAAGTTGATGAGGGACTTTGTGGTGGAATGAGGAGGTGCAGGAGTGTCTACAACACAACACCACACTATACTAACTTTATTTATAAAGCTCTCTAAAAAAACTACAGCTGAAACCAAAATGCTGTACATCTTTAAAAACTAAAAGCAAACAGGCATCAATATAACAAAATAATGTTAAAAGACACAAAGATTTTAGAAAGAAACTAAGTCTTGCTGGGGTTAACAGCCAGAGAATAAAAATGGGTTTGAAGGCGGGTTTTAACAGTGGACAATGGGGGGGGGCAACTCCAACGTCCAAAGGGAGGTTGTTCCACAGTTGAGGAGCAGTAATAGAGGGGGCCCTGTCCCCTCAGAGCCTCCTCCTGGACCTCGGTACCTGCAGGAACAGTAGGTCGGCTGACCTGAGGGACCGAGAGGGGGAAGAAAGGTGAAGAAGCTCAGAGAGGTACGGAGGGGCAAGACCATGCAAGCATTTAAAAACATACCATAGAAATTTAAGATGGACTCTATAAGACACAGAGTAAGATGCTTGCTAAGAAGAAGTGGGACACTGAGAGGACTGAGGAGAGTAAACAGGAGTACAGGGAGATGCAGTGTAAGGTGAAAGTAGAGGGTTCAAAGGTCAAACAAGGGCTTATGATGACTTGTATGCTAGGTTGGGTAGTAAAGAGGGAGAGAGTGACCTGTACAGATTAGCAAGGCAGAGAGACCGAGACGGGAAGGACATGCAGCAGGTTAGAGGGATTAAGGATAGGGATGGTAACGTATCAAGAGGTGTCTATGGAAAGAATACTTTGAAGAGTTGATGAATGAAGAAAATCAGAGAGAACAAAGAATAGAAGAGGGGACTGTTGTGGAGGTAATAAAGATAATAAATTAAGGTAATAAATATAATAAAGATTAGTGAGGGGGGCATTGACGAGGATGAAGAGTAGAAAGGCTGTTGGTCCTGATGATAAACCTGACACATTTTTAATTAAATATTTTAGCATAATATGCATGTCATACATTTGATATTATCTGTAATATTTACACTACAATGTTTAAAAAGCCGGTCAGCATTCCACCTCACTCAGTGCTTTTGCATCTCCACATGAATACACTTTGGTCAAAACAGAATGTCCTTTCATACAAAACTTACTATATAAACCCACCTATGAAGTTAAGAAAAGAGCCCAAACACCAGATATCCAGTTTTGTTTTTGTTTTTAAATAAAAAAACGTGTTTTTTGGGTTAACATGTTCTTGTGGTATTTTTGTAAGGGTGGCAGACAAACCATTTTTCTGAGCATTTCTTTAAATCATTCTAATTGTTGTGAATCAGAAGCACACAAAAAAGATTGTATTTGTGACGTAGAAAATACACTGGGTCTGTCACAGTCTCCCTGCTCTGCTCCATTCTGCATATAACTGATCTAAACTGTACGGCTGGATAAACAGCTAATGTTAGGTTGGGCTTGTAAGCAAGAGGGAGAGAGTGTAAACAGAGAGCTCGCAGCAACAGGGAGGTCACAACTCAAAGGTGAATTTCTAATGAACTCCTGCCGCTCTGCAAAAACTATGTCCTAGAAAATGACACAAGTTTCTAGATTTTAGGTAAGAACAGCATCATCATAACTAACACTTTGCAAACATATAAAAGATGATTGAAGTGGGAATTTTTTAACCACTGGGTGTCCCCGTGGTGAGGTGTTCCCAGCATTCCACAAGAACCAATCTTTTCTGGAAGAAATGTTCCAAATGATTGGATCTCATTTTTGCCACCACAAAAAAAGGAAACAAACGCTTTAAACATGGACGCAATAAGGCGGGTTTAACTTTGTGGATCTACACCGTCAAGTTGTCTTTTGTCGGGACAGCTCCTTCCTTTCATTTATTCTCATTATTTCACTTCAATCCTCTATTAAACTATTTTCAATGATGGTCTACCACAAAAGTAATGGGAGCTGCTTGGAGAGCAATGAGCCAATAGCAGGTGAAAGAGTCTGTGGGGGGGTTCCTGTGGTTCTGATCCATGGGACAGTCTCTGCAGGGTTTCATAGACCCGTCTCTGGTTCTGATCCATGGGACCGTCTCTGCAGGGTTTAATAGACCCGTCCCTGGTTCTGATCCATGGGACAGTCTCTGCTGGGTTTCATAGATCCGTCTCTGGTTCTGATCCATGGGACCGTCTCTGCTGGGTTTCATAGACGTGTCCCTGGTTCTGATCCATGGGACCGTCTCTGCAGGATTTCATAGATCCGTCTCTGTTTCTGATCCATGGGACCGTCTCTGCAGGGTTTCATAGACCCGTCTCTGGTTCTGATTCATGGGACAGTCTCTGCAGGGTTTCATAGACCCGTCTCTGGTTCTGATCCATGGGACCGTCTCTGAAGGGTTTAGTAGAACCGTCCCTCTGCACCGTTCTCACTGGGATGTTGGAAAATCTGATCTGATCATGTTCTGATCAATTACTGTTTATGCTGCTAGTATTGGCAGAAAAAGAACCTGAGGTTCTGTTCTGAGAGCTCGAGCCTGATTCTCTCTGGGAGCAAAGCCTCTGAGCCCCCACAGGGCTGAGAGGAAGGAAAGGAGACAAGGAGGCAGCTGCAGGCTGTTGGGTCGCAGCCCACCCCGATGCCTCCAATCCCGTCACGTCCATTCACAGCGGATGGAGCATGGAGGCTCTGGCTCTCGGGATCTAACGTCGAGCAGCGGGGGGTGAAGACGCCGCCGCATGCGCTCTGGCCTCCGCCTGAGCACAGGAAGACAGCCGGGCGACGCGCAGCGGCCGCTCCGGCCTCACGGAGCCGCTCTCAGCCGGGGATCGCAGCGGGACAGCCCGCCTCGCCGAGCATGAAGCGGGCGGCCGCGGCCAGGCACAATGGCCTCGTCTCTCCTCTGGGGAACAACAACTCCGGGGCTTCCAGCATCGCCGCCCCGGCGCCCGCGGGAGGCGCCAGCGCGCCCGCCGGAGCCGAGGCTGCGGCTGGCGGCGGCTCCGCCGGAGGCCCGGCCGTCAAAGCCGAGCTGGTGTGCAGATGGACCGAGCGGTTCTGTCCGCGGCAGCGGCCGGGCCGCGCGTCCGTGTGCGAGCAAACTTTCAGCTCCATGCCCGCGCTGGTGGAGCACGTCACCAGCGCGCACGTCGCCGCGGGTCTGGAGAGCCTCAGTCACGTCTGCATGTGGGCCGAGTGCGTGCGCGGCGGGAAGGCGTTCAAAGCCAAATACAAACTCATCAACCACATCCGCGTGCACACCGGAGAGAAGCCCTTCTCGTGCGCGTTCCCCAACTGCGGCAAGATGTTCGCGCGCTCGGAGAACCTGAAGATCCACACGCGCACGCACACGGGTAAGGTTCTGGTTCTGTTGCGGGTCGGGGTGTTTGAATGCAGCGGAGGACAACCTCCATGTTTACACGGGCCGGTTCCCGCTCCCTCCGCTGCTCCTCGCCTCCTCCGCCGCCTCCTTATCTCCTTAGCATGCAGGAGGCAGCTCTGGAGGGAGGAGGGGGAGACACAGCAGTTTGACAGCTGCCCCCCCAACCCCTTCACCTGCAGCCCCAGGTGGTTTGAAGAAACTGGACCTGTGATGTGATGTGTGTGAGTGTGTGAGGAGAGTGCACGTGAGTGACCTCGTGAGTGATGGTTCCAGGCTGATTTCATCCTGATCTCCAGCTGAACCTTGGCTCCGGGTCCGCTCTGTGGTTCTGCTCCCTGCAATGCCTTTACCTGCATTTGAGCAGGATCTCCTGAAGATCAATCCACAGACCCTGATGTTCCTGCCCCCCATAGAGCTCTTAGTGGGGTGTCATTTGTACAGTGACACAGTCAAATATTTTGGTTATTTATCCTGTTTTAGGAGAGATTTATTTATTATAGGAGAGAGTTTTATTTGTCAAATGCACATTTTCATCTTTTAATTCATGAATTTATAAATGTTACATTTACTTAACTAAACATTTAGGTAAGCTAAATATTTAATGTAAAGTAAAATCTACCTGTTATAATTCTATTTTTCAAACTAAATGTTTTTGCAGCTTGGTGCTCCAGCAGAGGAAACGGTACCAACAGGTCTCTAAGGTGTAGCAGTGCCCTGAGAAGAAGCCTATTTACTAAAGAATGGCCGTTAAAACGTCTCATCCATGTTTTCTGCAGCAGGTTGGACATGTCCTCAATCAGAAAAGCACAAGGACATGATGGAGGACGACTCTGGAGAATCAGTTCAGAGATGCCGCCAAATCCAGCTTTTATTCTGTAGTCCGACTCCGATTATCAGCAAGTTCATTTGCACGTGAACTTAATATTTAGTTTGGAAAATAAATATTTAGGTTGGATCTAAATGATTAATTTGATCAAATTAAATATTTAGTTTGCAGACTAAACATTCAGTTACACCCCCCCCCCCCCACACACACACACACCCCCCTCTGGAGCAGGTTGGGGTCAGATGGGTGAGGTTTGCTGTCCATTACAACAAACCTGTTCAGCTCACATGGGTCATATGTTTACATGGGGGGGGGGTCAGGAGGCGGGACAGAGGCTGGACCCCCCCAGTGAGTGGGTGTTAGTTAGGTGGTCCTCTGACGCTTCTTGCCGTCTGTCTTGCAGGAGAGAAGCCGTTCCAGTGTGACTTCTGCGAGCGCCGCTTCGCCAACAGCAGCGACCGGAAGAAGCACTCACAGGTGCACACGGCCTCCAAGCCCTACGACTGCAAGGCGCTGGGCTGCACCAAGTCCTACACCCACCCCAGCTCCCTGCGTAAACACATGAAGATCCATGTCAAGTCCTCGCCCCCCTCCGACCCCCAGGACCTGTACCACTTCCTGCCCCATCAGCTACCGCAGCCCCATCAGGCTGTGCTGGAGCCCCTGGACCTCAAAATGAACCACTTCTCCCCGTCGCTCTTTAACAGGAGTGCTCACTTTCCTCTTCTGGCTGCACACGGACTGGACATTAGCTCCGCCCACGAAGCAGACCACAAGGTTCTGCTGCGGAGCTCGTCTCCTGCAGCCGTGCCCCTGGACTTGTCCCTGACGGGCCTGAAGAGCCAGCTGAGTCAGAAGCAGCAGGGGGGCAGGACCCCTAGGCGGAGCCAACGCTCGGTCAACCCTGCCTTCACGCAGCTGTCCAACATCAAGGAGTGGTACGTCTGCACCAGAACCGCCGTGCCGCACTTCCCACTGCTGCACCCGGACCACATTAAGGCTGAGCGCAGTAGTGACGAGGAGTACATCACGTAGAACCGAATCTGGAGCTCTGGACTTGGACAGCAGATTTAATATGATCAGAAGCAGGTCAGGTCTAAACAAGGGGTCACATGTGGCAGCACCTGTGACTTAGGTGACAAGATGAACAGTCGATTTTTACAGAGTTCCATCAACAACCCGGAAACTGCTTGGACCTGCCGTGACGTCTGAAACTTCCAAGAGGTGTAGAGGAGCCTGTCTCTGCATACTCAGAATACCGGGTCCAAGGAGAACCAGCTCAGCTGTGCAGATGCTTGGGCACAAAACGGTCTCAGGTGGAGCCGCTGACTCAGCGAGGGAACTGAATTCCCACTGGTTCTGGTCAAAGGTCCAAACATGATCTTCATTCTTCTTCACGATGTTTGGAAGCATCAGGAGGTGAAAGATCAGAACCACAGCAGGTTCCTGCTGAGTTCATGAAACTTCCCTCCAAGATCAGGGACGATCCAGCTGACCGGTGAAGTCTAGAACCTTCAGCGGTTCTTTGTTTGGCCTCAGGTCTGGACTCTGAAGATCCAGGACTGAATGTGAGGTTTCACATTTTGAGCCCACAAATGCGCATATTTGCAGGCTCAGCTGAGCAGATCTAGAACCGTCCCAGCTGTAGCACAGGCACCGGGGCGGGGCATCACCAGTGAGTCTGTGGAGTCAAACTCACATGTTCTAATGTTGATTAAATGCATTATTATGTAAAAAACAGGACCACTGCTTTTTAATGGGAATCCTGAGAATCGGGTCAGCTTTTTGCTCCAGGAGGATGCAGCCTTCACCAGCACCCCGCGGAGCTCTGTCAAAGCCCCATCACACCACACGCAGACGCTGGTGCACAGCCAAAGCTGCATGCACAGGGGAAAGTTGAAGCAGGAACACAACCTTTGTTGGTTCCCTCCCAGTCCCGTCATGGGGGGTGGGGTGTAAATGTTGACGCGGTCTGGTGTTACACCACAGTGGATTTTTAGATGAATAAAGATGAGGTTTGTTCATGAGTTTAAAGCGCTCTAAAAAGAACAGCTGAAGCGGTGGAAGGCTGATGATCAGAGCCTCTTCTGAACATGCGCTTTCAGGACCCCAGAGTTGGTAAGAAGAGACGGTTCACATCCTGCCGGTCTGTCATGTTGAGGTTTCTGCCCTGAAACCCCCCCCTCAGAGGAGTTTCACAGTGTTTGTCCTCATGCTGTCACCCTGCAAATATATTCACCTCACAGCACCCGATGACCTGTAATGTCCTGCATTCTGTCGTCAACAGGCTGTTCCTGAACCTCTCCAAAAAACTCCCAAAGACCAAAAACTCTGAAGCCAAAGTTCTGAAGTAATCTTCTGGTTCTGCTGCTTCATAAAAGCAGAAGATTGAGATGTTTGAGCTTCATCCATAATGTTCATACAGTGCTCAGCATACATGAGTACACCCCACTACGTTTGTCAGAAAACCTTTAGTGTCCTTTCAGAATCAACGTTTCCTGTGAAATACTAAACTACAAAATAAACCTACGAAGGTGAGCCACTGATATCAAACAAGATCTGTTGATTTGCACACAAAAAAATGATTTTCCTAACATTCAGGCGGTCAAGATGAGAACACCCCAGTCATGGTCTTAGGAGAAAAGCCAAACTTAAGACTACAAAATTCTAATGAACAGACATTCAACCACAGTTGAGTCTAATGATTCATTTAAGAGGTGTCCAGCACACAGGTGACTAGAGAAGGGCATTTCTTAACAAAGAACAGCCCATTTCATGCAGCCAGCAATGGCATGGAAAAGAAATATCACAAAATCTGAGAAAGCAAATCATTTATTTGGACAAAAAGAGGTGAGGTCTACAAGAAGATCAGCAAAGCTTTACATATCAGTCAAAATACTAAAGCAAAAGTGATCCAAAGATTTAAGAAAGATGGAAGTACAACCACCTTACAGAGACGTCCAGGCCGTCCACAGAAGCTAGCATCTGGACAGGAGGGTCTTCTGATGAGAAGGGTGGAAGAAAATCGCCACTTGCACTTAGCTAAAGCAGTGGAAAGCCAAACTGGACTGGGACTGTTTCCTGTGACGCCATATGGCGCACACTGCAGAGGAACGGCATGCATGGTTATCGTCCACAAAGGAAGCCTCTCCTAAAGCCCATGGACAAAAAGCACACCTAGAATCTGCTAGGACCCATGCTGATGAAGATGAAGACTACTGGGACTCAATACTCTGGAGTGATGAGACAAAGATCACCGTTTGTGGAACTAATGGTGTTAAAACTGTATGGCGTCACAAAGGTGAGGATACAGTGAAACATGGTGGTGGGAGTGTCCTAATGTGGGGCTGCATGAGTGCTGCTGGTGTAGGGGGGGTTGCATTTCATTGATGGTATCATGAACTCAACAATGTGCTGCTCTATACTGAAGCAGAAGCTGCTGCAGTCACTTCATGCCCTTTTCCAACACGACAACGATCCAAAACCCACTTTTCTAAAGCTGCTGCTGCATTTCTGAAGAACAGGGAGAAGGTGACTGAACGGCCAAGCAGGTCTCCTGATCTGAACCCAGTCCAACACCTGTGGGGAATTCTGAAGAACAAGTGGAGCATCACTCTCCATCCTATGAGAACCCGTTTGTGCCAAAAATATGAAAATAGTTGTTTTTTTGCGTCCACTGTCTGGGTCTTTGGTCCATTGTCTGTCTACTAAATGTGTTTTTGCGTCCAAAGACAAATGTAAAGTTTTAAACATAACGCATGAACCAATGTTCAATAAACTCGTTCAGGAGACATAGACGATGGACCAAAAACATATTTTTGGCACAAACAAAACCTCATACTTATTGAAGAATGGACAAAGACTGATGTTGCAATACGTCTCCAACTTGTTCATTCATGGCTCGAAGACTTGGTGCCGTCCTTAAAGATGACAGCGCTTATACAAAATACTAGATGTAGTCATTTTTGTTTTCATTTTTGCTTCAACCAACTGAAGTAAAACTGAAGATGATGTGATCTAAGTTAGATCATTAACCTTTGCGTCATGAATGGAGTTAAAGTGTTCAATAAACCTCAAGCTCGTGGAAAGTTTGGAAATGTTTCTTTTGTTCAGTGAGCTTCTGCTTGAATTAGTACTTTCTGAAGGGGGTGTACTCATTTATGCTGAGAACTTTAGCGTCATACTTTTCAAAGTAAAGCTCTTTTCTGCCACACGTGCACTCTCACATGATGTAGTTTGTCATCACATATTGAAAACGAGTCTTCAGGAACTGAAACACTCTGAGCTCTAATGAAAAGGTCAGAAAGGGGGTAAGGTCAGAACATTTTGGGGGAAGTCAAACTGGGATCATTTTTCCAGCTTCTGGCTCCACATGTTTCTGATGGTCCTACACAAGAGTCACGCTTGTGCAGCCTTGCGGCTTCTGAAACCTTCTACCCAACAACTAAACAAACCACCAGAACAACCCAAGACCAGATTATTTAATGGAACTACAAGTAGAACAAAAACTGAATCATGAAGGCCTCTGATGGTGGAAGAGGGTCCAGCGCTGCAGAGTGATCTGTGGTCACAGCGGCTTCATTCAAGCTCCACCAGCAGGTCCCCCTCGCCCACCGTCTCCCCAGGCTTACAATGGACACTCTTCACCTGCAAGGACGAACAAACCACACAACCGCTTCAGAACAGTGACGTCAGGAAAACCTCCCGGCATCGTCGCGCAGCAGAGGCCGCAGCGCCGACACGGACTCATGGTGCGAGACGTGAACACAGACCAACCTGAACCCACCGGCTGGATCTCATGGATCTGCCAAAAACTCTCACCTTTGCTTGTTTGACTGCAGTCAGGCTGTTCTGCATCTTCATGGCCTCAATCACACAAATCTCCTGACCTTCTGCAACCTGCAGCCAACGCAGAGCAGAAGCTGGATGTGAGAATGGCAACAGAGTACAAAAACATCAATGAGGAGCAAAGTTTATGTGCATGAGTACACGTGCACACGGACAAAACCCTGTCCGCCTGGAAAGAATCAGCTGTTGTGAAAACTAACAGACTGGGCTCAGAAGAAAAGGTCTTCAAAGATGTGCATGGTAATATTCCATGAGTGTTGTCATGGCTTCTTCTCGTCTCCCGTCTAACCCTTCATTCTGAGACGGAACAGAACTGCAGAATGGAGGGTTTGTGACGGATGTCCTAAGACACATGAGGCCAAATGAACGATGCAGAGACGGAAACATCTGGAAGAGTCAGTGAAGGTGAAAATGAAGAGAAGAGCTGGCTGCTGGGATGCATTACCGTGTCTCCAGGGTGCACAGACACAGCCACCACCGTGCCCGGCATCGGAGAGCGCAGGATGCTGCTGGTGTCTTCTGGGAGCTTCTCTGGCATGTAGGAGTTTAGCTTAGAGGCCAACTTGGACAAAACTCGAACCTTAAACTGGGAGGGCAGAGAGGAATGTTCACCCTGACAACACAGCGACAGCAGATGCTTCCTGAAGGCGGTTTCCTACCAGGGTTCCCATGAACTGCAGAGCGATTGTTCCTGAAGCTTCGCGGGACAGACACTGGAAGCAGGTAGGACTCTGTGATTGGTCAGTTTGAAGACGCTGGATTCACTTTGACTGGAGCGTACCTGAAGCATCCTCTGTGAACCGTTGATGGTGAGTGGCAGCAGGGGGGAGGCCAAGTTCCATGCTCCAATGACTTCTACTCTTCCTCCGTCCACCTCCACCTGCAGACAAACGGGGCACCAGCGATGACGTTCTCTGCTTTTAAAGAGAGCGCCCACAGATGCTCCTCCTTCCGAGAAGAACCCAGTTCACGGTGACGGTAAAGCCAGAAGAGCTGCTTTCTGCTCAGACCTGCATCTGGGGCATCTTCTGCAGCTCAGATGATTGGTGTGTGCAGCGCCCCAAGCCTCTCATCCAAAAACAAACTCAGTAGCTTAGTTACATGGACAAAAGTAATGGGAATGAACGCCTAATCAGTCATGTAAACATGCCGTTTGGAATACTCCACACCGATCAGACTCATTCGGGTCAAAGTTTCTGTCTGATGGAGATAGGTGGTTATGCTGATTGCTGATCCGATTGGGGTGCATGTAAACAGTTTCATTCTGATCGTGGGTCACTACTGCTCTGGTTTGACGTCACACATCAGCGCTCCAGAGGAGGTCTTCGCTCAAACAGGACCGACAGGCTGCACTGTGCAAGCAAACCGCGTCTGTGAGCAGAGACTTGTAGCTTTGTGTCTGCGGGCAGGGGAGGGTGTTTTATCATGGGGTGTGTGTGTGTGTGTGTGTGTGTGTGTGTGCGGAGGGGGGGGGGTCGGACCGCAGTCCATCCGGCTGCCCCGCGTGAGCGAGGTTCTGGACTCAGGAGAACCGTGTCTCAGAGCAGAGGAGCGGCTCTGGGACGGTGTGTGAGCTGATGGAGGCGGCTTTTGAATCCAGAAATGCCGCTCCGTCCTGAGAAACCGGCAGTCGTGTCCATGGAAAATATATGCTGATATTATTTCCACATTGACCACATGGATTAACGAAAACTATGAGTAAATAGGCACTTCATAATAATCATAATGATAATAAAATCTCCTTTAGAAGATCATCTGCTCTATGCTGCAGCTTTGTTGTTTACAACAGAACTCAATACTTCTTCTTCTATGGTCGTTTCTGGTATTCTAGAGAGTTCTGTGCATCTCCAAATGATTTGTTTCCACTGAAAGTGTGGCATAAGTAAACATTTGATGTAATCAGATAAAGTTTTTCTGGGCCCGTGTAGACAGTTCAATTCTAACCCGATCTTCGATCTGTGCAACCGCAGATACTGTTTTAAGAGGGTTCTGTTGAGGTTCTGTCAGTTAAAGTGACAGGTAAGGTTCCCTCCCTCGTGGAACACCAGTTCTCATCATTTGTGGGCTTGCAGCTGAGATCTGCAGACGTCATGAGACCAGCATGAACCTCCACGTCAAACAAGAAATGCTCACAGTGTAGCTGCTCCCTGATTTGGAGATGTGGACATCGTAGTGTCTCTCCCCCAGCTCCAAAGACAGCTCCCAGCTACTGTGTCCCGCCACCGAGGAGGACACCCTGAAAACAGAGTAAAGCCATTTGAAAACTGCGTTCACACTGAACACAATTTCCGCGGCAGGGGCGTCCGATTTCAATGTCAAGTTCTGCGGCGGGATTTGAGCGTTGGACGCCGCCCGTTGGTCCGGCAGCAGTGGGATTTGAGCGTTGGACGCCGCCCGTTGGTCCGGCAGCAGTGGGATTTGAGCGCCGTGGTGCGGTCTGGGCACCTAGAGTTTAAATCTGGGCTCAGATTTGGGCACATGACGTGTTCAGCGACGCAATCAGCCCAAATTCAGGAGTCCAAATCCAACAAGGGGAGAATCTGATTCTTTGCTATCCAGAACTTTAGGATATTTTTTTTAAATCTGCATCGAGACAATAATAAAAAGATCATCTAATTTTATTTTTTCTGTTATTTTTTTCCCTCCTTGGACCAAAGCGGAACAGCAAAAACCTGGGTCACAGAGAGGCAGAAGTAGCACTGAAGGTGTCCGTCATTCTGCTGCAGCTCCTGCAGCAGACGTGGAGCTCACCGTACCAGAAGAGTCTGAATGATGTCATGAACCCAGACACGGAGACGTGATCTGATGCTTTCGTAGAGATCTTTAAAATAAATAAACCTGATCTCTAACATCATCCGTGTCAACCATGCGTTGTTAATTAAATATACACAGACGCCGCTCCATATAGTGATCAGGCTAAAAACATATGGCGGTAGCTCCTCCCACAGGCGTCCAGGGGCTCCATTCAGGAACACATATTTTGACAGGTGCCGTCCAAATAGAGGCGGTCGACATCAATAATAAAATTTGGTGTGAACACAGCTTTACAGCTTACAGGTCGTACTTTTCTTTAGGTTTTAAAGACCCACTCCAGTGAAAATGGTGTTTTTGGTGTTTTTAATATGTTTGTTTGGGATTTTTCTCATTAAAGGTGGGACATTCAGATTCAATTAGGATTAATATTGCATTTCTGAGTAATTCTTTATTCAAAATTGTTGTGAAAGTGAAGCAGACGAAAAATGTCGATTAAAAAACACTTGTAGTTGTTACAGAAAAACCACAATCAGCCACAGTTCTGCTCTGCTCCCTTCTGATCATCCACTGTCAGACAAACAGATCCAGGAAAGTCTCGGTTTTCCTCGTCTGAGCTGGAATCTGGATCTAAACTGTACGATTGGATAGCTCTGATAGTGCTGGACATGCTGTTGCACCACTAATGTTAGATTGGGGCTGTAAGCTAGCAGGGGAGAGTGTAAACTAAGGGAGGATGGGAAATGGGGGAGGACTTACTTAAAATAGTCCCACCCACAACTCTGAGGTGAATTTCTCATGAACTCCTGCTGCTCTGCAAAAACTATGTCCTAGAAAATGACATTATTTTCTTGCCTTGGCTAAAACTAGCATCATCATAATTAAAAGACCACTGGGAAAGCTTTGAAAATAGATCAGAAGATGATCAGAGTGGGACTCAAATATTGGATTTCCTGCAGGAACGTCAGAGAGCACAAAGACTTCAGGACTCCCTCATGCACCATGGTATGAACCCAGAAAAAGCAGGTGTGGCAGACGGAAAACTCACCTAAGGTTTCCCAGGATGCTTTGCGAGCGCAGCTGAGCAGCAACGTGGAGTGCTGCAGCTGATGCCAGAAGCTCCCGGCGCTGCTCCGCTTCCAGCTGGTGACCCTTAAAGCCCTCAGGATAAACTTCGGGTAGGAAGTTGGTGCTGATGTCACCGGAGATGAACAAAGGGTGGGTGATGATTTCACGCAGCAGAGGAATGTTGTGGGTCACTCCTGAAGAAGATCACAGTTCCTCATGGAAAAACAGCAGCTCCTGTCTCAGCAAACTAAGGCTCCATGAAGGTCTGCCACTCACCCCTGATCACGTATCTGTCCAGGGATTCCTCCATCCGGGCCAGGGCCTCTGCTCGTGTCGCTCCAAAGGTCACCAGCTGTAGACACAGCGGAGGAGTTACTGCTGGGTAAGACGCCTGAGAAACTCCAACCCTCAACTCAGCCAGCTCTCACCTTTGAAATCATGGGGTCGTAGTAAATGCTGATGTCACTTCCTTCTTCAATGCCGCTGTCCACGCGGACCTGACAGGAAAACCACCTGATCAAAACCACGACACACAGTTATGCACGCACACACACACACACTCACGTTGCTGAGGTTGAGCGGCTCCTGGTACTGCGACAGGCGTCCGATCGATGGAAGACCAAAGGACTTGAACGGGTCCTGAAAAGATATCAAACACAATCAGAGATGTTCTTACAGCCAGACTCAAGACAGCATTAAGGTCCAGACAGGATGAAGAACAAGGAGCAGAAACTGAGACAAAGGATAAAACTGGGGAGGAAGACATTAAGCAGGTGATGAAGAAGAACATTCAGTCAAAGACTGGAGTGGAGAAACGAAACATGTCATCAAAGAGCACACAGATGAAGAATCAGACCCGACTTAAGAAGCTGGAGGACTTTGGCGGTCCTTGTCTCCTCGTTCCTGCTGAGTCTCTGTCGGCGACTCGTCAGAACCTAAGAGCTGTGGATTAACTCGAAGCTTCGCAGCCTCACTGACCTCTGCATAGACTCTGCTCTCGATGGCCCAGCCGTTTATGGGGATGTCCTCCTGTTTGTGCTGCAGCCGATAACCTTTAGCGACCCGGATCATCTGCTCCACCAGGTCCAGGCCGGTGATGCACTCAGTGATGGGGTGCTCCACCTGGGTCCAAGGCTAGAATTTAGGGGTCTACTCTCCTCCTGAATTTTTTGCCCTTCTGGATTATACTTTTTAAAAACAAAATTGTTCTCAATCGCCTACGAAGCTTCCAAGCAGCTGCAAACCTGCAGTCGCGTGTTCATCTCCAGAAAATAGAAGTTCTTCTGAGCATCCACCAGGAACTCCACAGTTCCAGCAGAGGAGTACTGTACGGCTTTGGCCAGCTGCACGGCCTGCTCGCCCATCGCCCGCCGCGTGGTCGGGTCCAGAAACGTGCTGCAGAGACAAACAGAAAGACAGCTGCAGCTCGGGGATCCAGATCAAAAACACATCTGGAGAACCACGTATCCTGTTGTGGAAATGAAGCTGTGGTAACAGGAGGGAGCAGCAGTCTGGGGGGGGCTCATCTCCAATGTTAGCGGTGTTCCAACCCAGCCATTTTGACCCTGAAAGATTTCTGTAAAAGCTGGGAGGTGATTATTTTCAGACACCCCAAACCTTAGTCATGGAAACATGGAAGGATTGTTCTTCAGCATCTGTGCAAAAGTTCAGATGTTTGTTTTCTGGGGCCAAATGCAGACACGCTGCCACGGCTGGCTCTAGGAGTGGAGCTGGAACCGGCGCCCAACTCGCTGCCCAACCGCACAGAAAACCATCAGTTACCTGGGTGCTTCTTCCACCACCTTTTGGTTCCTCCTCTGGATGGAGCACTCCCTCTCATTAAGCCACAGGGCGTTCCCATGTTTGTCAGCCAGAACCTGCAGCAGACAAAAACCGAGCAGCAGTCAAGGTGAGAGGTCTGACCTTCACCATGTTCTAATCTATAGGAAGCATGTATGTGCTCCACGCTTCTGAGGACAAAGTCTGCTCAAACCAACTGCTCTGTTTTAAAGGAGAGAGCAGAAGAGAGAGCACACTTCATGCCTAACATGAGCATAAACAAAGGGATGGAAGTGTGGACAGTGGATGCAGATGCCTCCTACAGACGGTAAGGAAGCAAATGGGTTAGAAATCATTTACACCTCTCAGTATGGCTGCATTGCAGTGATAGCTAGAGCGGCAGAACTCTTCATCGTCTTAGACCAGGGGTTCTCAAAGTGCGTCCCGCGGGAAGATTTTTTGTGGCCCGCAATAAACCCTAATTGATGGTTATTAAACCAACTGTAGATTGCTTGGAAAAATATCTGCAGGAAAAAAGGTAATTATTCTTGGGTGTCAACGGTACAGTGTGTTAATTTCACCACAAGAGGGGAACAACATTGTCTAGGTCAGTGTTTTTCAACCTTTTCTGAGCCACAGCACACTTTAACCTTAAAAAAAAAATCCGCCGGCGGCACACCAGCATCCAAAAATTTAAAAAAAAAGGAGAAACTCATCGTCTGTATTGATCTACAGCCCCTCCATAATCTCACGTGCATTTTTGAGATAATTGTGGCAGAAAAAGCTGGAAACTGCAGCTGTTTTTTCTAAAAGATGCAATAAAAGTTAAGTTAGAAGATTAAAAAACAGTTTGAGGTGTGTTCGTGCATTTCAAGACGTTTAACAACAGATCTCATTGTGCACTGTCACTTAACCCAATGCATCATGGGAGATGTAGTGCATAAAACGGCGGGAGATCGCTTTTCAGAGCTTCATTGTTTTGTTCACTTGTTCCACTGTCTGATACCGGATTCTGTGGAAAGCTAAACCACTAAAGACGAGCTTTAGATGGTATTTTTGTTGGAACTGAGAGACTTTACGAGCTAAATCAGGACAAGGAAGTGAAGACTTTAACCACTTCTGATTGGTCAGACTGATGACATGTGATTAAGCCCCCCAAGAATGATTGGTGGAGACAGTTAAAGAGGCGGGACTTTTCCAAAATACAGCCAGAGCTGCAGCTAAATCGCGGTACCGTCATTCTTATCAAAATGTCTTTAATGGAATCAAATAAACAAAAAGAAAAAAGTATTTAACGATCTTTTATATTCTTAACTACTCTGTTTTATCAGGGCCTGTTTGGATGAACAAAGAGCTAAAATCCTGGAGATGGAAAATGTTTTTAGCTCAGTTAATGAGGGTAATTTCCCACAGCACACTAGTGTGCCGCGGCACACAGGTTGAAAAACACTGGTCTAGCTCACTGCCTCTGCAGAGAAAGGAAGGACCGTGACCACGGCAGTAGAAATGGCTAAATCCAGTGAAGCTGTGACAGAAGCTAGTAGCTACATTGTGGCTTTGGAAACGGCCCGGCATAGCAAGTCCTTCAGTGACGGGGAGTTTGTAAAAAGAATGTATGCTGAAAGTAGCTGACATTGTTTGTCCAGAGCAAAAGAGAAAATTTTAAGCATTAAGTCTGTCAAATGATACAAATACTAGACGAGTAGAAGATCTGGACACCAACCTCCAGGAAAACATCTGGAGGGCCTGGTTAACTGTACAAATGACACTTTGTCACCAAAGTTATTAAAAACAACTTTTTCTGTTTGTCCGTTTTTTTCACCAAAATTGGCCCCCCAGTCTAATGTTGAGTTCCTAATTTGGCCCCCCAGTACAAAAACTTTGAGATCTTCACCCTTAAGGCCCGTACACACCGGGACGAATATTTGCCTGGCGTTATTCGCCAGCGTTTTTCGCCACGTCTTTTGTGTTCACACCCAGGTGATTTTCGCTGACGATGAGCCAAGCCAACATGCAATTTCATTCCCTGACATTAGATGGCGCTTAATGTAAAACAGAAATATTCCTGTACACAAGGTGGTTTTCACTCAGAAGAAGAGAGCCAGTATTTTTTTTTTTTTTTTTTTTTTTTTTTTTTTTATTGAAATATAATCATTACAAAACTCTCGCAGACACAAAACACAAAGATGCAAGGCACAGCTCTTTCCAAAAACAAGATAAAAAAAACAAGAAACACAACAAAAGACACAAAACAACAAAGCATCATGTATAAAAGATATAGAAAAAATCAGCATAAATTAAAATACAAGGCAATCAACAATCTGGACCCTAGATATGTAACCATTTTGTAGCAGATTTACAAATGTCCTCAATGAAAGGATTTGAATTACGAATACATTTCAATGATGATAAATACAATCTAACTTCATTTTGAAAACACAGGAGGTTCGGCTGATCTTTTTTCCACTTTTTCTTATGGATATGATATTTCCCCAAAAGCAGGAGGATGTTCACTAAATTTGTTGTCTCTTTTGGCAACTTACTGTTATAAAACAAAATATCTTTTCCTGTGAATTGTATGTTGGTAATTTTTTGACTAAGCCAGTTATGAAAATCTTGCCAGAACTTTTGAATCACTGGACATGAAACAAACAGGTGTTGGGTTGTTTCTGGGGCTACTTGACAGAAATCACACGGATCAACCTCAAAACCAAATCTCCTTCTCAATGTCTCTGCCGATGGGTAATAATTGTTTATAATTTTGAACTGCATTTCTTTAATTTTGGGGACCACTGGCCATTTTATGAATTTCCAAAGCTGAGCACCTGATGTGACAGGTGACTCAGTTATTTTATATTTCACTCTTCTATTAAAGTCATGATATAATTTACCTTTAAAGGATTTGTTTAGGTATTTACTATCACATTTTTTTTCACTAAGATTTATTTCTCCTATTACTAAATTTGGTAGTTTAATTTGGACACAGGAAGACACTATTGTATTTTTTATTAAATGTATTAAAGCAATTGGGATTGCTCTGCAGGTTTTCTGGAATTGTTTGGTTGTGCATTCAATACCATATTTACTTTTGAAGTCTCTTAACTGAAGAATTTCTCCATTAGAATCAAGAATATCACTTACAAAAATGATCTTGTGGTCAAACCAATTCTGATGAAAAATTGTCTTCCTGTTTGTGGTAATTACTCTGTTGTTCCACAGGGTGGCGCAGTGAGGGGTGAAATTGTGACTAAATATCATTTTCCAGTGGAAAAGTACTTGTTTGTGAAACTCTGAAATCTTTATAGGCAGTTTGGAAATTTCAAAGTCACATCTCAGCAAAAAATCTAATCCACCTACTTTATTGAAGATGTTTTTGGGAATATGAAACCATATTGAGTCAGGATTAGCCATAAACTCTTTTAACCATTTTATTCTAAAGGTTCCAACCATTGATTCAAAATCAGTCGTCCTTATACCTCCCAAATTATATTCCTTAGTTAGTTGAGATTTTCTGATGTAATGGGTCTTATTTTTCCAAATAAATTTATAAATAACTGAGTTAATTTTATTAACATTCTTTGGGTTAATGTAGAGGGATTGGCACGGATATATTAATTTTGAAATTCCTTCAGATTTGGACAACAAATTTCTTCCAAAAATTGTTAAATCTCTAATTAACCAATGATTGAATGATTTCTGCATTTGGTTAATTTTTTCCATTATGTTCTTTTCTTCTCTTTCTTTTTCATCTCTAATTAATTTAATTCCTAAATATTTCACTTCATGTTTTACTGGGATTGAAAACATGTCTTTCTCTAGACAAGAGTAAAGGGGGAGTAATTCACATTTTTGTAAGTTTAATCGAAGACCAGAAGCTTTTGAGAAAATGGAAATAATTTGTAGGGCTTTCTTTACCATGTTTTTGTCTTTTAGAAAAAAAACGGTGTCATCTGCAAACTGGCTAAGGCGGAACTCAAAATCAAAAACTTTAATGCCTTGAAAATTAGGGTTGTGTAGAATTAAGTATGCTAGGAGTTGAGTACATAGAATAAAAATTTTTGGTGATATTGGACATCCTTGCCTTATTCCACATGTTACATTTATTCTGGGTGTTAATTCTGAGTTAACAGTGATGTAACTGTAAATTTCTGTATATAACATTCTTATAATCGAGCAAAATTTTTTTCCAAATCCAAAATGTTCCAGCGTTTGAAATAAAAAGTTATGTTCTACAGAATCAAAGGCTTTGAAATAGTCAATAAACAAAATGAGACTTTCCGTTTCTAACATAGATTGATAATCCATCATGTCCAGAATTAGTCTAACATTATTATGTATGTTTCTTCCTTTTATAAAGGCAGATTGAAAACTATCCACTACTTTGTCTAAAACCAGTTTAATCCTGTTTGCATAAACCAGTGCCAATAGTTTGTAATCATTACACAGCAGGGTGATGGGCCTCCAATTATCTAATTTTGTCAAGTCTTTATTTGGTTTAGGGAGTAAGGTTATCAGTCCAGTTTTCATAGATGGAGTTAGGCAACCGTCACGGATACAGTCATTGAAAGCATTAATCATTAAATCTTTAATGTCCTGCCAGAAAAACTTTAAGAATTCTGCAGTCAGTCCATCTATTCCTGGTGATTTACCATTACTCATATTTTTCAATGCAATTTCAATTTCTGATATAGTTACATCTTCTTCTAAACTAATTCTATCATTGTCTTCTATCTTTTGGATGTGTTGTTTAATTTGGGTAAAAAATATGTCACAATTTTTTTTACAAAAATTTGAACTATATAAAGTTGAGTAAAATGAAAATATTTCAGATTTTATTTGTTCTGGATCTTCAATGAATCTTCCATTTTTGTTTATTTTACCTAATTGTTTTTTTGTTTGTCTACATTTTTCTAATCCATAAAAGTATGTTGTGTTTTTTTCTCCCTCTTCTATCCACTTGGCTCTGGATCGTATAAACGCACCGTTTGCTTTTTCTGAATAAATCTCATCAAGTTGTTTTTGAAGCATGTTTAACTCGGCCAGATCTACCTCTGAAGGATCAGTCTTGTTGCATAAAATATTCATCTTTCTGACAATTTCCTTTTGCTTGATTTTCCTATTTTTTACAACATTTTTGCCAATTTCACCTGCTATACGTTTGCTTTCAAATTTAAACCACTCCCACTTCCCTTTGTTTGTCATTTCCATTCCCTTAACTTCCAAACATAGAGATTTGATCTCCTTAATAAATATATCATTCTCTAAAAGTTTATTATTAAATTTCCACGTGTTCTGAGATGGGTGTGTATTTTTGCACAGTTTTAGGGAAAGGCTGATTAAACAATGGTCAGTAAGTGGAGACGGTTCTATTTCACAGTTTTCTACATCCGCAGATAAAGGATGAGAAATAAGCCAATAATCAATTCTGGATCGCTGGTTATTGTTTGATGCACTAATCCATGTATATTTTTTAGACGTGGGGTTTTTTAATCTCCAGTAATCAAATGTGTTTGTTGACAAACAGAAGTTTCTGATGACATCATTATGTTCTGGTTGTTGTCCTTTAACTGGTAATCTATCAAGCCAGGAGTTTGAAGCAATGTTAAAGTCTCCTCCAATAATTATTTTATCTGTTGCATGAGAAATTTTCCATTCCCCCAACACCTTAGCAAGTTTTTCCAACATACTCTTATTTTGTAATTTGTTATTGTACCCATATAAAGTCATCACAATAATGACTTGCTCATTTATTTCGATAGCTGCTAACAACCAGTGGCCTTCTCTATCTCCAAGATGCCTAATTAACTTCCCCGAAAACCTGTTAAACAGAATCATGACTCCTGCTGAGCGGCTTGTGCCGTGTGAGTAAAGGATTGTATCTCCCCATTGTTGTTTCCAAAATACTTCATCTGCTGGACCTGAGTGGGTTTCTTGCAGTAAAATTAAATTTGCCTTAAGTTCTTTACAAAATAAAAAGAGTGCCTTGCGTTTTGTAATATTTTTCAAACCTCTGGTATTTAAAGAAGCAAACAAAATAGACATGAACACAGAGCAGAAAACGTGGTGTCTAAATAAACGCTGAGATTTCCTGAAGATGCAGGAATGAGCAAAATGTCTGTCCAAAAACCATAAAACAGCATAAATGGACCAACTTCCCCGATAATAGATAAAGATTTTTTTTTTTTAATCATAAACTTTGTTGCTATCAACCTTGAAATTACAACATTCTAAAGCTCAACAAAAACAGACCTTCAAACTCTGTCTCTGGTCTTCATGGCATCACTTTCCTCCCTTCAATCAGCGCGTATCCCTCCTTCAGAAAGGCTCTCTTCCCACTCCGTCTGGCTTGCTCCACCATCGGCCAGAGTTTGGCTCTTGCTTCCCGATCTTCTTTGGAAAAGTCCTCCCTGAAGTAGATCTTCATCTCTTTGCAGACTCTGGCTTCCTTGGATTTTCTCCAAACTTCGTCTCTCACCGTGCGCATTGCAAACTGGATTATTATGGATCTTGGCATGTTGTTATTCACTGCGCCTCTCTTTCCCAGCCGATGAACGGTGTCGACGGTGTCTCGGAGCTTCTCCACAGACATCGGAACCACACGGGTGAGGATACCGAGGACGACCTCTCTGGTGTTTTCGTTGTCTTTCTCAGGCACCCCCATCAGCCGCAGGTCCCATCTCCTCTTGTATCTTTCACTCTCCAGACATTTCTCTCTCAACTCTTTGTTTTCTAATGAGAGATGCTCCACACGTTCTTGCAGCTTCACAATATTTTCTTTGTTCTCTTTTGTAGATTTTCCAATCCCATCCATGCGATTCTCTATGCCTTCCAATTTCTTTTCCAAGTCGTCAAATCTTTTCAGAGCGGTTTGGATTTCATCCATACGTGAATCAAGGCCGTCAAATCTGGTTAGAATGGCCTGCATGGCGTGAGCGAGGCTAGCATTACTAGCGCCATCTTGTTTTTTCGTGGCTCCTCGTTTCTTCCTTCTTTTTGGGTTTGGGCTGTTTAAGCAGATCGGGTCATTCACATCTTCAGCAACTACGTGCTCCATTAGCACTGTTTCTTCTTCCTCATAACTGTCTTCAAGAGCCCGGAAGTCATAATCATGGTCGCTAACGTTAGCTTGCCTTGGGTTAGCCATTCTTCAACAAGCAGTAGAGAAAAAATGCGGGGGAAAAAATCTTGAAGTTATCCGTTTAGTTGTTTTTGTTTTTTCTTAATATTGATTTTCTGACCCTTCTGGGGATAGTTGGTCTCACCACAATTCCTAATTGGACACAAAATTTGGTTTCTCTTTCAGACCCTGCCTCAAACACCTCCTCTCACTCCGCCATCTTCCGGAATTGAGAGCCAGTATTTACACGCTTGTCAGAACCATACAAAGAAAACAGGAATATTTCAAGCACCAGTAGCTCCAGCTCCAGTTCCAATGATGAAGAAATTATTGTTCTGTTGAATGATGAAAGACGCCGGAAAAGACGCCGATTTTGGGTACATCCCATAGTTACGAGAAGAGAAGAACATGGTGAGTTTTATCGACTGGTACAAGAGCTGAAAATGTATCATGAGCGTTTTCGGGGATATTTTAGAATGTCCGTCATTATTTCTTTGCGGCAGTGTAGCCGCTACTTGGCGTCTATCTTCTTTGCTGGTATGTATGATCAGAAAGGCAGTTTTGTGTTTGAGCGCCCCCAAGTTGTGTTTTACTGTAACTTCAGAAGCTCCAGACACGTGTGCAAAAGCGCCATTCTCATTGGTCGAATAGATTTCGACGCGAGGCGTCAAAAAAAAAAAAAAACTAACCCGAGGCATTTTTTTTTGACGCTTTGACGCGTGGCGTTTTTTCGCGTCGGTGTGCACACTCTCATTGGTGCCCTTTGTTTAGTCACGAGGCGAATTGAAATTCGTCCCGGTGTGTACGGGCCTTTAGACCATCAGAAGAAAAAACCTGAAGAAAATTCCATGTTTTATGAGCTACATCTGCTGCTCTAAATCGAGTGAATGGTTGGTCCAGAGTCCTGGTTCCTCAGCTCATTCTCAGGTTCTTCAGGCTGGGGAGAACCGAGTGTGAACGGCGTGTACCTGGATCTCGATGTGCCGAGGCCTGTCGATGTACTTCTCAATGAGCAGCCGGTCGTCTCCAAAGCTGGATGCTGCCTCCTGCGACGAGAAGCGGAAACCTTCCCTGAGAAGAACAGAAGCTCCATCACTGCTCCAGTTTCCACCCGGGTTACATCTATGACCCATCGCGGTGTGCACACGGTTACCCACACGGCTAAGCCGTGTGATCTGCTGCACCTTAGAAAAGGATGCTCCTCGCACTTCAGTAAGTTTTGAATCAGACCTTTTCATGTCAGACGATAATGATACCAAATGAACGTTAATGTAAAGTAGTTGTTGTAGTAGAGCCTGTATTTTACTCAGGTAGCCATTTTCCTCTGGTGTCATGTAACTTCTTAGGTAAACGGAAATACTTAAGTGGTGCTTTACTACCTTCTTCGCAGGCCCAAAGTGCTTTCCAGTCAGTACCATTCACACACACATTCACACACTGATGACGCCTCAGCTGCCGAACACTGGCATCAACCTAAAACCACCAGGAGCAATGTTTAACACATGGGTGGGCAAGGCGGGAACCAAACCGGCAAACCTCCAATCGAGGGTTGACCACTCTACCTCTGCCCCACAGTAAGGGGGAAGATCTCAAGTGGGAGCAGCTGTTAAACTTGTGTGTCTCACATTGTTCTCTTTAGGCCACTCCTCTAGAGTTTATTTTGGAAGACAAGAACGTTCAACGCTCCGGTCAAGCACTGTTCCCACAGGTGGCATCGAACCTGCATTTATGCAGGCAATCCACCACCCATTGTGGCCCTCAGTTTACAGACAGGAACCCATGATGCCACATCCAGTGGAACCCAGTGTTCTGCTGCAGAACTGCAAACAAACGCCCTGAGTATTTATGAGTCACCAGAATGACATCACTGCCGTGCTCCTGAAATAACCATCTTCAAACAAGAGACGCCAGGCTTTGTCAATTCTGAATTAGCTGGTAAAAGAGCTGGAATATATGCGCTCATGGGAGAGGAGTCAGATCTGAAACTGGATGTTATTGTCAACTTAGCCTACATGGTTTTGTGTCTGTAAAATAATGGACAACATTGGTTGTCTGGCAGAAATGAACATGCCATCAAATACAACATTTTGAAATTACCAAACAAGTTAACAACGAAATGGAAAAGTGCTGCCTTGACATAAAAAATACAATCCCAACGTTGGCTTCAGTTACATTGGCTTTCTTTTATGGAAGACAACTGAATTCCACCTTAAAACCTCTCTTTGGAAACATCAAAGACCAGGGGCCTCATTTATAAAACTTTGCGTAGGATTTGCGTCAGAAGTGGCGTACGGATGAAACATGGGACGTACGTACGCACAGAAATATTCGGATTTATAAAACCGTGCGCACGCACATCCTACGTATCTTTCCCTTAATAAATCACAACCAATTCTAAATGCTGCGCAGCTTTTGCGGCTTCATGACACGCCCATAGTTGCCCATAAATAGTCCGTGAAACGCCCACAAATGAATATCCATTGATAGCGAAACCATGACAAACGCCGAGAGAAAATAAAAAAAACGGAACTTCACTCGATGTGAAGTAGAAGTTATCGTTGGTGAGGTGGAAAAGAGGAGAAAAATGTTGTTTGGAGGGCACAGTGTGGGCATTACTAATGCCGAAAAAGGCACGTGAGTGGCAAACGGTGGCAGACGGACATCAAAGTCGGGGCAAAAAACGTCTGGCGCTGCATCGCTAGAGGGTGTCTGCCACGGGTGGGGAACAGGGGACACCGGAGCCGACCCCTCTTGATGAGAGAGTGGCGGCAATTATTAGGGAATCCCTTTTAAGCGCACATACATACATTGTTTTATCAAAAATAAAACAAACTAAAGGCATATGCATGAATACCATAATTCTGTAGCTTATGAAGAAATGTTTTACTATGAAAACAACTTTCCCCAGTGGACAATTAATACGTCTGTCTGTCTGATTCGCACGCATCTGGCGGCGCATGCGCACGCAGCAGCTCTATCGGCTTTATTGTTTTTAAAAGAATGTATTTTTAAGTCGTTTATTTATTATTTTATATGCTGCTTGCACTGTGGGGTGAGAGGAAAGCAATTTCATCTGTGCTGTATGTCTTACGGATGCAGCATATTTGACAATAAAGCTGACTTTGACTTTGACTTTGACTATATCTGCTCCACCAGACGGACACATTGAGGAGAATATCAGTTTTGTACATTATTTCGTTCTGTTAACTATATAATTTATGAGGATGAACTACATAACATGCCAATATTGCAGAACATATTTCACTTTTCTTTTTGCAAATATGTGTTCATTTGAATTTCTGTTGTAATTTTCATTTGATTTTTTTGTTTCACTGCTGATCGATCAAACAGGTGTTCATGTAGCTGTTATTGTAAGACTTGCTTTGTGAAGTCTTCATGTTATTTATGAGAGGCAGTATTGTCATTTTCACTTTCACGTGTTTCTTCCATCTGCTGACGGTGTCGCCGTTTCTCATTTCACCCGTTTTTGTGCGTACGCCTGGGTCAGAGCTTGCGTGAAGGACCGCACATTTTCCCGTCAAGTTTGCTTTTTATAAATCTCAACTATTGCGTAGAGAGTGGCGTACGCCTTCTTTTGTGCGTACGCAACGTTTATAAATGAGGCCCCAGGAGTCTACAACCTCTTGACAAAAAGAGCCATTTGGGCCACTTTCTTACTGACCAAGACCCAACAAGAGCCAAAAGTCCCACTTCATCATTTGGAAAAACACAATTGGTGGCCTTTAAGCCTTTTATTAAGAAAATGTGGCTTTTAAAGTTTTCCAAAGGTTTCCAAAGCCAGAGCCCCAAAGTAGGGTTAAAGGAGCTGCACATGGCTGCAGAGCCTCTGGTTGTTGACCCCTGTCCAAGACCATTCTGCTTTCTTAAGACCTAAAGGCAGAAGCAGGGGGATGGAGGGTGTTTGAGCTTTTTGTGCTCAAACTAGAAGCCTCTCACTGCACCAATCTGGTCCACATGGAACAACAATGCAAAAAACCCATCTTACCCCCAAGATGAGTAGACTGGGGACACGGGTCCCTGGAACCAGGTTCTGTGGTCAAGACCCAGATAAGCTGATCTGGTTCTGATGGTGTCAGGTATTTTTGGAACCAGAAGAGGAGAGGCTGCATGAGTACGGAGAAAAACAACCCCTCCTGTGGTGAACTTGGCTGGTATTCAGCTTAATAATGACCCAAGCAGACCTCCAAGACCTCCACTGGCTTGCTGAGGAAACCTGGGGTAAAGGTCACGGCTGCTCAAGCTAACCCAGTGAGGGTCTGTGGGGCACCTTCAACCAGAAAGGGGAGGGGGTCTTCGAAATCCTCCATATGTGTCATGGAGAAGATGTGACTTCTGAAGCTCTGGTGAACCCCATAAATTGTCACAGTAGTAAGGTTATCGCACAAGGTACTGAGACTTTTTCACAAATTGGACAGTTTAGTTAGAGGTGTACTTTGGTTACAAACGCTTATGACTTGACTACTTGTACATCAACCTGACAAAGCATTTGCTGGAGGGAAGAGCGAGTGGACCTTCTTTTAGACTCACATACCTGGTCTCCTCGTCATTCCAAGCTATCCTCATGCCTTTACCCCCTCCCCCCGCAGAGGCTTTGATCATCACCGGGTAACCTGGAACAGAGAGGACCAGGTTAAAACTGCTTTGGAACGGTAAAGATGAAGAATCTGACTATCTTTGCAGTTTCTCTGGAACAGCCCTGTTCTCTCTAAACATCTTTGCTTTTGCTTCTTGATGCTTCTCCATCATCTGCCGCCTCCAGGTCAATTATTCTAATCCTGAGGTCCCTTCTGCGGTCAGGTCCGTCCCGTGAAGAGCTTACTCTGAAGGAGGGTCTCAGAACTGGACCTGGACCTCAGAACTCATCCAGTTCTACAAAAGACCAAAACCAGTAGCGAAAACCCCTTTGATTCATGGGGATCACAAAATGATCAGAAGGTTGGACACTGTGTTCTCTCTGCTCTGTAGGTCCTGAAAGAGACTTAAGTGACAAGCTTCCTGTCAGACAGATCGGGTTCTGGTCTTTCTGTCCAGGACCTGCTGGCTGAAATTTGTCTTAAAACAGAGTAGAAGAAGACTTTAAAGCAGAGGAAGATGGAGAGGAAGAGGAGGCACGAGGCTCAACCGATATCTGCTGCTGCTGAAAATCCTCAGATCCTCGTTTTGCGTGCACGATTTTTACGGCTGTGGCTGCATCTGATTTTGTTTGTTTTGTGTATTTTATTTTATTTGTCTCAAAGGGCGCGCGTCCTGAGTGGACGGGCACGTGTCTTGCGGGCGCATGTCCTGAGATAAAGGGGGCGTGTCTTGTGAGGCACGTGTCCTGAGTTCGTGTAATGCGTCTTTAGTTTTTGTGGCATGTCCGGGGGGGTATTCCACGAAGCCTGTTTAAACTACCCTGACTTTAACCCTGAACTCTGGCTGAAATCCCCCTGAACTTGCTTACTCTGGGTATGTCGGTTCCAAAAGACCGGATATGAGTTAGCATAATTACGCTCGACTTGGTAACCCTGGGTTAATGCACGTGCACGGCGAGTACATAAAGGCATTCTCAATGGATCCCAGATTTCCGGAGTCACCATGGAAACGCGTGGTGAAAAAAAGAGAGCGCTATACTTCAGTGAGACGGAGTCTGAGATTTAAATGACGGCATATGAAGATTATATGCCCATCAAAAAAGTAATACGGCTGCATCATCAGCAAAAGACAGAGTTTCTGCTTGGAGAAAAAGAACAAAGTAAACGCATGAGTTTCTATCTCATTTCCATTTTCCTCGTGACGCGCATATATATATATATATATATATATATATATATATATATATATATATTTTTTTATATAACTTATCCAATTTTGCCAACTTAAATGAATTACTTCTATTAGTAACAAGTAATTGAGTTAAATTTATTCAACCTAATTTCTTACGTCTGTAAAACTCAATAACTATGTAGGTGTTGTAGAATGACTGTGTGTGAGCGCTGCCTCGTGTGTAGAACTAGGAGGAGGAGCGCACACGTGTGTTGGGGGTGGGTGTTGATCCTCCTGCAGCGGACAGCTCTCTAGCTGCATGCGAGGCAACATTTAGTGATTTTCATCGCACTTTAATAGCGCGCGTTCATGTTTGGTGTTACAGAGTGACTGAGAATAGTAATACCCCCCCCCCCCCCCCCCAACACAAAAACCTCCGGTGGCCGGCCGTGTCGCGCACTTAAGAACGCACGCAGTTTGTAATGGAAAAGAATGCAATGGAAATGAATAATTAGAATGCAGTTAATTTGTCGTATTTCCTCATGAGACGGAAACCTCTGTTGTAGAATGAGTGTGTGCGCTTCTGAAAGCGCGCTCCTGTGTGTGTGAGGGAGCCACGTGCAGCGCAAAAGGAGACAGCGAGAGCGCGCGAGACAGTGACAGGCGCCGTGGGAGAAAAGGAGAGAAGAGTCTGATAGAAAGAAGGAAAGTCTGAACACAGGACTAGCAGAAAAAGTAAATTATTAGCAAAGATGAATGTGTTTAATGTGTTTATTATAGTTCCAATCACGGACCATATGCTGAACTAAAAAAAAAAAAAAACCTCATCACCGCGGTGATGCGGTTATCGTCACAGCCCTAGGGGTGAACTGCCATTTTCTTTAGTACATGTTTTCTCCTGTTTTTGATAGTCTCAGGAGGTTAGAGTTTGTCTTTGTTTTACCTTTTCTTTCATTTACAGGTAAGATTACATGTTTCAGTTAGGTAGGGCTTTGTTTGTTATTTTGGCCTTGGTTCACCCTGAAGTAGGGATGGGAATAGAAGCCCCATGAAGCTTTTCAAGGGGTTCATATAATTGTGCCGGAAAAATGAACCAACCATTCAGGGCTTTGAAACCAAACAGAACAGCGGCATCTGGTGGTGGACTGGATGTATATCATATGCTTCAACTAAGCTCCTTGTAACACTTCAAAGTGGAAATGATGACAAAAAACCAACGTAAAACAACACAACAAGTTTTGTTTTCTGTGAGAAGTGCTTGACACAGCAAAACACACATCACATGAAGAAAATAAACCCAAAGCAAATAAAAAAAACTGTAAAACGCTGGTCTTGAACCCAGGATCTCGGGATGCACACGTCATGATTATTCCATTATTCTCTACTACGTACAACCACACCTCACCATTATATATTGCTAGAAGTATTTTACTTATGAATAACGTTCATAGTGTATTGTTATATTAGGAGAAATCGCGTTGAAACGAAGTGACATCTGAACCGTGGTTCGACCAAACGAAGCATTTGGCGCGTCATACGTCATCAACCACGTGATCTGTGCTAATTGACACACGGCCCGAAACATTGTGCCGAAACACTCTGCTTCATGAAGGTGAAACACGCGCCGGAGCGCCGTGTCAAACGGGTCATCCCTACACTGAAGTCTTTTTGCTTCACTTTTAGTTATTGTTGTTTATTTATTTGTAAATAAATGTGTTAATATTTGTACGGAGACATTCGTTTGGTGTTTTTGTTAGTCAATATGGTGGCCAAAACATTACTTTTATGTTATGCCCCCCTAGGTACCCCTAGACACAAAAGGGGGCGTAACAACGATGAACTCACCAATCTGCTGGGCGATCTCCACAGCCTCTTCTGCAGACTGACAGAGATAAACATCATGGTTAGGCAGTAAATCACACCAGTATAACTGCCCCATCTACCCCCTCACTGACTAAGTTAACCCCTCACAGGTGGAAGATTAAAAACACAACATAAATCAGAAGAATGTGCCAGGAAATGTTCACTTTTTGAGTCACTTATGATCAGATAATCGTGCACGTCAACTGGCTTATTTTGGCTTTTTTGGAGATTGGCATTCTCGGTGGCTGAGAACAATACCTTGACAACTCCATCAAATCCTGGGATGGTGTTGACCTTAGCGGCCTTAGCGATCAGTTTGCTCTCGATTTTATCCCCCATGGCCTGGATTGCATGGGTGTCTGGGCCAATGAAGGTCACGTTCTCAGCAGCCTGAAGACAGACGGATAAAACTACAAAACGTCGGATAAAAGATGATGACGAAGAGCAAAGCATCAGAGGAAATCTGCCTAAAAAATCCTGGAGTAGCTTCACTTCAACCCAAACCTGTGCTTCTGAATAACGGTGTCAGTTTCTGACTCACCAACCGCTTTGCAAACTCTTTGTTTTCAGACAGGAAGCCGTAACCTGGATGAACCTTGGGGGAGGAGCAGAAACGTCTTCAGCTGGTGAGCTACCATAGGACGTTTACCTCAGTCAGCATGAACCACCTACAGCCTGAGCTCCAGTCATTCTGACGGCATTCAGGATGGCATCCATGTTCAGGTAGCTCAGACTGGTGGGGGCGGGGCCAACGCAGACTGCTTCATCAGCCATCTTGACATGCACCTACATGAGAGTGCAGAACGAGTCAGGGTAGATATGAAGTAAATCTACTGAAGGTGAGATTTAACATCACATCTGCAAGAGGAGGATCTACTGGTAAAGCTCCGCCCACACCCAACGTCAAATGTCCCATTCTAACTTATTGCTTCACTTGCTGGTTCCTGAATTCAGACCCAGTAATCACAGGACCCACAGTGGTCAGACTGTGGTACAGACCATGACATAAGAACTGGACTGAGTGACCCCTCCCCCTTAACTTTCCAAACAGGAAGTACCTGCTGGTCCCAACAGGCCAAAATCCCATAGATTTCTATAGAGAAATAAACAGCAGTTAGTCACTCTATTGGTCAGAAGAACCATTCCTGATCTGATACCATTATTAAAGATGTTCTTGATGATCCTCATTCTTTAATGATGTTTTTCTGGAGTGCAAGTTATTCAAGTTATAAACTGACCAATCAGATGTCTCAATAGTAGGTGGAACCTGCTAGGCCCTAAGTCCAAGTGTTTGAAATGTTTGGTTGACTGATTTTGGCGCCACAATTGACTTGATTTGGTTGGGGGCAGAAGAAAGTCACTTTCCATCTTTTCCATCACATACTGAGTCTGCTTAGATACTCGACCCGCTGAGCTGAGAGGGGCCTTCACTAACACACTAATTACATGGTTTCCTCATATTTACAAAATCTTTAAAAAGTAATTTGTTCTTCTGTTATAGTCACACTCACTCAGCCCAGTTCTCGTAAACAGTCAATGCTGTACCCACACAGGCCTCCACCCAGAACAGAGTCTACGCTGTCCGGAAGTGCTGCACACCAAGCAAAGGAGACTCACGGCGTTGGAGTCCACGTCACTGTGAACCGCTACGGTCTGGATGCCCATCCTCTTGCAGGTCTTGATCACCTGCAGAGGAGCAGAGGAGATCCTAAGAACAGAGACAGGTTCGGAACAGAACCTCCCACAAGTTTCATCTGCAAACCAGAAGTCCTTAAGATGGACATCTGTGAGAAGAAACCTCCTGTGAACCTCCAGAAGGTTCTTCTGCTTCCTCTAAGCTGTTGGTTTCTGCATGCAGCTCGTGCAATGGGAGGAGGTCTGCTTTTTGGTTGAAGAAGAAAGAATTTTACTTGACCCCAACTTTCTTTCACCTCTGTGTTAGGTGAGGGGCTTGCAGCCCCCTTCATGGGTTCCCCTCTATATGCTGAGCGCCCACTCACCCTCCTCTTTATTGACGGGGGGCAGTTTTACCTCCATTTCATCCAGCATTCTTTCCATCCCAGTTCTCACATGGTAACTAAGAAATCCACACTGTGGCATCTAGAGAGGCTGGATCAAGACGTTTACTGAATGTACAGACGTCAGGCTCCTCCTGCTGCCATGGGGAGGAGCCGAAACGGCCAGCTAACGCTGACACTTCCTGTTTTTGCCCTTAAGGCTCTCGTTAATCTGAGAAGGGCTTTTTTCTGCAGTCAGGGTCACTTAAAAGTAATCAGAGTACTGTAACTAAGACAGTTTTGTTGAATGTTATTGAACTGTCAGACAGAGGCAACAGGAAGTCCCGCCCCTTTCAGCTCTCATGACGGGGGGGGGGGTCTTCTTCAGGAAGAGTGACTGACAGGTCTCACCCTGCAGGCGATCTCTCCTCTGTTGGCGATGAGGAGCTTCTGGAAGGTCTGTGGAGGACAGGACACATCAGCAGACACCAACCCTCCCTGCAGGCAAACGTCAGCTGAGGAGGACTCCTACCTCCTCCTGCTCCTCCTCGGGCCTGCAGCTGGAGGAGTACCGAGCCCGACTCCTCAGCGTACAGCATCTGGACCGGCATGTGGGGTTCTGCAGACAGATGAGGACATGAGTCTCCTCTGACGGCTTCAGGTGAAGCCGGGCTTCATGGAAAATTCTCAGCATCCTTCAGTTAGGTTCTACTCCAGATCGGAGAAAACTTTTCCGACACCAGGAGCAGCCAGAAGAGGCACCAGCAGAACCTTCTGGGTCTGCACAATAGAACCTCTCTGCAGACCTTCATGTCGTCTGAGGAGCTCTTCCCCTCAGAACCGGTGACAGTTCAGGCCCCGCCCCCGCTGGACGTCATATTTGGTCCTCGGGACCAGAACCGAACCTGAACCGTTCTTCATAAAGTTGAAATTCTGTCAGCTTAGCTGAGTGCTTTAGTTTTCGTGACGCCCGGAATGCGCGCTCTCGCGCTCCGGGTTGGCGGAGCAGGTTCGGGCCGTGTAATTTACCTGTGCACGCGCCCGACTCACCTTGACTGTAAACAGGAGTCTGTCCAGCAGCCGTGGGGACCCGCGTGACGCCATAACCTCCAACTGCTGCGCCTCCTGCTTCTTCTGTGCTTTTTAAGACCGCACGGTGCAGTACCGCCCCCTGTCGGAGGCCGCCGTACCTGCAGTCTGCCCTCCCAGAGGGCTGTGCGCGGTGAGTAGCGATGGAGAGGCTAAGCTTTCTAAACCACTCAACCACCATGAAGCAATATTGTTGCTTCAGTGTTCTGAAGCATTAAAATGGGTGACAGCTATTGGCCAGACTTCAAAATTCAACAAAAAGGCTAGTTTGTCACAAAAAAGGAATTATTTGTGTAGCAATAAAACTTCCCAAATCTGTTTCTGTTGTAATCCTAATGTAGTTGTGTTATAGGGACAGTTTATGTATAAAATATTGTAACGCGAATGCTGTATACAACATTCAACCAAAGAAACAGAACAGTGAAATGCTCGTGCCACTGAAGAAAAATATTTTTTAGGTTTGGAAGTGCACAGGTCATCCTCCCGTCCCCAAGCTCCTGATTACTGGACACAAACTCCCCAACCATCAAATCAGAGGATATTTTAATGAAACGTCTTTTCCCTACATTTCAAATCCAAATGATATAACCCAATATTTGAATAATTCAGAAAAGAAACAAATACGAACACAATATTTAAAACTCCCCATAAAGCCAAGGAAGTCCACTTTAAAACCTTTCCAGGTATTAACCCTTCCAAGGAATTACTAAGAAAACGGTTTGGAATTCCTGAAGACTGTTGTTCTTTTTGTCATGTGGATATTGAAACAACTGAGCATCTTTTCTTTGAATGTTTTTATTCTAATGTCTTTTGGAATAATTTACATTATTGGCTTCTCCCCACGATTCCACATTTAGCAGACTTTTCTATTCATTTTTGGGTTTATTTTAGAAAACAAAAACACAGAACTTATTCTAAATGTTATAATTATTTAGGGCAAATTCTATATGCATAAATGTCAATTCCTTAAAATCAAACCATATTTTTTTAAATTTCATAAAGAACTCTGCTCTTTTTTTCATCTGTAAACAAACTTGCTATGGAACTTCAAGGTATAATATGTAATTTGCAGCTAAGTTAAGAATCATTCAAATGTCTCTGTAACCCCCCCTTTTTTATTTTTTTTAAATTTTATTTATTTGTTTTTTTTTATCTTGCATCTGTTGTTTGTACATGTCCTGTACTTTTTCTATTTTTTATACTTTGCATTATTGTATACAATTGTTTTTTTTTTCAATTAAAAAAAGTGCACAGGGGGATTCTACGGAAGATGATTAGGGCCATGGAGAAGAATAAATTCAGCAGTTTTCACACTAGGGGTGAAACGATTCATTTGAACATCGATACCATTCATATCATAACTAGTGATCAACGATTCATAGTTGATATTGGTTCATTTTGAATGATCTGATTCTCTAACCTAAAATCAATCGAGGCAGACATTCAACCATTGTGGCTCAGAGACACAGGGAGGCAAATAAGTATTTGAACAGTCTATCAGCTACAATTCTGACTCTCAAGGATCTGTTAGTCCAGGGGGGGCAAACTCATTTTCACTGAGGGCCACATCAGCATAGTGGCTGTCCTCAAAGGGCCAGATGTAATTTATACATGTAACTAAATGTAATGAAAATTAAAAGTAACTACTCCTCAGTGTTAAATAACTCATTATTTATTTATTATAACTTTTTAAAGTGACAATTACAGGTGCATAAAAAACACATGTTTGCTTGTTACTCTAACATAAATCTTTTTAAATCTGATTCTGTCAGGTTAGGTTATATGGACAGTGTTTCAGTCCTATTGTATTGTAGCCCAGTCTGATATTTCAAGTCATATTCCCCCTAGATATGAATAAATACACACCAATTTTATTTTTTATTTTAAGAAATTAAATACTTTTACGCTCTTGAGGGCTACATAAAATGACATGGGGGGCCACATTTGGCCCCGGGCCTTGAGTTTAACACGTGTGTTAGTCTGTCTTTAAATAGTCCACCTCCACTCCACTTATTATTATAAATTAGAGGCATTGTTCTGCAGAGGAACTGTTGTTTGTCTCCACAACCAGAACATTCAAAACAGTAAATCTCAAACCTCTGTTATTGAACTGTCTCACTTTCTCTAAAGAGTTGTCCTTTGTTCAATTCATTTATTTACACGTTTATGTTGCCATTATAGTGTAAATATACCAAAACAAAATTCCTAGTAAAAATTCATTCTGGGCCGCAGCAGCAGTCACTGACTGCAAGGACCAGATAGTTTTCACAGTTGGAAAAATATCTGCGCCTTTGACCAAAGATTTGACCCCCGCCACATGCGTGAAGACTCACCAAAATTGCCACAAACCTAATACCCGGTGAAAATGAATTATGGGCATAGTGAATGACACCCCTCCCAAGACGATGACATCACGGCAACCGAAACCGCAAAAAAAAAAAGAATGGGACGAAAATCACTTTGGGGCCAAAAAATATTTCTAACTACACAAACAAAACTGAAACACGTGTCGGGGATATCAAAAGGAAGTTTTGAAATATTATGGGATAGCCACACGACCTACAGCCATTTTGTGTCAAAGTGTGAGTTTAGGCGATTATCGCGTTTTTCCACAGTATGGTAAAACTGCATTTTTTTGGTGCAATTGACCAAAAATTTCACAGACAAGCTGCCAGATTTAGTCTGCAACGATCACGAGTTTCATTGACTTTTGACCTTGGAAAGGGGGAACTAAAAAAAAAGTCATCTTTAGTACCAGCTACAAATGGAAACTCGTCCTAGGGATTTTTCTCGATCATCTCCTAACTTTTTGAGCATCATTGGGGAACTACTGTGGAAAAAATGTTGGAATTAGAAGTTGTAGATTTTGAACAGTGTGCGTGTGGCAAGCTCACAAAACTGGCATACTGATATGACTCTTATGTTTTTCAATGGAATACTGTGTAAATTGAATTCATGCATCCAAGGCTGGAACTGAACATATTCAAAAACACTGTATATGGACGTATAAGGAATGTGGCCATGGTTAGCAAGGACATCCAAAAGTTTCCTTTTTCCCCATTGATCTAAAACCAACATCGATCTGTTTGTTATACCCAGGTGACCAAACATAAAATGGTTGCTATGGAGATAAAATCAATAGAAAAGCTGCCTATTTGAAAAAAATCATATGTAACTTCTACCAATATGATTATCTTATTATCTCAATGTGTTTGAGTGAGTTGATGATGCTGATCGCTATGCTAGCACTTTTGGCCACATTGGCATGACTGGCAAACTTAGCATTATTAGCATCTCAAGCCATGTGTTTTTCTGAGTCAGTTGATGATGCTGATCGCAATGCTAGCAATTTTAGCCACATACATCTCAGTTAGCCTTACAGAAAGAGAAGAGGCAGTTATATTTGTGTAGTGGCTGCTCAGCATGTGGGGTTGGGTCTAAGGTGGGTGGTGTGAGAGCGGCGGTGGTGCCGAGACCTGGGCAGCAAGGGTGGATGGTGCGCAGAGGCGGGCAGCGAGGGTGAGATCAGGTAGAGGTGGGGGCAAGGCCGGGGGCGGGTAGCGTCTTCAGGCCATACAACGCCGCCCGCGGCTTTAATTCTAATTGAAATGCTACATTTAAGTTGACAGTGTTCCTGGGTTTCATTAAAGGAGCTGAACATCTCATTAAAAATGACTTGGACAGCGATGGTCTAGTTGTAAGTGACGAAGTGATGAAGGTGACGGTGTTGTGCAGCCATGCTGCGTGTACGAGTAGCAAGCTGTTGCATGTGCATTCAGTTTTCAGGTTTCAAAGAAAACTCCACAAGAAGACTCCCAATTGACAAACAGGTGAGAAAACTGGAGTATTTATTTCTTTGCATTACCATGTAGCACAGAAGCTACAGTCTGAGACAGCGTTTAATGAAACAGAAGATACCTTCAAGTGTTGATAAAGTTGCTCAGAGATTTGTAAAACCTGTCAGTATAGTGAACTCTCAGAGCTCAGCCAACCCTGATTATGCTCAATGTCATGCACCTTTGAGCAGCTCATCGCTGTGCATGCTGGAGCTGTGCAAACCTTTCATACATAATTTAGTTCAAAACAGAAAAACCTGTACAGGAGATTAAAAACAGAGCATGTAAACAAGAGTTTGAGTTTCCTGTTCCTCATTGGAAAAACACCAGACGTCCCCACAAGCCTGAGCTGAATGGATGTCTTCTGCAAGACCAAATGTCAGCGCTCCTCATGTCTTGTTTAAGTGGAAGCCCTCAGATTGGTCATTAGTCCTTTCTAAACTGATTAACTTTTTTTTTTCCATCTACTCGAGGCAGCCGTAGTGCAAAGGTAGAACAATTGATCTCTGATTGGAAAGGTTGAAGGTTTGGTTCCCACTCTGCCTGCCCATGGGTCGAAGTGTCCTTTTGGAAGACACAGAAGCCCATGTTGCTCCCGGTGGTCTGGTTAGTGCCTAGCATGGCAGCCTGTAAATATCAGTGGGTGAGCATAGGTGAAAGGGACTGGGACTGCAAAGCCCTTTGGGCATTAAAGAAGGCAGAAAGATGCTATTTTATTCTCCGTTTATGCTTCTGTCTAAATCGGACTGGATTCCGAAGTGTTTTGGCATGGAAACATTGAAAGGCACAGGTCAGAACAAGCAACTTTCCTTTGCAAGGAAATCACAAAAGTACAGTAGTGTGCAAAAGTTTGACAAAAGACGGGGCCTTTTTGAACAGTTTTGTTCGGTAGCAGAAGTTCCTGAGGTCCTCTAGTGCTCTGTAGACCTCAGAGTTGCTGCTGTGGTCAGGCCTGACAATCAAAAGTTTAGTCAGAACGGTTTAAACAAACGATTCTGCAGAAAACAGAGAAGCTAACCAGCAGTCAGACTCAGTCTGTGAAAATCTCCAATGTCTCCATTGTGATGTGTCAGAGCATAAGAAAAACACTTCCTGTCGCGGGTTCTTTGTGTTGGAGTCTCACTGAAGACCAAAGCATCACATTGTTGCTCTTGGGCTTTTTTCCAAAGACTAAACTTTTTTTTTGTGGGAGGGGATTAATAATTAGATGTTGAGCATGCCTCCCTTGCTGGTGGGGGGCAGCCACCCCAATGTCCCACTGCAGCCTGTCCCATTTGGGAATGTTCAGCTGGTGGGCAGCTGGGGGATTTATGCTCATCTCTGATGAGCTGAAAGCCCCTCCTGTGGTGTCTCCTCACTCCTTGTAAGTAAACATGGTGACAGCATCTCTCAGTCCCGGTTTCTAGCCCGGTTTTCTCGAGTCCATTTGATCATGGTCTCTGGAGACCGATACAGGAAAATCAGTTTAGAGTAAAGCTCCTCCTCCAGCTCGAGCTCCCCGGTCTCACGCACCTTCAGACACAGAAACAGGTTGTTGGTTCAAGAGGACTCATAACAGGCAGGACTATTGATGGGGTGCAGCTGCAGACGCACCAGAAAGATGTCGGTGCAGAGCTTCAGGATGCGGTCCACGCATGGAAGCTCCTCAAACATGATGGAGTGGGAAATTTCACTGAAGAAGCCGCGCACAAACTTTCCAATGACCAACACCACAGAAACATACAGACCCATGATGCTGCAAGACACAAGAGTGAAGAGGTTAGATTCAAGCAATGCAGGCCGAAGGCAGCCTCATCTCGTCCAGCGGGATGGATCGCAGTCACACAAACAACGCACACGTAACAAAGCATCCTCCCTTCACAAAGTTATTAATCCAGCTGCTCCGCTCAGAGACAGTTCGTTCGATCCACCGCCACACGACCCAGGACCGCGCAGGGTCCCGCTCCTCCCCGCCCCCCCCCTTGTGAGGGGTTTAAGATTGGCGGAGAGCTAGCGGTGCGAAGTGGAGCGGCGCTTCGCACCGGGCGTCTGCAGAGCAGCCGGTCGGTCCTGTTTGAGCTCCAAAGCTTTCTCTGGAGTGAAACACCATCTATGCGTGACGTAAAACCAGAACAGTAGTGGCACACGATCGGAATGAACCGTTTACATGACCAACGATCAGATAAACGATCAGTATAACCCACCTATCTCCATCGGAAAGAAAATTTGATCCGAACGAGTCTGATGGGTGCAGAGTATTCGGACTGGGGTGTTTACATGACACATTTTCCTTTGATCAGGCATTCTTTCCGATTACTTTTGCCCATGTAAACGCAGCTACTGCTTCAGTTTCTGATCTAGCCCCCCTCCCCCGCACACACCTCCACACACAGGTGAGCCATCAAGTGTTTTTTACCCGTATCCTGCCAGGAAGCCCAGGCTGGGTGGACTGACTTTGTCGTTGAATATGACCATGCGGAGGACTCCACAAGAGGGCGGCACACAGCCCTCAACGGCGATGTCCCACCACTCCCGGGTGCCACTGCTGTTGCTGGAGCGGTCACTCTTTAGGGACAGGGTGATGCCAAGATAACCATCCTCCCCACCTACAGGAGCAGCAACCAGATGGGGATCAGACTTCAGGTCCAACTTTACATCTGGTCCTGGACTATATATCACAGAACATGACTTTGGGTTATTTTCTGGTGGGCTCTTCTAACACTCCAGACATGATCTACATACTTGACCTTTGTGTCAAACATCGGTAACTTGCAGCAGCAGGAATGTTAGGAGAAAATTTTAAACCAAACTGATCATTTCCACAGATTTGTAATCTTTTCCTGACACTCTGCCTGTTTGTCTTTAAATGTAGATCCTCAGCAGAGGATCTGGACTCTAAAACCACACCGAAAAGCGTTAGTAAACTTGGAATCTTTTAGACTGTACTTAAAGGACATCTACAGAACTCTTGGTCTTCTCCAAACCCGCCCCGGTTGCAAATGGACATGGATCCAGACCGTGGGGGTTCTTTTTCTCCATGTGCCCGTCTTAACTGACCAAAGGGAAACATTTCTTGATAAAAAAGTTGCATGGCAAACTGTAGGCATAATGTGAAATCTGACCTTTAAAGAGCTGACTAACAGGTTTCGCCTCGGCTCCGTTGGGAGCACGGATATAGTTAGGGAAGAAGTTTGGAACAAGCCTGAGAAAAAGGAAATAACATCTGTTAGAAACAGCCTGAAAAGATTTCTCCATGAACGAGCTTTCAAATCCAGACCTACACAGGCTCAGTGCGATTGCCTATAAGCAGCGATGCCAACTCTGCTCTGACCAGGTTCCCAGGTTCCAGGTCGATGGAGTATTTGTCAAAGGTGTGTTCGACCGTCCCACCTTTACCTAGGTCCCTGTAAACCAAGAAAACTCACTAACACAATTACAGAACATCTGCAGTTCACAATGAGGAAACAGGTACTAAACCAGTGACTTCTGCAGTGGTCTAATGCAGTGGTCCCCAATCCCGGGCCGCACATAAAGAATGAATAACTTACATTACTTCCATTTTATTTGAAAGATGTTTTATTTTGAAAAATTGCCAGATTCTCTGTGACATCCGTCTATGTCACTCTTGACGCAGGCCAAGACGCTCTTCTCGGTCACGTGATAGGTTACCGCTAAAATAAAACCCAGGAACTAGCAAAATAAGTAAAAAACAAACATCTTTGGAAAGTTTATTTGCTGAGGGGAAAAAGACCAGCCAGGAGACAGAAGAGGAGCCTTCCACTTCCAAAAAAAAGAAAGCTACATTTAATAGACAGTACTTCTTTTTTGCACCATGAGTGTGAGAAGGGGGGAGGATGATGACACCTGTGCCATGTACAATGTCTTGCGTGTCAAAATAACAGCTCAGGGTTTGCCTTGTCACGTCTCTGTTCCTCCTTCATCATAGCGTTGCTATAGTAATCATCCACCACATCTTAAAGACCGGTCCGTGAAAAACTTGTCTGACGTCATACCGGTCCGTAGCGTTAAAAAGGTTGGGGACCACTGGTCTAATGCATTTCATGTACTAGATCCAGTCAAAGTGAGCTCCACCAAGGAACCAAAGAAATTACCCACGAGCTTCGTGTCCAAACATGAAGTCTATCTCTTACAGGCCCTATTCAGACACATAGGGCAGAGCTGGCTCAGCGTAGCAGAAAGCCTAACGGTTGATATAAACTGAAAATGGGATGTGACAGTCACAACTCTGCAAGAGAAAAACATCTAACCTCTGGAAATTCCAGGCGAGCCGCAGAGTCAGGTCGACTTGACTTCCAAGAAGTTCTTTTATGACTTCCTGTCTGCTGGGGGGGCTGATCCTCCAAATAGATCCCGAGCTTCCTTCAATCTGGGCTGTTACAATATCCTCATAACTATACAGGGTGATAAACTGCATAGCTGTCTAAATGAAGCACGCAGAAAAACCAAAGATCAGAATCCATCCATCTATAAAATCCATCCATCCATCCATCCATCCATCCATCCATCCATCCACCCATCCATCCATCCATCCATCCACCCATCCATCCATCCACCCAATACATTTTTAGATAAGAATTGTCAGCAGGAAAGAGAACACACCCTGATCAATGCATGTATGAGAGGACATCAGAAAAAGGATGAACAGATACATACTGCATTATCTTTAAACATTTTAGTCAGCTCCTCATATTGAGAGTTGTTGAAGGGCTGGATGGACTGCTGCTGCACACTCATGGTGAACAAGGGCTGAAACAGACAAAGGGCTCAGGTGAAGCTTACTGGGTGGGTTTGAATGTTTGAGTGGTTCCTGCTGCCTCTCTCTGATCTCAACTCAGTTTAGGTCCTTTCATTGTCTAAGTCTGATGTAACACTCAAACATGCTCCATTCTCCAACAGGAAAAAGCAACTGTTAGTGTGTACCTGTAAGGGGCTTCAGATAAAGGCGTTTGCTTGTGGTCAGCAGTTAAAAGAAAGCAGAGAGCATGTCCATGAGTGGAAGATAAAGCGGGTTTAGAATCAGCCAGCATGCATCCTTCCGCTCTTTTGACCAGCATTTAAAAAGGATCAGCTGAGAATTACCTCGTAACCTCCCAGTTTAACTGTGACCGTGACATCAATGGGGTGGTTGACCACACCCACCACGGATCTGACCAATGAAATGAAGAGAAGAGGAAACCAGATGATGCAGATCAAGAAGAAGACGATGAGTCCACCCATGCCATATTTCACAATCTTCTTCTTCTTCTGTCCTTTTGGTTGGGGATATTTCTGCGAAAACAAGTCAGAGATCATCTCTGTTGTCAGCCTCCTGACCTGAAGCCTGTGGGGGTTGGGGGAGGGAATTCTCCCCCTCTTTGTGAATCTCACCTTCTCTGTCTCACGACTGCATTTGATAATGAAGATATTGGCATAAATGTCCTCCACACACATCCAATTGGACAGAGACAGGGTGGTGTCGGTCCAGACCCAGTCCATGACGGCTCGCAGCTCCACCAGAAACGGCACCAATCGAAACCTGCACAGATATGTGCACGTGTGTCAAAGGCTGACGGGTTTGTCAAAGGCTGTTTCCTTATTGGTTCTTTATTGGTGATACCCCTGAAAGAGGAACAGGTTGAGGTGGTTGAAGTTCTTTGTGAGGAAGTTGCCAAGAATCCGGGTTGGGTATCCACAGCGGATTTGGTAAGCTGACAGGCCAAAGTAGATACACTTCACAAAGTACCACAGCTGGGCCACAAAGTTCTGGTTGAACTTCCTGAGCAGGAACACAGAAGGGTGAGGTTCAGAGCCGTTTTCCTGGACTGTGCATGAAGAGAACTAATGCAGTTCACCTTTCAGTGACAGAAGGCAGGATGAAGAACATCCACAAGTGAATCCCAAGCACCAGGATCACCTAAAAGAAGCAGGAAGATGATTGAGATGTAATGATTATACTGTGATTTCATGGGAAACCCTTTGAAAAGACAGGAAACACTGACTGAGGTGGGAGCTAAAACTGCAGCTGCGACAGTACCTGAAAGATGAGCTTCCCCAGTACGGCTTTGCGTAGGTACAAGGCTCTGTCTATGATCATTGTGCTGAAGTGGATCAGCAGCATCACCAGGAAGGCCTCAGGGACCTGATCCTCTGACAGGGTGGAGGCAATGTCTGCAGCTGCACTGTGTTTCTATGGAAACAAGCTCAGGTTTCAGCGCACGTTTCCTCCCTGCAGCTGCTAACAGAGCTTCAACAGGTCAAAGCTCAGCTTTCTTCCCCGGGACAAAAAGTTACAACACAAAAAGAGGAGAACTCCTTCACAGGCTTACCCCGAAGGCCCAGAAGCCGAAGATGATGATGACAAAGTCAACCATGTCGGTCAGGAACATCAGAGCATACACGTCGGTACTGGCTTGATGCTTATTCTGCATGAGATTCTTGAAGAAGTTCTGAGCCGGCTCACTCACACTGCGAACCCTGTGAACAGAACCATCATCTTTGCATATATATATATATATATATATATATATATATCGGTGTTGTGATAGTTTTTACAATGTCGATATCTATCTCAGCTTCTTTTAGGTTTACACTGAATTTTTACCACTTATGTTCATCAATTACTACTGTTCTGTTACAAGAAGTTTTTACTCGTTAGTATTTTTCCTAAGGCTCATTTTTATATTTTATATATTTACCCTTGTACAATGTTATATAAACACAGAATCTGAATCATTTTTATTTCCATTCCAATGGCAGGTTCGTACACTCATTTAGCAATGGTTTTCCATAACGTTTAAGGTAGGACCATTCCTTCAAATCTTTAACAGATGGTATGTTGTCTTTCCTTCCTGGTATTTCAGGTTGGTGTAAACGTTGCAAGGTTTTATGAAGTAGCTACTGGACAAGCTGCCCACTTTCATGTCACTGAGAACAAATCCTCCCACCTTTTGTTCTTGTGTCATAGTTTAAAGAAGGAACTCTGTCCTTTTCCTTTGGCGTTCAGCTTTTGCAAGAGTCCTTCAGTGCAAAACGTGGCAGTGCTTCCTTGGGCGGGGAACGCATAGGTCTTGACGACTTTAACATGTTGTTTGTGTTATTGGAAGCAGACACTTTTAGCAACCGGCCCCTGTAGCTTCTGTCCATTTGCAAACTGCTGAGAGGATGGAACTTGTTTTTCTTACATCTTGTTTGTTTTCAGTGCTGTCTTTTTCTGCAGACACCATTTCTTTTGGTATGTGCAAGAAATAAGGATGCATGTATGAGCATTCAGAACAGGACAACCTCTTCTGGCAGTTCCTCGATAGATAACCAACTGTTAGACATCCAAAACAGAGGCCTAGAGACTTCAAAAATTCTACTTGTTCTTTCAAAGGCTGAGCCCTGATAGCGTTGCAGGTTTTTAGGGCATGGTGTCTCTTGCAGTATAGGCAGGGACTCTAAGCATTCAGCGAGCATTTCTTTTCTGGCTAAATCCTTTCCTCTTGAGTGGAAGACACAGCCACGGCAAAGGTGCCTTTTCTTTCTCGACTCGTGCGAGATTGCTGCAGAAAAAAAAACGAATTCTGGAGGCAAGAGAACCACAACATTGCAGTTAAATGTTAATAATGAGGGTACTCTTGTGTCCCCATGTAGTCCTATTGTTGACTCCAAAACATCTCTAAAAAGTGTGTCCTTAGCAACTCTTGCTTCATGGGCGACAAAGTCCACGAGATCCAGGAACATTGCTCATGCTTCTTTTCTTTTTTTTAACTTTGTGAGTGACGCTCTTCCACTTTTCTTCTAGCTTGTATGGAAACTTAGTTAAAGTGTGTTTAATGTTGGTTGGAGTGTTTATTTCCTCCATTCAGCAAACATCCTTCATTGTGTTGCAACATCCTGTAAGGAAAGCGGCAAAGGTGTTCAGTGTCTTCTGGCCTTATTTGAGCCGATTCCATTGTCTTTGTAATGTAAGCTGTGTCAATTCTAAGCTAATTTCCATAATAACGTTGAAGAAGTTTTCTTGCTTTGTGATAAGCTGTGTCCGGAGTCATGTATTCACAGCTTTGAACAAGACTGAGTGGCTCGCATTTTGTGAACTGCCTTCGGAAGCATATGCGATCTTGGCAGTCATCTGTTTTGGTGTTCAAAAGCTCTTATGAAGGACCTTTAGGTGAGAGGGTCTCCTGTAAAAACCAGGATGTCTTTGTGAGGAAGATGAGACAGACTTTGCTGCCTAACCAACATGTCGGTAAAAGCACCTTGGCGTTGTAACGCTTGGTTGTCCATGACATGCACAACCAACTAAGCTAGCGGGATTTTCTTCGTCTAGGGTTCTTTGCTGGGTCGCCACTCTGGGTTTTCCTCTGGTCTCAGACGGATTAGCTGCAGAACTTTGAACATCTTCTAAACTCTCATTTTCCTTTAATCTGGCAGATGCCACAGTGAGGTCAGTTTCAAGTTCCAGTTGCTCCTCTTTTGATCTGAGGTGCATTTCTTCTTCCTCTACTTTAGCTCTTAGGCGGATTTCTTGCACGAGTGTCTCTTTCTTTCTCAAAGCTGCTGCTTTACCCAGCAAAGCTTCTTGATCTGCTCTGATTTTTATGTACATGGAACTGACTCTTGGGGAGTGAGATGAACCTCTGCACACAGAAGGAGCCTTGGAAATGCTATCTTGGGGTCTCACATCATCCTCCTCCAGTACCCTGCCATCCTCTGAGCTCACTTCATCCTGCACTTTGCCTTTTTCGAGCCACTCTTCAGTTTCTTTGATAAACGATTTTCCAAGGTTCTTTTTATTTTAGTATTCAGCAACATACACAGTGTAAAAGACATTCCAACTCTATTTTTTTTTAACTCCAGACAAACCCAACCTGTTGCACCATAAAAATTAATAATTCAATAAAATAAACAAAAATGCTTTCACTTGGAAAGCCGTCTAGTCCTGGTGATTTCTAACTTTGTATAGAATTTATGGTCTTCAGAAAATCTTCTCTTTTAAAAGGTCTCTCCAAATTGTGCGATAAATTCTAGTAAAAAGACACAATTGTCCCATTAAGAGCATACATGTTTGCCAGTATAACAGGAGTATTATTCAATCTTCCCACTAGTATTATATATCTCCCAGATGGGTCAGCTTCTACCTTTGTCATGTTAAAAAATGGTTGTACCTCTGGATTTAGAATGACAGGTAGAATGACAAAAATGTGCCACCCTTTAAGTCTGGAGTGATCAAAGGTGTTTAAATGAGTTTCTTGGAGGAATGCGACATCAGTGTTCACCTGCTCCAAATGTGAAAGCACCTTTCTGCTTTTTAGTGGATGATTTAGTAGTTTGACAAACCAGCTAACAAAATTGACTGGCCAAAAACCAAATTATTATTTGATACCTGACTATCCATATGCTGTGAAAAACAGTATTACACCCTCAGGTCCCTCAGGATCATCATCTCTGCCGACCTCTCCTGGACAGCAAACACCACAGCCATCATCAAGAAGGCTCAGCAGTGTCTGCACTTCCTGAGGGTTCTCAGGAAGAACAACATCAGCACCAACCTGCTGCTGACCTTCTACCAGTCAGCCATCCAGAGCCTGCTCACATACTGCATAACAGTCTGGTTCGGCAGCTGCGTGGTAAGGAGAGACTGCAGAGAGTCGTAGAAACGGCTCAGAAAATCACTGGACGCCTTCTCCCCACCCTGACGGACATCTACTCCGTGCGCTGCATCACTAGGGCTTAGAACATCATCAAGGACAGTTCACACCCTGGCTCAGACCTGTTAGATCTGCTGCCCTCTGGGAGGCGCTACAGAGGCATCAGAGGAAAAACGAACAGACTCAAAAACAGCTTCTTTCCCAAGGCAATAACCATCCTCAATCCATACTACTGTCCACTTACTCTGTCCCCACCGTCAACACTCTACCTCATTGCTACCTCTTGCAAGTCTGACATGTTTACACACAATTTTTGTATGCAATTTTGCACACAAATTTTAGACATTCTTTATTACAGTTTCTATATGTACACTTGTATACACAGATCTGTTTGTTTGATATTGTATTTCGTTGTTCATTGCTATTCTTCCAGTGTAATGGTGATGCTTCAATCTCATTGTACAACGGACAATAACAATAAAGCAAATCTAATCTAATCTAATTATTGAGGCATTAATCTGGGCGAGTAAATACAACCTGCAAACATGAGATCTCATCACTTTAACAGAAACAGATACAACAGATGAAAACAAAATAACTTCAGGCCCAACAGGTAACCCACCCCAACCATCACCAACAGGAACATGGTGATCATAAACCAACCTCTTACAACAAAATCCACCATTACGTGCTTGTTAGAACTCTAGCGTTTAGTTTGCTCTGCAAAAACATTTAAGAATAGATGCCCATGTAAATGGTGCAGATGAAGAGATCCCAAAACAGTAAAGAGTATGGCTCACTCCGATCATAGTTTACCTATTTACTCAGATTACCATCCTTTTAGTAATCATGTGGTACATAATTATGATTTGTGTATGGCATATGAGCATTTCAGTCATTCTCTCAGTGTGACGAAAAGCCACAGGAATAACAAAGATGGGTGAAAAAGGAAAAAAGAAGAAAAAAAAAATCAGAGATGATAAATCCTCAAAGAATATTTTTCTTCACATACGTCATGGCTTGTGCTGCATCCCGAAATCGTTTTTCTATTCTATTATGTGTAATCCGTGTGGAGCAGCCCATAACGCACATTCTCCCGTCCACGTAGAAGCTTCTTTGCCTCATTAAAGGCCGACCTGGCACTTGCTACACTCGATGGATAATCTGGAAAGATGAGGATGGTGGCATAGAGAGGACCTGCAGCTCGGGGATGGCGGAAGATCTCAGAGTAATCCTGAACGCTCTGGATTTACCATCTGTTTGTCTCGTCTGTGGAGCGCGGTGGCATCTGTCAATCAGCACTTCTACAGATTTTTGTAGAGTTGAAATGTCATCTGAACATTTCATTACATTACATTTCAGTACATTTCATTGTATTCATCTCTGACCACACTGTGGCGGTGCTGTTCACCAATTCTGTCCGGACCGCTTGCATCTCCATTTTTACTCCTTCGTTAGGACTTTTGCGAGCTCCCTCTGAAAGAGCTCAGCGATTTCGGTTTTGAGTGAGGCTAGTATGTCTATCTTTAGGTCTCAGACAGCTCACACGGCTCCATTGGTGCTCCTAGCTTTTCAGGTGGTGTGCTAAGTGTGGGGCTAGCTGAATCCGAGCACGTTTCGCTAGCAGAGGCAGCTGCAGCAGCTTTGCCCGTATAGATGTATTTGTGGAGATTACTTGCCATTTCAGCTTGCAGAATAAATTCCAGGCAATAAGGAGGGAATACAGGTGGTTCAGCTAGAGATATTAAGCCAGTTTTATAGTATTATGGCTCTTTTTTTTGTTAATTTATGCAGAGCACGCTGAACATGCGACCTACTCCATTGTCTGCTAGCTAGCGCTCCCGCTTTGATAAAGGATTTTACCTCAGCATGTCTGCTCTTATAAACCTCTTCATCCTTTTCTTCTTTATCTAATACCTAATAAAGTTCTTCAGTAACAGATTCATATTCTTTAAAGTGTTTAAGGATTGCCAGAAAATAATTCCACATTCAGTCCATCAACATTGCATTAATTTTCTTTCATTCTTTGTATTTCGTTCTTTTTTCTACTGTTTATTGAGCCAGTTTTCCCCCTCTTTCACCTTTTAGTCTCACATATTTCTCTTCAACAGCCTTCACAGTGAGCTTTGGCGCCCTCCTGCAACCAACGTGTGTATTGGTGCTTTTATCAGACGTACTTTAACTTGTAATTCTGCACAAACCTGCGCATAGATTCCTTGAACTTTAAGAGTCTTCTTTCTCTTCTTAACCGTGAAGACAGAGTAAATAAAACAGTTAGAATTCCTTATGTAGTCATGGCTGATGAGACGAGATTCATTCATTCACTTGGGGTGACGTCAGCAAAGCCGTTGACACCGCGGCCGGATTCCTCACCCTATGCGGGAATCTTCTTTCAGCGTGTCTGTTACTCACAGCTCTGTAGCAGCTTCGGTACGTAGCTGGTTTTTCAACTCGTGCGAGATTGCTGCAGCATGGGCAAATCCGCACCTCTTCACGATCAGCAACAAGCACTCTCCCACTCCATGTTTCCCTTGACCTTTTGATTAACTTATTTACCTTTAGTATATATGGCTTTCTGTTGGTATCAGTGGCTTATTACATGGGTGACATAAAGAAAGGAATCGGGATGATCTGAGCGAAAGCAAAGACGTCTTGGAGCTGCAAACCGCCGCATTATTCTCATTCTCTCCAATTCTCAATTATGTTTATTGTATGTTGTATTTTTGTTGTTAATTTCACAGTTTTTAGGGAGACAGCGAGTGGCTGGATGGCTGCATGTAGGACTGGGACATGGGAAATCCCGGTTTGTTTACTGCGACGCGATGAGCTTTATCCAGTGTGGGTCCTTAGGCAAGACCCTTCACGCTACTGCCTAACTATGAAGCCACAAGGGGGGCCAAATCTAGGTTCCCCTGTACCGTCCCCAGACCGGATAAAATACAGGCTTGAGTCAGGAGAAGGTCATCTGGCCTAAAAATCTCTGCCAAACCACCTGCAGATCAGTGGCGGGATAAGCCGAAAGGTGAACAGTTCACCAGGGAGACAAATTTGCCACACGTCCAGGGACTACAGATGAAAAATGGGCTTTCGGGTAACTCTGGTACATTTGCAGAGACACTTTTTAATGTGCAATGTCCCAAATAAATAAATGTCTCACCCAGACACCAGGACTTGCTTCATCTTCCGTCCCACTGCCTGCATTCTCAGCTGGGCCGCCTCCCTCTTTTTGCCTTTGGCCTTTTTCTTTGTTGGTTCTGGAAGAGACTCTGTGGTCTGGGCTTCTGCTGCAGGAGACAAGAACCAGAGGAGTCAGCCAGAACAAGGAAAGCCCCCCAGATTAATAATGGAGCTGCAGGAATGCTGCCCCTGTTTTAGATTACCGGACAAGGACAAGGAAGGGCAATGCTGATTCATGATTCAGGTAAATATTTGTGAACAACATTAGCTGAAGGCTGCACGCCCTCATTAACTTGCATGCTTCTCTGTAATGAAAGCACGTGCAGATGTGAATGCAGCTGCTGCAGTGAGGAAACAAACCACCAGCAAGGATAATGCACACACCTGTGAAGCCCCCCTCCCTGCTCTGCCTGTTCCTTCGTAACCGGATGCTCCTTTTCTTTTTTAGGTCCCTCTTCTTCTCCTCCACACCTCCTACTTTTTCCACAGAAGCCCTGGACTCGGCTGGTGCCGCAGGGCCGTCCTGGGAGCCTACGGCAGCTTCAGCAGCCGAGCTGCTCCCTGCTGCCAAAAGGCCCACTTGCTCCTACACAGAGAAAGAAGAACCTCAGAAAGAGCAGAACCCAAATGAGCCCCACCGCCTCTGCTTGCAGCTGACCTCAGGGACGGGCACATCAGTCGGGCTGGACACGGAGCACTGGGCCTCCTCCCCACTCCTTCCATCCGCCACTACTGACTTTCCTTCTTTGGATGGGAGGCTTGGCTTCTCTGGGGGCCCATCTGGGTCCCACAGCCCATACCGCTGCACACAGACATACATTAACACACACTTACAATTGCACGCACACAATAACATGTATGCTCACACAGAGACACACACACATGCAAAGACTCATTCATGAACACACACACTTATGTACGCACACAGCTTGATTAAAAATCTGAAACATGGGGCCAACGTAGAGCTGAGATCAAACACTGCCCCCCTCAGCAGCACCACCAACACGTGTGGGCATGCTCGTGTACTGTTACGGTACTAGCCTGCAGTCTGGGGTCTGCAGCTACACAAAGGATGTTTTTTTTATCTGCCAAACCTGGGTTCTGGGATTTCCAACAGTTTCATCATGGCTGTCTCTGACTCAGAACTAAAGTTCCCCCTGAGCCACAGCTCGTTTTCTGTGCAGCTGGAGACCGTAAACATGCTCCTCAGAACTCACAATGTTCTTCCAGGTTAGTTAGGAGGTTAGAAAAAGCCGGAATGAGTTGCCTTCTTTGTAGTGTTTACAGGAATACCATACCATCAAATCTGATTGATGGTCTGTAGACTTCAGATTCAGAGTACAGACCATGAGCAGCGCTCTGTGGAAGAAGAGCGCCAGCAGCTGCAGCAGGTCGTATCTGATGTAGTTGTCGGTTTTCTCCAGGCCCAGAATGCGTGGCGGGAAGAAGGGCCTGTCCTTGTTCACCGTCATCTCATGAGCTGAGTTCCACGAGAAGAACCCAAACTGGAAAATGTACTTGAGAACCACCATCACCTGCAGAGGAGCAGCACAGGACTGGACTTTGTTGATCCCTCCAACATTCACACATGGAGCAAAGTGAACAGAGAACCTTCCTAGGACCAAAATGTTCATGTTCGTTGGGTTTTGTTCTAACTAAAGTATCTGTTTGTTCTAAAACAGATGTTCCAGTATTTCAGTGTATGTCTGTGCCCCCCTCGTCGCAGCAGACCTGTTACTGTATTATAAACATTGAAATCCTCTGGACTATATTATCAAATGAAATGTTTTGAATTGATTGGGAGAAAAACTGCTCCAGAACTACGGTGGGTGCCTGTAGGTTGTCGTACCTCTGTGTAGATGATCGCAGTCATCCAGAACCTTTTGGATGGTCTTGGAAGAGCCAGCATGGCCCAGAGGAAGACCAGGATGGGCAGCACCACAGAGATGACAGAAGCGCTGACCACGTTGTTGAGCACAATGATTAGGTAGCAGAGCAGCTCTGAGTGGGCGGACAGCAGGGAGTACAGAGCCAGCAGCAGCTTCAGCGGGCGGTTCTGACTCTCAAAGAACTCTCTGCTCTGCTCCAGCTCTGCCACGCAAAACTGTCCACTAGAAACAAATAAAGCCCCAACCATTATTACCTGATTACTAAAGAGAGCATTCCTGCAGCACGCTCAAGACGCTGACTGATACTGAGCTGTAGGATCAGCCACAGGATCTGCTGCAGGATCTGCTGTAGGATCAGCTGTAGGATTAGCTACAGGATCTGCTGAAGGATTTGCTGTAGGATCTGCTGCAGGATCAGCTGCAGGATCAGCTGCAGGATCTGCTGCAGGATCAGCTGCAGGATCTGCTGCAGGATCTGCTGCAGGATCTGCTCAGGTCTGGCTCACCTCTCTGACAGAAGCTCACTGGCTGTCCTGGACCGTCTGTGTGCAGTGAACATATCAGGTTGCAGTCCAGAGCTCCCACTGGGCCGAATTTCTTCATTCAGGACGTTTGAGCTGCTGCCAAAGCTGGAGCTCGACATTTTCATGATGTCGCTGCAAAGATCAGAGGAGGATGAGGACAGCAGTGAGTCTCTGCTGCATTGTGGGATCAGAAGTTAATTTCATTTCTTGTTTTTGACATAAGGATATATGACAGACGCCCCGCCCCCCAATGACCTGTTGCTGGTTGAAATTCCAGTGTCCTCCCCCACATGGGGTTCTGGTGGAGGGCTCTGGTTGGGCTCTGGCTGCTCTCCTGCTGCAGGGGACTGACCCACAACAGAGAAACATGAGTTCGGCCTGAAGCTGCAGGAATGGAGCTGAACTTGACGCTTCATGGGGCTTCACACTGCTCTGACCTGCTGGATCTTGTGCATGATCAGGTAGCGCTCATTGCACAGAACAGTGGAGGTCTCACGGTACTGCTTAGTCAGCAGATTCAGCCAGTCAGTCAGTCCATCAACTAAAGCCAAAATGATGGCCCAGAGCAGCCGCAGGACGTCCAGGATCTTCTGCAGCATCTCCCCATGAACTGTAGCAGAGAGGAGATCAGAACAGGCAGCAGATCCACAAACATCCCAAAGGAAAAGAAAATCCCAGAGAAGAACACTTAAATGATGGGAGTTTAGGTATTAGTTTAAAATCCTAAAATAACTTTACGGCTCAAAAATCTGTTGTCTGTCCCTCTTTCGGACAATTCACCTGTATGTGGTTGGTCTAGGCTCTCATTTCTTCTGTTTTCCCTCTGATGATCTCATGTGGTTCACATGAGTCACCTGTCTTTCACCTGTGCCTTACCTCTCACCTGTGCCTTACCTCTCACCTGTGCCTTACCTCTCAGCTGTGCCTTACCTCTCACCTAAGTCTCTTGTCTCACGGTGGCCACCCAATGTTTCACTTGTCTGTCTTAATTTTCTTCCCCCTCTGTTTACCCCTCCCTCTTGCTTTCACCCAGGTGAGAAACAGCTAACAGAGCCCAGAAGAGGAAGGCTTTTAAAATAAAGCATAGAGGGGAAGATTTAAAAAAAAAATCGGAAATGCTTTTTCAGATGTTAAGTACAACATGAAACTGAAATCGGTATGAAGGATAAGGACACAATAAGTCTGAGGAGCAGGAAGTTGGCCAAACAGAAGGGAATGAACAAACCGGAGCGCTCTTCCTCAGGCTCCTCCTCTTCTTCTTCGCCTTTAAGGAGAGTTTCTTCAGATACACCATCTTCACATCCTGATAGAATGTCTCAGGATTACTTCATACGGTCAGTGATACATGCTCCTCAGAACCCCCCCCACACACACACACACAGTCACGGTACCTGTCTCAGACAGCCCCTCCCGCTGGGAAGTTCTCCCCCTTAGTTTCTGTGGGTGTGTCCTCCTGGAGGCTTTCTGCATCCTCTGGCGCTCCCTCAGGGCTTTGCGGATGCTGCTCACCCACGCCTGGTACGCCAGCTGGGGAAGACATGTTCATGCAGCCACTGCATCTTTGAGCGAGAGCAAAACATGGCTGAACAGGGTCTGACCTGGCAGGCCGTCAGCCGCCGAGGCCTCTTCTCCTCAGAGCTCAGGTCTTCCTCATCCTCACTGTCAGACTCGAACAGATAATACTCTCCTGAGTGGATCACTGCAGCACAGCAAGACAGCAAAGTCTGACTTCATTCAGTCGGGCTGTGTTTCCTGCTTCCATGTTTCTGGAGCATCTGCCAGAATCTCCACAATCTTTCACATCCTAATGTTCTAACAAGCAAAGAAATCTGCAAATAAAGCTGTCCAAACAAATATTTATTTAATTAAAAAAGTATTTCTGTTCATGTAGCAAATACACAACAGGTTCGATTTTTTTAAACTTCAAAATTCATTTTGACTATATAATGCTTTCAAATTGAAACTTTTGATGAGTGTCGTACCAGAGGCATGGTTCAACCACGGCTGATGCCACCTCTTCTGCCGGGACTGCTTCTGCTCTGACACACTATCTGGAGGAAAAGACATCGGAATGAAGGAGAAGCTGAAGAGCCTGCTTTTGATGCAGAAACATGACCTAAAGGAACATGTTCCACAGAGACATGACCTACAGGAACATGTTCCACAGAAACATGACCTACAGGAACATGTTCCACATAGACATGACCTACAGGAACATGTTATGTGGAAACATGACCTACAGGAACATGTTATGTGGAAACATGACCTACAGGAACATGTTCCACGGAGACATGACCTACAGGAACATGTTCCACAGAGACATGACCTACAGGAACATGTTCCACAGAAACATGACCTACAGGAACATGTTCCACAGAGACATGACCTACAGGAACATGTTCCACAGAGACATGACCTACAGGAACATGTTCCGCAGAGACATGACCTACAGGAACATGTTCCACAGAAAGATGACCTACAGGAACATGTTCCACAGAGACATGACCTACAGGAACATGTTCCACAGAAAGATGACCTACAGGAACATGTTCCACAGAAAGATGACCTACAGGAACATGTTCCACAGAAAGATGACCTACAGGAACATGTTCCACAGAGACATGACCTACAGGAACATGTTCCACAGAAACATGACCTACAGGAACATGTTCCACAGAAAGATGACCTACAGGAACATGTTTCACAGAGACATTACCTACAGGAACATGTTCCACAGAAAGATGACCTACAGGAACATGTTTCACAGAAACATGACCTACAGGAACATGTTCCACAGAGACATGACCTACAGGAACATGTTCCACAGAAACATGACCTACAGGAACATGTTCCACAGAAAGATGACCTACAGGAACATGTTTCACAGAGACATTACCTACAGGAACATGTTCCACAGAGACATGACCTACAGGAACATGTTCCACAGAGACATGACTTACAGGAACATGTTCCACAGAAAGACGACCTACAGGAACATGTTTCACAGAAACATGACCTACAGGAACATGTTCCACAGAAAGATGACCTACAGGAACATGTTTCTGTGAAACATGTTCCTGTAGGTCATGTTTCTGTGGAACATGTTCCACAGAAACATGACCTACAGGAACATGTTCCACAGAAAGATGACCTACAGGAACATGTTTCACAGAAACATGACCTACAGGAACATGTTCCACAGAGACATGACCTACAGGAACATGTTTCACAGAAACATGACCTACAGGAATATGTTCCAAAGAGACATGACCTACAGGAACATGTTCCACAGAAACATGACCTACAAGAACATGTTCCACAGAAACATGACCTACAAGAACATGTTCCAAAGAGACATGACCTACAGGAACATATTCCACAGAGACATGACTTACAGGAACATGTTCCAAAGAGACATGACCTACAGGAACATGTTCCACAGAAACATGACCTACAAGAACATGTTCCAAAGAGACATGACCTACAGGAACATATTCCACAGAGACATGACTTACAGGAACATGTTCCAAAGAGACATGACCTACAGGAACATGTTCCACAGAAACATGACCTACAGGAACATATTCCACAGAGACATGACTTACAGGAACATGTTCTGTGGAAACATGACCTACAGGAACATGTTCTGTGGAAACATGACCTACAGGAACATGTTCCACAGAGACATGACCTACAGGAACATGTTCCACAGAAACATGACCTACAGGAACATGTTCTGTGGAAACATGACCTACAGGAACATGTTCCACAGAAACATGACCTACAGGAACATGTTCCACAGAGACATGACCTACAGGAACATGTTCCACAGAGACATGACCTACAGGAACATGTTCTGTGGAAACATGACCTACAGGAACATGTTCTGTGGAAACATGACCTACAGGAACATGTTCCACAGAAACATGACCTACAGGAACATGTTCTGTGGAAACATGACCTACAGGAACATGTTCCACAGAAACATGACCTACAGGAACTTGTTCTGTGGAAACATGACCTACAGGAACATGTTCCACAGAAACATGACCTACAGGAACATGTTCCACAGAAACATGACCTACAGGAACATGTTCCACAGAAACATGACCTACAGGAACATGTTCCACGGAGACATGACCTACAGGAACATGTTCCACAGAAACATGACCTACAGGAACATGTTCCACAGAAACATGACCTACAGGAACATGTTCCACAGAAACATGACCTACAGGAACATGTTCCACGGAGACATGACCTACAGGAACATGTTCCACGGAGACATGACCTACAGGAACATGTTCCACAGAAACATGACCTACAGGAACATGTTCTGTGGAAACATGACCTACAGGAACATGTTCCACAGAAACATGACCTACAGGAACATGTTCCACAGAAACATGACCTACAGGAACATGTTCCACGGAGACATGACCTACAGGAATATGTTCCACAGAGACATGACCTACAGGAACATGTTTGACAGAGACATGACCTACATTGGTTGAGGAGATAGCTTAGGCTGATGTTTAACATAGCATCAGAGCAGAAGCTTCTCAAAGCTGCCTTCAGACATTTGCAGGAGTTCATGAGACTGCAGAGGTTCACACTGGACCTTCGGCACCATAGATGTGATTGATTTGGAGTCAGAACATTTCATGTCCTACCATCAGTCTGGCTTTCCGAGGCACTCCCAGCACTTCTTGGTCCGTCTTTATACTTCTGCTGCTTAGAGCGAATCCTTTGCATCCTGAAAGAAAGTCAGGGAAGAGAGGAAGAGGAGGAAGAAGAGGAGAAGCTGAACTCTGAACAACTCTGACGCTACATTTGTGTCGTCAAACTTACGATCGTTTGAGCTGTGACAGAGATTTGCCCTCCGCCTGCTTGTGGAAGTCCATGTTCTTCATCATACTGGCTCTGAAGAGCTCAAAGCCTCTGCAGAAGAGCAAACCGCTTCAGCAAACTCTTCACAGAGACTCCTGACTTTCCTGCTGCCTTCATATTTTCATGATTCTTAATGTGTCAAAGCAGCAAAGCAGAAGATCTTTTTTTAAAGAGAGGAGACATATTTAAAAGCAGAAACTGATCCTTAGAGAGCAGGTGATGAAAGCCACGGAACCATCTGCATTATCCAATGACAACAAAAACCAAAATGATCACCAGAAAACAGAACTTTCTGTTTTTTTATCAGAGATTAATTTCCGGTTCTACAAAACAATCCAAACTTTTCCCAAATGACCAGTTGTAAAGATAAAGACACAGTTACTTTACAGCATGAGTTATCTTTCACTTGAAATGTACCTGGATGCCTGCTTGGCCGAGGCCTGGAGCTCTGCGCTCACATGCATGAAGTAAAAACTGAGGAAGACCCTCCTCTGCAGCAAGAGGCAGATAAAACAGAAGCCGTCCCAGAGGATCCCCGCTTCTTCTATTGGAAGAGTGCACGTGTCACTGTGCACGGCGTTTGCTGTTACAGAAGAACCACAAGAAAATCAATCCTGCAGAAACATCTGCAGACGGTTCAGATTGGTTCAGGTTGTTCATCTTAAACAGAGGACACAAAGGAAAAGGAGCTCCACGCCCACAGCTACACCTCCAGCCCCTGCGTGTAATCAGATTACTCACGGTCATAGTATCCTTTAACTGTGCAAACCAAGCTGAAGAGCTGGATGACCCAACAGAACCGCTCCTGCATCTTAAACACAAACACACACGCCAGGATCTGGAACACAAACACATCAGAGAAGAATCAGGGGGAGGAAGGAGGAAGAGGAGCGTGGAAGCTTCTTATGCTTACAGATAAAACACTCTTGGAAATGATGACAGCCACGTTGTAAATGATCAGGCAGTCCCACAGAATGAGGCGGGTTCTAGAGCGTTTCACCAACAGCTTGGTTCCAAACAGCAGGAAGAAGAAGCAGCCGAGCAGGTAGCCCAACCCAAATACTGAGATCCTGCTGGCTCCTGTGATGAAGACCACGGACAGCACGAACCAGAAGAAGTAACGAAACACCAGAACCTTTAGCATGTCTAGATAACTCCTGAGAAAGGACAGACACGGGGAGGAGGAGAACAATGAGTGAGGGCCCAGTCTTTGAACTTTAACACAGGTTTTTTCCTCCAGGCAGAACCTGATGAAGCTCACACCTCCAGTGCAGTATTCAATTAACCACCACTTGTGAAAGTTCTCCCATTTAAAAAGATGAAAGAGGCCTCTAATGTTCTTCATTGGAATACTTCAGCTATGGAAAACAGTATAGAGGGAACAATCCAGGAGAACACACTGAAGGACTTTCAATGAAATAATTAGTACATTTGTCAGTCAAATACGTCAATTACAAAAGTTCAACTCAATACTTTGTTATATACCCTTTGTGTTTAATGACAGCAGTCACATGTTTACTGTACGTTTTTACAAGGTTTTCACAAACTGTTGCTGGTATTTTGGTCCATTCCTCCACGCAGATCTCCTCTAAAGCAGTGATGTTTTGGGGCTGTTGCTGGGAAACAAAGACTTTCAACTCCCTCCAAAGATTTTCTATGGGGTTGAGATCTGGAGACTGGCTAGACCACTCCAGGACCTTGAAAAGCTTCTTATGAAGCCACTCCTTCGTTACCCAGGCAACGTGTGTTTGGGATGGTTGTCATGGTGAAAGACCCAGCCACGTTTCATCTTCAATGCTGATGGAAGGACGTTTTCACTCAGAATCTGACCATACATGGCCCCGTTCATTCTTTTACTCCACAGTATCAGATTCCAGGCCTTACGAGATGGAACCCTGCTATTTCTTTCAGAAACTTGGCCCTACTTGTGGTTTTTGATGGTGTTTTGCCACAATGGCAGTGGTTAGTTGGAAAACATCTAAGACACTGGTCCCCAAGGCCTTGAGATTAACACATGTGCTTTACACAGATCAGTCCCCTTAAATCAGGGGGGGACCTTTTTGGCAGAGAGAGCCATAAACACCACATATTTTTATATGTAATTTGAGAGCCATACAATAATGTAGCGACCCTTTCCCACACTGAGGCACGGAGACTTAACCTCTTTTAAGGTTCTTTATTCTGGTTACTGGCCATACAGGCCATAACCAACGCCGTACAACTAATTCAGCAACTCCTCAATCTCTCCTGCTGAGAGCGCTTCTCCCAGCTTTTTATTCCCTCCTCCCGCAGCATCCCTCCTATTTCCCTTATTCGGCCCATAGCTGAACCCCATTGGTCCAAACTCCCCAACGACAAGCTGAGCGACACAACTGAGGGCCAACCAGCATCCCAACAGCCACACCCAGTCCAACTCAGTCCGCTACAACAGCCATCCCCAACCTTTGTCGCGCCACGGGCCGCTTTCATATCCGGCAAAATTCTCATGGACCGGCGTATTATATGTGCGGACAAACACTGTAGCAATGCCACTATGAAGGCAGAGACACACGATAAGACGTACTCTGTGCTTTTATTTTGACATGCAAAACATTGTACACCGCACAGGTGTCATAATCCTCTCCCCTTCCCAAACTCATGGTGCTAAAAAGATGCAAACACAACAGGAAGAAATAACTAAGGGTAGACAACAGAACTGCCAGATGAAAGGACCCGTAGGCAAAAAGAAACACCAGTGATCAACCCTATTTTGACCAAAGCAGGCAAAGGGGATTGATTCCCATAATTCCCTGTGCTGCCAGCTCTGACAGTAACCCCTGCAGCCTGTGGAACTCTGGCATCAGACCAAACGTGCACGTGACCGGCACTACAATACAACAAAGTGATATGACCTGCATGAAAACTGTGGTATTTTCTAAACATAACAGAAAAGAAATTTTATGAAATGAGCAACGTCCTCTCTGCCCGCAACACTCTCTAGTCGCTATGGTAACCTTTAAATGTGCCTTCAAAACAAGAGCATGAAAAATGCGACTCACCATTATGCTGAATGGTGGTGAGAATTTCCTGTTGGGATAAATCTTTTTTTTTTTTTTCAATTTGTTTTTATTGCAAACAAAAAGAGAATTGTTACATACATGAAACACAATCAAACAAAGATACAGTTTCATATTTGTAATACAACATGGCCAGTTTTTTAGTTTTATTTTTTCAAACACCTCAAACCCCCCCCCCCCCCCTCCATGGTTTGCAAGACAAGGATAAGATATATATTGTCCAATATAACAAAAGCATATCTCTATGTGATCAACTCGATGGCCAAATCGATCAGCCAAGTGGCTTTCATTCCCATGACTTTTGTCCATGTTAACGCAGCTATAGTTGAGGTATACTTATGATAAAAATTACAGGCCTCTCTCTTATTTTTTAGTGGGAGAACTTAAATTGGTGGCTGACTTAATACATTTTTGCACCACTATAAGCAGCAGCTCTTTAGGAGAGTCCGTTTCTGTTGTTTACCTGCAGTTGATGAAGTTCGGCGCAGGGTTGAACAGCCGACCCTCCATGGGCTCAGGTTCATCCGAGTTCTCTCCAGCCAGAACCATCCACTCCTCTGTGCGTTCACATTCAAACACTTTCCACTGCTGCGACGCGCACATCAGGAGCACAAAGTCCGCTGCAAGACACGCAGCTCTTCATCAGCCCAATGCTCTGTGGCACCATCACTGTCATCTTCATGGTCAGCATCATCATCGTCAATACCCCCATCATTTTTACATCTTTGAACCACCTTTATCATCATCGTATTGTCAATCACACTGAGATTTCTTTCAAACTGCTGTTTAAAAAAAGTATTCTTATTGGTAATACCACAATAACCTTCATCATCATCACCGTCACTATTACCATCAGTTGATCGTCTCCCACATTCTAATCAAAATCATCAATGCCATCATTGTAAAAGCTCAATATCGTTTCATCTTCCTCACCTGGCTGTTCCCTCTTTTATGGTCATCAGCAGTTCTTATGACAAGAAAACATAGTTGTGTGTAGTGTAATCACTGAAACACAAAGGCTGGGCGAGGCTACTGAAGGCTGGAAGCATCAAATGCCTCCATGGGGTTTTAGATTACAAAGCACAAAAGTGGACAGATGTGACTGACCCATCAGGTTTCCAGAGTTGGGCACGGTGAAGAAGTCCGGCAGGTAGAGCCACTTGATGAGGGCGTCCAGGGTCCCCCAGTCCTGCAGGACGGGGTTGCTCCACCTCCACGGGTAATCTACAGAGACAAACACAGACAGGGGAAGGTGTACAGCCTTAATACTCATAATATCCCAGATGGCATTTGGTAAACAGAGATTTAGGTATGCGTGTGACACATTCATGTCTGCTCTGTGAACACTGTGGTGGTATCACATTGACTTTCTGCTGACCACCAGGGTTTGTCAAACTATCAAATCATCATAATAAATAAAGTCTGGTTCCCAATCCGTACGCCTCTGTAATTCAGAATCAATTCTGGAGACATTTAAGGACCTTGATTTATTTAGATGTTTGTGATTTGGGGTTGAAGGTGGTGCCCTGTGCCCTTTTGTTCTCCTCCTTCAGCTCCTCAGCTTCGTGCTTCATGAAGCCGCATGCATTCACTCACTGAAAGCAATTGCATGAGATCTCTGGCTTGTACCCACCCATGCAGAGAACAGGCGGAATGCCCACACACAGCAGGTACTGGTAGATCATGAAGATGGACAGGAACAGACAATATTTGGGCCAGATCCTGGCGATGGCTGCTCGGCGCCGCCTCACCAAGATGGCAACCATCCAGCAGCCATGGATAAGGACCAGAAAGTTCATTCTCTGTCCAATCACATTCACCGTCATCAGGAAGCATATCTGTTTGGGACAAAGCAAATTTTATTAGACACAGCAGCAGAGATGCACTGGAACAAGTCATCTTAAGGACTTCCCCTTAGGGAAAATAAAAGCAACTTTTAAGACAGACTAGAGTTGTGCAGTCACCCACTTCCAGTCCAAACTTGTAAAACGAGTAGTTGACGAGGTATTTGAGGCACGCCACCAGGCCTTGGTCTAAAGAGTCTCTTGTTGCAGAGGGGAAGACTGCAGGAATTGGAGGTGGAGATCTCTGCAGCTGGCGGTAATGGTGAGCCTGGTGTCGGTACACGGTGGCCTCAAAGACCAGCAGCATCAGAACTATCAAATGGTTCTGCAGGGACAGAAATGAAAACAAAAACTCTAAATCTAGAATGTGTGGGATTTAATGAAAATTCTTCAATTAAGGTCAAAGTGTTTCTATTTATCTCGGTTCATGTGTCTGCCTGTCCATCAATCCAGTCTGCAAGGTCTGGACCGGCCAGCTCACAAGTGTGAGCTCTGTTGTTGGTTTACAGATGCAAAATCTGCAGGCGATGGTAGCCTCAGACATACTTTACTGTATCCCAGCGCTGTGGCGTCCTTCCTGATGCCGAACCATTTGGCTGGATCCACTGGTTCCTTGTAGAGGGAGGAGTTTAGCAACAACTTGGTGTGATTGGTCAGAGGCTGTAAAGAAAAAAGGGGCTGTCAGAATAAAAGTATGTTTATGCAGCATTGAGTTTATCAATGACAGCAACAAGCTTTGTCTTTTATATCCCATTTTTGATATAAAAGTCCTGGTGAAGAACAGTGCATTGATTATTATGGGACGTAAACTCAACTACCCGTATTTTCCGGACTATAAGTCGCTGCTGAGTATAAGTCGCACCAGCCCAAAAATGCATTATAAAGCAGAAAAAAACACAGATAAGTCGCACTGGACTATAAGTCGCATTATGACGGGAAATTTATTTGACAAAATCTGAGACCAAGAACTTGCACAACCTCATATGACACAATCATAGCAGACTGTTTATCTCATAATTTCACAGTAATTCTTTCTCATACTTATTTATTCCTTTCATGAAGCATCATTGGCCAACTAATACTCTGTTTTCATCCTGTATTTGTAGAAACAGTTGTCATTTTTATTGCATTTCTGAATCTATGAAATCATTGGAAAATAGAATATTATGTTGTTAGCCTTCAAGATCTTACTGTAAAAAAAGGTTTGTTTCTCTGAGTCACTTAAACTCTTAACACTGAACATACCTCATACATCAAATTGACCCAGGAACATCATCTCTGTTCCTCACAAATGAACATAACAGGAGGGTTAACAATGTATTTATTTCAATTTATTTCTAATATAAGTCGCTGCGGAGTATAAGTCGCACCCCTTGCCAAACTAAAAAAAAAGGGCGACTTATAGTCCGGAAAATACGGTAAATGTTTTTTGATAATCCAGCTGTTTGTTGTGTGTGTGGGTTTGAAATCCATCAGTAATGATTGAACCTTCAGTCGACTTATGATCCCCGCCCTCATTGTTCTGTGCTCCACATTCAGGTCTGAGCTCACTCCTGCAGATGTCTGGAAGCCTGGCTAAGCTCACCGTGCTGCAATTGCGGGAGTACTCTTCTGGGTTGACCACGCTCAGCTGGTACAGCATCTTGCAGATGATGATGACGCACACCCAGACCGTGGACAGGCAGGATGCCATGGGTCTGAAGCGGCAGAAGGGCATGGCCAGCGACCACAGCACCACCAGGACCAGATTCATCACAGACGGCTTCAGACAAACAACACAAACACACGTTACAATTACCCACATTCCGGAACCCCTTACAGGCAGCAAGAGGACCTCACAGGTCTGAAACCGGCTTGGAAGCTGACTCTTAGACACACTGAGACATGCCTCCTGTGTCAGTTTTTGGATCTTACTCATCCTCAGAGTGACAACAGACCTCTCACCTCTTGCAAAGCAACCCAAACAGTGAAGAAGGCCACCATCTTCAGGATGTGAAATTCCAACAGCCTCCAGAGAAACACCTGAACTTTAGAGAGAATCTCCGAGAACTTCCTGGACAAAACCAGCAGCCGGTCCATCACCAGACCCCATTTACTCGGCATCAACTCCTCTACAAAAGACATGCGACGTAAAGAACCAGAAAGACCAGGATCACATCATGTGAGGAGATCATTTGTGCGGAACAAACCAGACTATTCACAGTGAAACAAGATGTCTTCTGAATTCTACCTTCATCGGCAGATTCTTCAGTGTTGTTTTGGTCTTCCTCAGTGTTGAGCTCGACAGCATCAGCAGAGCCAACTGCGTCACTGTTTCTCCGTCTGTGGGCGGATCAATGACGGCTCACTAAAACATCACACCAACAAACACTGTGTGTGTGTCCAAGTTACTCCGGAGTGTATGTGTGTTAATTAATTGTAAGGTTCTGGTGTGTATGTGTGTGTGTTGTTGTGTTTTCTATGTAAGCGTCACTTTTGTTTACGTATCATTGTGTTACTAGTGTCCTTGTATGTGTGTGTGTGTGTGTGCGTTACTCGTGTGTGTGTTACTTGTGTGTTGGTGTGACGTTCTCCAGATCCGTGATCCTCATGAATGGCTTGTGAAAATAGTGCAGTTGCAGAATACAGGCCAGCAGGAAGAACCCTGGGATCAGAATGCTGGTGAAGAGCTCCGACAAATCAAACGTCTCCAATCCGATCGCCGCCAGCCTAAAGGGAAAAGGGGAGATCGTCAGATGCTCTCAGTCTGAATCCCGTCTGCAGATCAGTGAGACCCAACCGCAACAGGCGACCGTGAAGAACGTACTGTTCGTCGGTGAAACCAGTCAGATTTTTCCAGTACACAGGGAAGTCTTCAAACTGGTATGTGTAGATGGTGATCAGCACCAGCATGGTGTAGGCCACCACCAGCCACCAGAAAAGCTTCAGCAGATGCCTCCATAGGGAGTAGTACACCTGAGGAAGGCAGACAACATACCATGACATTCTGAAAGTCACGGCCAGCTGTAAGAATACAGGCCCCGCCCCCTGCCAGGCGGGAACCTACAGTCACCTTCTGCTCTCGGTCTTCACGATGCTCATATGATGTTGAAAAGTTCTATGATGTTGTTTTGTTTGTAAAGACTTTTACAAAGACACTGTTCACTGCAGTCGTCACATGAAGCGGAGCTCTGGTCTTACCTGATAGAAGCACAGGCAGAGCAGGAACAGCAGCATGTAGACAATCTTGTATGCAACCAGCTTCCCAGCAAACGACACCATGATGAACATCCCTCCACACACGTAGATCCAGTATTTGGCGTAGCAGCTCATCACCATGCCACCCACAACCTTCAACATCGACTGCTCAGCAGCGCCCCCTGCTGGAGTAGAAGAAGACGGGACAGTGAGGCCGAAATGCAAAAGCATCGTTCACACTCAGCCTATGTTTGTGACGGCTCCTCTGCAGATCCAAGAACTGCCCCCACCCTTATGAAAGCCAGCCCCAACCCTTAGAACTCAGTCTTTTTTCTTATTTTTTTCCCCTCTTTTTTTCTAACTTGTTCTCTCCAACAACTGAGAAAACAGATGAGAGCTGAAGGCTTTTTGTGTTGGACAGGTTTTACTTTTACAAAAAGAGGTTATATATCTTCAGAAAACCAGAGTGTAAATTTATATAAACCCCTTTTTGTTTTTTATTTTTATTTATTTGTTATATTTAGTGTGTGTGGGGAGGGAGAGGGGAAGAATGTGAGGGGGGGTGGGGGGATGGAAGAGAATAAAAGGAAGAGAGGTGGAGAATGTGGGGGATACAAGCACCGATTTGAATAAGTTATTATTTTAAGCTGTGTAACAATTATACCAGATCTGCTGGAAAGACAAATATTACATCCAAAGGTGAAATTCTGACACGAAGATCAGCAAAGACATCTGTCCATCAAAACACTGTGGGTTAGGAGGAGGGATGAAGCAGACAGGGAGCAGTGTGCACATGCACGTGGGGGTGGAGATACATGCATGCTGCCAAAGTAAACTGTGTGATCATAAGGAGAACCAGACCCTCCCCAGCCCGACCAGCAAGACCAGGAGAGGGGGGGGGGGGGAGACCCCCCAGGGCTAAGAGCATCTGCCGTGACGGGACCCAAGCAGCCTGGAAAAGGGGGGGGCGCCAACTCATCCAGCCAGGCGCAGAGGGTGACCCCCTACAGGAGCCCCCCCAGCGCCGGGAGGCATAGGCAAAACCGGTGTCTGGGCCCCCAGGCCAAAGGACAGGCGTGCTTAGCCGTACCAGGCGGCAGCCATGGGGGCCACTGAGACGTGGGCCAAGGACGAAGGCCCCGAGAACCCATGTAGCCCCCACCACCCAGCTGGAGCCCCGTTTCCCCAAGCCAGCCCAGAGATCACTGCGCACCTACAGCTCCCCACCACCACCACTCTACCCTCTACAACCCTCCTCACCCGCCATATTATCCGACCCCTCCTCCCATACCCCCCCCTAATGCCCCCCCCAATGGGGTGGGAAAGCCCCAGAGGAGCACGGTGAGCCAGCCCCCAGGTCTGTCCCCACCCATGCACTCTCGCACACACACTCACAATCTTCTGGTTGCCCCCCACCCCCCGTCGCCATGCAGTAACCCCTTTCGGCCGATCAACCCCCCAGCGCTGCACGCCCGACCACCACTACAGCTGACGGGACACCCAGAAGCCCGGCCGCCCTGAGAGGACCACGTGGGTGAAGACCAACCCCCCCTCCCCAACCCCACCCATGTATGGTTGTGGGTGTGCTGTGTGGTGAAATAGGAGGTCTCCAGTGTGGCGGGCCCCACCGCTGCCAAGCAGTACAGCCCCCCCACTCCGGGGTTCCTCTGTGTGTGGTGCGTATTTGCTGTGTGTGCTGCTAGCATGCAGTGTGTGGCAGAGGGCTGCATTGGGATTGGGTCCCGCCAACGCAAATCTCGCGGGACTGGGCGGTCAGAACTGTGGCGCAGGCGGGAGCGGGCAAAAAAAACAAAACACCGCAGGATAAGGAAGGAGCAGGTCGCCTGGCTGAAAAATGTCAATTGATGAAGCAGAAAAGAACCTCAAACGAGGTATTTACAGCACAAAAGCTGGACTTTGTTCGATGTGACAAATGTGGTAAAATGCTCATCTACAATGGGCACAAATCTGGCACGTCTGGGTTGAGGCGACACACCTGCTCTGTTCTCCCCAGTCAAAGTAAGCTGGTTTTCAAGGATAAACATCTCCCTACACACATTAAGCAAGAAACTACAGAGAAATGTGTGGAAATGTGCTGTCTAGACATAAGGCCATATGACTTTGTCACCGGAAAAGGCTTTGTTAATATATCACAACACTTTGTTGATATATTAACGTTAAATATGGCAAATTTGACGTTAAAGATGTTTTACCTCATCCAACCACTGTATCCAGACATGTCGAGGGGCGTGCCCAAGTTCTGCAGGCGTCAGTGGCAGCGGAGATCAAGCCGATCATTGATACGTATGGATGTGCCATCATAACCGATATATGGACGGATTATCATAAAACTTCCTTCATATCCGGCACCATCCATTATACAAATAACAACTTCGACCTCGTTTCCAGGGTGTTATTCGCGGCTCCCTTTGAGAGTGGTGTATCAAAGACAGGGGAGAATATCAGGAGCCTGCTGAATAGATGCATCACTTCTATCCGGCCTTTTTCTGTTTGTCAGCCGCGTTTACATGGGCAGAATATCTTGATCGGATCAATGGTCGGGTTAAAATTCACCCGTGCACATGGGCACAGAAAACCTTTTTCCGATTAGAACAAACGTTCCCATGGGTCTCAACTTCGGTCGGAATGAATCGTTTGGGCATGCGCAGTAGTGGTAAAAAAAATCCCGGAAGAGGAAATAGGTCCCGTTGTAAACAAACCGCTGCCACAGACATTTATGCAGCAGCTCGGTAATATACGAGGTGATCTTCCAAACATGCTTTTTATTAATGTTATGAATATTATGGTCAGTGCTTTTTCTGTGGAAGATCGGAGCTGGAGAAGGGTTAGGACAGGCTATAAACACGGGCTAACAACATTAGGCTTGATGGACACAAAATCCAGGACCATGCGGGGAAACGCAGCAATCTGCATCTTGGCTGCACGTAAATGTGTGGGAATAACATCAGTCTTTATTTTGTCGGGACACAACTGGAAACACAAATCCACGTGATTGTTTGAACAGTTTCTAAGGACTGAGCAACATTTCTGCTCTGAAAAGTTCAAACACCGCCCCAAAGCCGCTCTGTGAGCTAGCAGCCCGAGCTCTGCTCGAACACGGTTCCTCCTGAGTCCTGCAGCCACTAACCCAGAGCGGCGTGACAGCTGAAGTCTGAATTCTCACCCACGTAACAACACAACAAAACGCATGCGTAACTAAGCAACCCCCCCTCCCCCCCCAAAAAAAGAAAAGAAAAAAACCCCGCAAAGTTATTAATCCAGCAGCTCTGCTCACTCCAGCAGCTGCTTTGGTCTACTCGGGTGCCAGTGGACCGAAGCGCTCCTCCCCCGCATCTCCCTTGTGAGGGGTGTAAGAGAGGCAGAGAGCCAGCGGGGCGAGAGCGGAGCGGCGCTTTTCAGGGGGCCTCTGCAGAGCAGCTGATTGGTCCTGTATGAGCTCCAAAGCTTTCTCTCAGCGAAACACCATCTATGCGTGACGTAAACCAGAGCAGAAGTGACACACGATCGGAATGAACCGTTTACATGTACCACGATTGGATAAAGGATCGGTATAACCCACCTATCTCGATCGGAAAGAAATTTTGATCCGAACGAGTCTGATCGGGGCAGACTATTCCGAACGGCGCGTTTACATAACGCATTTTCTTTCCGATCAGGCGTTCTTTCCGATTCCTTTTGCCCATGTAAACGCAGACAGTGGAGCCAACATAGTTGCTGCCCTGCGCAGATACACCAGGCTGAACTGTAACGCGCACATCCTGAACGTCACGCTATCAGGTGCATTTGCGCCAGACGTGTTGGCTGAAAGTACTGAGCTGTCCGAACTGTTGACCAGTGCAAAAAAACTGGTGAAATATTTCAAACATTCAGGTCTTCAAAACAGCTTAAAAAAATCCCTTAAGCAATCCATCGAGACACGATGGAATTCAAATGATGAAATGCTGGATTCCATACTGCAACAGCATCAGGAGATCTCCACATTACTGCTTAGAAATGACCAGTATGAAAGAGTTGCACAGACCAATGCAAACACGTTAAAAACAGTAGTTGAGTTCCTTAAATTATTCAAGGAAGCTACGAATGACTTAGAGTCCGACAACTCCACTCCCAGCGCATCACTTCCACTGCCGTGGTCCGTGAAACTCATTGAACACTGCCAAGCAGCAACGCTCGAGCCCTTGCTCTCTGGAGTCGCCAAACTATGTGCCTCACGTCTGGAAGAACTGATGGGTACCAGTGACACATCTTCATCACCTCTCCACATGATGTACAGAACTGTAACTCTCCTTACTCCTAAAATGCGAATGCTACGGATGCTGCCTCCAGATGAAAAAGATGAAGTGGTTAAAGGTAGGCTATATGTAACCGATTACAGACATAAACTAAACACAGTGCAATGACAATAGAATAAGTGAAAAGCTGTTTAAAAAAAAAGAACCACAGATAAAAGACAATGAATAAATAAAAAATCTAATGAGCCATTTTCAAAATACATATTCATTTTTATATTAATCAAATCCTATCCAAAGGTGCAAAGGAAATGATCCAGAAGATGAAGTTTCACCTGGACCCAGCCACAGCAGAGGATGAGCCACCAGCCAAAAAGCAAAGCACAGACCGTTTTGCAGACTGGGAAGACGATGCGTCCGTTGCTTCAGTGCCAAAGCCGATGGATGAGGAAATGGCTGAATATCTCAGCTCCCGGCTCTCTGATTACCCAGACCCAGACAGCGTGCTTCAATGGTGGAAGTTCAACAAAGAGCGCTTCCCAGCGCTCTCAAAGCTGGCACGTTTCATCTTTAGTATCCCCGCATCCAGTGCGCCTTCAGAGCAGGCCTTTAGTGTCTGTGGGCGCATCTTGGAAGAGAGACGCACGGGATTGGGACCGCAGTCGATCAGCAACATTCTCTTCCTCCACAGCAATATTGCAAAGTGATTCATTTGATAAATTCATTAGTTAACGTTGTTTATTTTATGTTATTTATGAGTGTTCCTCGTTGCCAAGAGGCGTGATGATGCCAGTATTATTGAGCAGGCTGCCTAAGTTTGAATGTTTTTATTCTCATTTGTATTTTTCAAACAGAATTCCTGCGACATTTGGCTAATATTTGTAAAACTGCTGTTTTTCATGCAGCCTAATTCATCATATTATGTATATTTTTTTGTAAAGCAGTCTATTTTTATGTTCAAATTTTTGGTTAAAAATGGAATTATATTTGAATGTATTGTGTGTTTGTCTTTTTTTTTTTTACATGCTGGCCAGGGACACGAAACCAACAACTCAAAAAACCTCCTTTCATTCATTTGGACTTTGTCTGTGGAGCTTAAAGACTACGACGGAGTTTTCAGGCCACCAAAAAAAAAAAAAAAAAAAAGTCATAAATTTACGACTTAAAATCTCAAAAATTTACGAGAAAAAAAGTCGTAGATTAACAAGGAGAAACCACCAAAGTTGTCCGTTTATCGGAGCCTAGCTTGAAGATGAAATATGTGGAGGCTTTTGTGAAGCTTTATTTCCGGATTATAGGTTTAAAACAAAGAGATTCTGAACCTTTTGGTGACTCAAAATCAGATTATTTTCAGTGGAGCCAGCTTTCCGGGGTTCGGTGCCTGTAAAGCGGAGTTTCATCTGTAAAATCAGGAGCTCAGAGACACGTTTGGGTGCAGAGGATCACTGCAGCCTTTATTCTCCTTTTCATTCACACCCTGAAGTTCATCTGTCACCTTATGCCATGAACCTGTCATCCCAACACCAATGAGGAAGTAAACAGTGTTACATACAACCGCTTCTGCAGATGAAGCGTCCCATTTCAACATAAAACAATAAAGAGGAATGAAAATAGCCTGTTATATTAGCATTACAACGTTGAAAATGCCAGAAAAAAGTGCTCCTCCTCGGATGGAAACGTCACACAAACGTAGAGATCTGGTCTTTGGCGGAGGAAGAAAGGATTCAGGTGGACAGCAGCAGGAATACCGACGATGGCTTCATCCGCGGCGTTCACCTGCTGCTCTGCATGCTCACTTCCACTTTAATCTCGTAAATTTATGAGTTTTTATCTCCTAAATTTACGAGATAGAATCTTTTTTTTTGGTGGCCCTAAAACTCCGTCGTACTGTTAAAGCATTACAATGTTTTTTTTCCTCCATAAATTCAAATGACTTTGCCCTGCATCTTTACCAGCTGGTTCAGCGCTTCAGGCCGTCTGTCTGCGCGCAGACACACGCGCAGACACACGCACACACGGGGGACAGTTTCTAAAGACTGTCACATTTTATAGCAAGAAGCAGAATCCCATCCCTCTGAGTTTTGCGGTGCAGGCGGGACTATAATGCATACGTTGCGGGAGCGGGCGGGATTGGTCAGAAATTTGGCGGGTGCGGGCGGGGGCGGGATGAAGAAAATAGTCCCGTGCAGGGCTCTAGTGTGTATTTGCTTTGTGTGCTGCTAACCTTGCAGTGTGTGTGTCTAATATGGAAGTTAAAATTGTGGGGCGGACCAGTGAAAGATGCCCCCCTCCACCAGACCACCCCCACAAGGCCCTAGATGAATCAAGGTGTCTAATATGTGAAATGGAAGGCAGCCGCCGACGGGACTCCAAAGAGAGACACCCCCAGTGATCCCCGCCAGCATGTCCCACCCATCCAGTTCCCGGAGCCCTATGTGCCAGTGTGCAACATTTGTTTGGGTGGGAGCGGGGAGGAGCAGGCGGATGGACACTCAGTCTTACTGAGGACTTTTTCAGGTTTCCAGAAAGTCTATGTTGAGATCAGAAACAGGAAGAACTCAGAGAAATGTGTAAAAAAACATATGCCAGTGAAAGGCTGAAAGCCGTGTACGTGTGTGTGTGCGTTCTGACCTTTTGTGGCGACTTCCTGCAGCGGTGTTTGAGAACTGCTTTTCCTCCTGAAGTTCTCCATCACTGCCTGACGCAGCAGCAGCCAGAAGGTCAGGACAAACAGCAGCTGCAGAGACAGGAAATGCTGAGCTTCAAGAAACCACTGATCCTCAGGAGCAGAACAGAACCTGGGGGCGGTGTCTGAAACTGTCTGAAATGTGTGCCTTAACAAGGGTCAGACGAACCAGAGATCTTCTCAATCACTGCAGCTGCTGGGTTCCTGCTCAGATCTTACCATTGCTCCAAGTCTCAGGCAAGGGTACTGGGCCTTGTCCAGTCCTAACTGCCTCAGACTCATGGTGCCTACACTGGTGGGGAGTTCTGGGTGAAGCTCCATGGCCCAGATGTACTGCAGACAGCACAGAACCAGACCGTAGAGAAGGATGAAGGGGGAGCACAGCGTGGCTGCATGTCGTCTGCAACCAAAGAAACAACCAGATGAAGTAACAGAACCGGGATCAGTCCATGTGAGAGCTTCTCCCAGAACATGCAAGATCCCAGATGAACACAGAAGAACATAACAGGAATACCAAGGAACAGAGAACTAACTGAAACTGCAGGACCGTCCAAAAAAACATGTTTGAACGTTCCTGCAGCCTTCAATGTGATCTGACGTTCTACAGCTTTTGAAAATCGTTTCCTGTCCGTCATTCTCAGGCTGTTCCACTGAGTGGAGCCACTTCAGAGGAACTGGGAAAACCAGAGGCTCCGCTGAGTCTGCTTGTAGATAAAAATAAATGATGGACCAGATCACCTGCAGTGGAGCAGCCCAGCTTTTATCTGTGATTTATTTTAGAGATACTCTGGATCAGATCCTGAACCCAAAACCTCCAAAGTACTGACAGAAATACTGGCTCTGCCCTTCAGACCGAAGCTCCAGTTTCCTGCTTCAGCTGAACCAAGTATCAGAGCTGTAGGTGAAGCTACAAGGAGCCTTTCTCAGACATGAACTCCCAAGACAACCCTCTGACTGCAAGACTAACAAATGCTCGGCACCTGGCCCGCAGGATCCAGATGAGGCAGGCCCACAGCAGCAGCACAAAGGTCAGCCAGCTGTGGTATGTGATGCTCCAGACCTGCAGAACACACCAGAACCGAGCATGGCAGTGAGGTGCAGCCAATGTCAAGGCAGCAACCATGCAGAGCTGTCTCTGTTTCCTGCTCACCATCATGGCGATCAGGGCGCTCACGTAACTCTGCTGCATCACCACCTTTCCCAGCAGGAAGAACGGACTTTCACCGGACGCTCCTCCATGGACCCCTGCAGAACCGAGGAGAGCTGGAGTCAGCTGAGTCTGAGAACCGGATCATCTGTTTGCCACTTAAGGCAGACGGTGTGGGTTCTGGTTCAACTTGGACCGTTTTATTGGCTGGATTTTTTGTATTGAATAGATGTATGTGTTGGAGTCTGTGGCCTCCACAAAATGGGTGAAGTGTGTTTAAACAATGCTGGAATGCTCAGTACCTGGATCTGCCTGGTTCTCCACAGCACCTGCTCCGCTGTCTGTTACCGTGGTAACAAGCATGATCTAAAAGGGAGCAGATCAAATTCCCAACACGTTATGAGTCCAGGAGAAGCATCAGTCTCTGTATTTGCTGATCTTCGTTCATCTCCATGTGAACTGGGCCAGTTCTCTTTCAGTTTGATCTCCAGAAAGCATGAAGGTCAGCAGGTCTGTAGACCCTCAACAGCAGGGGTGCTCACACTTTTTTAGCATGCGAGCTACTTTTGAGACAACACGCTCCAAAAGATAATGCTATTTTTACGTACTAATCATTCCAAAGCTACACAGTGAAAGTACACAAATCTTTGTGAGGAGAAAGCTTTGTCGTGTGAATTCATTTTATTTTGTTGTTCTACTGAGGGCTGCACGGTGGCGCAGTGGTTAGCGCTCTTGCCTCACAGCAAGAAGGCCTCCCGGCTGGGGGACATGAAAAACAACATCAATGGGGGGGACCTTTCTGTGTGGAGTTTGCACACAGTGCATGCATGGGTTTTCTCCGGGGTTTCCGGCTTCCTCCCACTGTCCAAAACATGCTTCATAGGTTAATTGGCAACTCTAAATTGTCCCTAGGTGTGAGTGTGAGAGTGAATGGCTGTGTGATTGTTGAAATTCTTCCCTGCAACAGACTAGCGACCTGTTCAGGGTGTCCCCTGCCTTCGCTCATGAGTGGCCGGGATAGGCTCCGGCAGCCCCGTGACCCCGAAAGGGAAAAAAGCGGATAAGAAAATGAATGAATGTTCTACTGAGGAACAGAAAGACTACGAAAACAGCAGCGACCATGGCAACCATGCTAAAAACCATGTCATTGGGGAGATGGCCTTTCTAAAGCGCGGCTGCCCCTGCTCCGTGGACAGGGCTTGAGAACAGGGCCCCTGTGGACCACCCTGCTGGGCTTGGATCCCTCGGGTGGGAACCCTGGACCCGGCTGCGGGTGCCGTGGCAGGACGGCTGGGTCAGACAGGGTGTCTCGGTCTAGGCCCCGGGGGAGAAGGTATACGGTCCTCAATAAACACTCCTGCAGGCCAGAGTGGTCCGCCGCTGGGGTCGGACGCACACCGGGGCGGCAGTCTTTTAGATGGTAGAAGGAATGTGAGCTCGCTGTAGTTAAACACGCACGTGCAGTGACGGATGTTTCAGAAGATGTTCTGCATGTCAATCAAATGAAGTACTTCAGGATGAGGAGGATTATTCATGATATATTTATTTTAAAAATATTTATTTGTTTATTTATGTTTAATGGCCTTCGATCTGCCCACACGTCCTCCAATGTCATGAGCACCCCTGCTCAACAGGCTTGGCAGCTGCACCAAAGACGATTCTCTGACGTTTCTCTGACCAGCTGCTGAGGTTTCAGAAAGTCCTCAGATCAGCAGAACGCTGACTGGGTCTCTGACAGAGTGCCTACCTGAGAGTCGTCTTCGCCATCGTCTCTCTGGAGATTCCATGACTTCAGCTCCACCAGCTCCTCCTTCGGCTTCCTACTTCCTCCATGCTCCGCCTGCACATGAAACCACCAGCTGTGACAGAAGAAAAGCAGCTGTTCTGCTGCCCTCTGGCTTTGAGAATGAATGGACAAAGCATTTTGGATAAGAGGTGAAACATCTTCAACTTTAAAAAACAAGTCCAGAGGACAACCTTTAAACCTACTACTATGCAATAAAAGCTCCATCACAGAATGAACTTACATACGTTCCTCAGGCCCCGTCTCATTATGTAACAGAAGATGAAATAAACCAAAAGCATAAACTTATTTTTCATGTTAATGGCTGTGAAGTTCTCAAAAATATTGATGGTATTTTGTTGTGATGTTTCCAATCCTGTTGCTGTAGGTCTGACAAACCACAAATGCAGTACTTCTGGTTTCAAACAAACATAGCTGCAATACTATTTCAATGATGACCTATGACCTATTTCCTTTGTGCAATATTGTTATGAAAGCACTTTTCTGAGTTAATGCCGAAATATGTTTAAAAAAGTGATTTGACCTGCTGTTTGAGAATTAAATAGCAGATCTATTGGACATGTTTCTGCATTCTAGTTGGTGACGGTACAGTTGTTAAGGAGAACATTTGGAAATGGCCCTTCATGTCATAAACACTGCTGACTCCTGGTCTAGAAGAACCCTGATGCTAACAGGAAGGTGGGTAAATACCTGCTTAGGCGTGTGGCTGCCTGATCTGAGGACAGCAACCACGGTCACATAGAGGAGCAGCAGGATTCCCGGGTTCACATAAACGGGCCAATCATGGTTGGTGTTGAGGATGAGTTCATCAGGCAGCGAACAGTTTCCTGGCACAATGAAGTCCTTCAGACCGAAGAGCCTGGACAGACACAAGGACTGTTCTTAGCCTGACCTGATCAGCCCCTCATACCCCCAAACTAACATCGGTGGTGCAACAAAAATAATAATTTTTCTTTGTAATATCTTTTCTTTGCTGCAAGTTATTCAAGTTATAAACTGACCAATCAGATGCCTAAATTAAAGCATGTGGTCTCAGTCAAACCTTTGATTGACAGATTCTCCGAGCCCCTTTTCAAGTGGTAGGGATGTGGACCAATATGGTATGTCCCGATTGAGAGAGCCATTGAAATGTTGACTCAGACCAATTGACACGGACCAATCACAGCTCACTGATGACTTCTGGTTCCAACATGGTGGCGGCCGCAACAAACAAACATGGCGACTGAATTGACTTCTTTTAGCTGGAAGGTTTTCTAAGGGTGGCGTCACACTGACTCAGTCCAGTTCTCTGATACAGTCAATGTTCTTGAGTCGTCGTCTTTTGATTTTTTTTTGTTTTGTTGAAAATGTTTCGAGTAAAAATGTTTTACCCAAAGCCTGAGAATGAGCATTGAAGTCTGAAGTTTTACTTACATGTAACTATTGGTACAATTTGTTCCTCATTTTTTGGTTCAAGTTCAAAATTCTTCTAATCCAGATCCTCCCTGAGATTATTTACACCCGTAAACCATAATTAATCACCCATCATTTATTACTTCACGTTTTAATTGAGAATCCAAGTATGACAGATTTTTTTGATAGTATGACATCCACCATTGTTGCTGTCGAGCAGAGCAAAACATAAAATAACCCACACATAAACTGCCCAATCTGACAGCACTGCCCATGAGGAATGAGCCACTCTTGCATCAAATGCGGGTGTGTCTTGTAGTGAGTCACCTGCTCACCTGGCCCACAGACTGTGAGGGGGGAAGAGCGCCTGGGCCAGCAGACTCTGGTACAGGTACAGGCAGACGATGTGACCAGCAGCGAAGAAGCCAACCATCACACACAGAGCACTGAAGCCGAGCTGGCTGATAGGGAGGTGACACGCCCACCACGTGCACACGCCCAGGAAGAACAGGAAGTAAAAGGCAGAGAAACCAGAGGGCAGAGTGATGCCTGGGAAAAGGAGAGAAAACATGGAATTTGTTCAACTTGAAAACAAAAACCTCACGAGTTCAGGAAATGATCAATTCCCAAAAGGTCATGTTGGTCCTGACTCTTTCACTGGAGCAGAGTACCAAGTAAAAGTGAGATGATAGGTGGAGGGAAATGAGGGCGGGTCTGAACGAATGTAAACGCTCATCTGAGCAAACAAACACGCGTCTGAGCAAACGTAAACGCGCGTCTGAACAAACGTAAACGCGCGTCTGAACAAACGTAAACGCGCGTCTGAACAAACGTAAACGCGCGTCTGAACAAACGTAAACGCGTGTCTGAACAAACGTAAACGCGTGTCTGAACAAACGTAAACGCGTGTCTGAACAAACGTAAACGCGCGTCTGAACAAACGTAAACGCGTGTCTGAACAAACGTAAACGCGTGTCTGAGCGGACGTGAACGGCTGAGCCAACGTTAACGCGCGTCTGAACGAACGTGAACACACGTCTGAGCAAACGTAAACGCGCGTCTCAGCAAACGTAAACGCGCGTCTGAGCGAACGTAAACGCGCGTCTGAGCAAACTTGAAATGCGCGTCTGAGCGAACGTGAACGACTGTATGAGGCAACGTTAACGCGCGTCTGAGCAAACTTGAACGCGGGTCTGAACGAACGTAAACGCGCGTCTCAGCAAATGTAAACAGGCGTTTCAGCAAACATAAACGCGTGTGTCTGAACGAACGTAAACGTGCGTCTGAACGAACGTAAACGCGCGTCTGAGCAAACTTGAACGCGCGTCTAAGCGGACGTGAACGACTGTCTGAGCCAACGTTAACGCGCGTCTGAACGAACGTAAACGTGCGTCTGAACAAACGTAAACGCGCGTCTGAGCAAACTTGAACGCGCGTCTAAGCGGACGTGAACGACTGTCTGAGCCAACGTTAACGTGTGTCTGAACGAACGTAAACGCGCGTCTCAGAAAACGTAAACGCGCGTCTGAATGAACGTGAATGCGCAAATGTGAACACGGGTCTGAGCAAACATATATGCGCGTCTGAGCAAACGTGAACGCGCGTCTGAGCGGACGTGAACGACTGTCTGAGCCAACGTTAACGTGTGTCTGAACGAACGTAAACGCGCGTCTGAACGAACGTGAACACACGTCTGAGCAAACGTAAACGCGCGTCTGAGCGAACGTAAACGCGCGTCTGAGCAAACTTGAAATGCGCGTCTGAGCGAACGTGAACGACTGTATGAGGCAACGTTAACGCGCGTCTGAGCAAACTTGAACGCGCGTCTGAACGAACGTAAACGCGCGTCTCAGCAAATGTAAACAGGCGTTTCAGCAAACATAAACGCGTGTGTCTGAACGAACGTAAACGTGCGTCTGAACGAACGTAAACGCGCGTCTGAGCAAACTTGAACGCGCGTCTAAGCGGACGTGAACGACTGTCTGAGCCAACGTTAACGCGCGTCTGAACGAACGTAAACGTGCGTCTGAACAAACGTAAACGCGCGTCTGAGCAAACTTGAACGCGCGTCTAAGCGGACGTGAACGACTGTCTGAGCCAACGTTAACGTGTGTCTGAACGAACGTAAACGCGCGTCTCAGAAAACGTAAACGCGCGTCTGAATGAACGTGAATGCGCAAATGTGAACACGGGTCTGAGCAAACATATATGCGCGTCTGAGCAAACGTGAACGCGCGTCTGAGCGGACGTGAACGACTGTCTGAGCCAACGTTAACGTGTGTCTGAACGAACGTAAACGCGCGTCTGAACGAACGTGAACGCGCGTCTGAGCAAACTTGAACGCGCGTCTGAGCGGACGTGAACGACTGTCTGAGCCAACGTTAACGTGTGTCTGAACGAACGTAAACGCGCGTCTGAACGAACTTGAACGCTCAAATGTGAATACGCGTCTGAGCAAACGTAAATGCGCGTCTGAGCAAACTTGAACGCCCGTCTAAGCGGACGTGAACGACTGTATGAGGCAATGTAAACGCGCGTCTGAGCCAACGTTAACGCGCGTCTGAACGAACGTAAACGCGCGTCTCAGCAAACGTAAACGCGTGTCTGAGCAAACTTGAATGCGCGTCTGACGGACGTGAACGACTGTATGAGGCAACGTTAACGCGCGTCTGAGGCAACGTTAACGCGCGTCTGACCGAACGTAAACGCGCGTCTGAGCAAACAAACGCGCGTCTGAGCAAACAAACGCGCGTCTGAGCAAACGTGAACGCGCGTCTGAACGAATGTGAACGCGCGTCTAAGCAAACTTGAACGCGCGTCTGAGCAAACGTGAACGACTGTCTGAGCAAACGTTAACGGGCATCTGATCAAACGTGAACGTGCGTATGAACGAACGTGAACGCGCAAACGTGAACACGCAAACGTGAACACGCGTCTGAGCAAACGCAAATGTACGTCTAAGCAAATGTAAACGTGCGTCTCAGCAAACATAAACGGGCGTCTGAGCGAACGTAAACGTGGTCTGAGCAAACCTGAATGCGCGTCTGAGCGGACGTGAACGACTGTCTGAGGCAACATCAACGCGCGTCTAAGCAAACTTGAACGCGCGTCTAAGCGGACGTGAACGACTGAGCCAACGTTAACGTGTGTCTGAACGAACGTAAACACACGTCTGAACGAACGTAAAACGCGCTTATGAAAGAACGTAAACGCGCGTCTGAACGAACGTAAACGCGCGTCTGAACGAATGTAAACGCGCGTCTGAGCGGACGTAAACGACTGAGCCAACGTTAACGCGCGTCTGAACGAACGTGAACACGCAAACGTGAACACCCGTCTGAGCAAACGTAAATGCGCGTCTAAGCAAACTTGAACGCGCGTCTGAACGAACGTAAACGCGCGTCTCAGCAAACTTGAACGTGCGTCTGAGCGGACGTGAACGACTGTCTGAGCCAACGTTAACGTGTGTCTGAACGAACGTAAACGCGCGTCTCAGCAAACGTAAACGCGCGTCTGAATGAACGTGAATGCGCAAATGTGAACACGCGTCTGAGCAAACATATATGCGCGTCTGAGCAAACTTGAACGCGCGTCTGAGCGGACGTGAACGACTGTCTGAGCCAACGTTAACGTGTGTCTGAACGAACGTAAACGCGCGTCTCAGCAAACGTAAACGCGCGTCTGAATGAACGTGAATGCGCAAATGTGAACACGCGTCTGAGCAAACATATATGCGCGTCTGAGCAAACTTGAACGCGCGTCTGAGCGGACGTGAACGACTGTCTAAGCAAACTTGAACGCGCGTCTGAACGAACGTAAACGCGCGTCTCAGCAAACTTGAACGCGCGTCTGAGCGGACGTGAACGACTGTCTGAGCCAACGTTAACGTGTGTCTGAACGAACGTAAACGCGCGTCTGAACGAACGTGAACGCGCGTCTGAGCAAACTTGAACGCGCGTCTGAGCGGACGTAAACGACTGAGCCAACGTTAACGCGCGTCTGAACGAACGTGAACACGCAAACGTGAACACCCGTCTGAGCAAACGTAAATGCGCGTCTAAGCAAACTTGAACGCGCGTCTGAACGAACGTAAACGCGCGTCTCAGCAAACTTGAACGCGCGTCTGAGCGGACGTGAACGACTGTCTGAGCCAACGTTAACGTGTGTCTGAACGAACGTAAACGCTCGTCTGAACGAACGTGAACGCGCGTCTGAGCAAACTTGAACGCGCGTCTGAGCGGACGTGAACGACTGTCTGAGCCAACGTTAACGTGTGTCTGAACGAACGTAAACGCGCGTCTGAACGAACGTGAACGCGCGTCTGAGCGGACGTAAACGACTGAGCCAACGTTAACGCGCGTCTGAACGAACGTGAACGCGCAAATGTGAACACGCGTCTGAGCAAACGTAAATGCGCGTCTGAGCAAACTTGAACGCCCGTCTGAGCGGACGTGAACGACTGTATGAGGCAACGTAAACGCGCGTCTGAACGAACGTAAACGCGCGTCTGAACGAACGTAAACGCGCGTCTCAGCAAACGTAAACGCGCGTCTGAGCAAACTTGAACGCGCGCCTGAGCAAACGTGAACGACTGTCTGAGCCAACGTTAACGGGCATCTGATCAAACGTGAACGCGCGTATGAACGAACGTGAACGCGCAAACGTGAACACGCAAACGTGAACACGCAAATGCACGTCTAAGCAAATGTAAACGTGCGTCTCAGCAAACATAAACGCGCGTCTGAGCGAACGTAAACGTAGTCTGAGCAAACCTGAATGCGCGTCTGAGCGGACGTGAACGACTGTCTGAGGCAACGTCAACGCGCGTCTAAGCAAACTTGAACGCGCGTCTAAGCGGACGTGAACGACTGAGCCAACGTTAACGTGTGTCTGAACGAACGTAAACACACGTCTGAACGAACGTAAAACGCGCTTATGAAAGAACGTAAACGCGCGTCTGAACGAATGTAAACGCGCGTCTGAGCGGACGTAAACGACTGAGCCAACGTTAACGCGCGTCTGAACGAACGTGAACTCGCAAACGTGAACACCCGTCTGAACGAACGTAAACGCGCGTCTCAGCAAATGTAAACACGCGTCTCAGCAAACGTAAACGCGCGTCTCAGCAAACGTAAACGCGCGTCTGAGCAAACGTGAACGCGCGTCTGAACGAATGTGAACGCGCGTCTGAACGAATGTGAACGCGTGTCTAAGCAAACTTGAACGCGCGTCTGAGCGGACGTGAACGACTGTCTGAGCCAATGTTAACGCGCGTCTGAACGAACGTAAACGCGCGTCTCAGCAAACATAAACGCGCGTCTGAGCAAACGTAATGGTATTTTGTTATGATGTATCCAATCCTGTTGCTGTAGGTCTGACAAACCACAAATGCAGTACTTTTGGTTACAAACAAACAGCTTTAATCAAATCTTCAATGTCTCTTACATCTTATTTCAATCAAACTGTAATGAGATTTTCCTTGTATTCCATATTGCTAAAATAATCTGATGAATATATTCTTAATAACAGACTGTATTCCATATTTTAAGGTTACAGTAATAAACTCATCCCCTAAAGTCTACCCATCTGAGCAGAGCAGCCGGACTCGTAGCTTCGTGTCTGCAGACAGGGGAGGGTGCTTTGTTACAGTGTGCGCTCTGGAGAAGTTTTGGTCCGTCCGGCCGTTCTGCTTGAACGAGCTGCTGGACTCAGGAGAACCGAGCAGAGGAGCGGCTTTGGGACGGTGTGTGAGCTAATGGAGGCGGCTTTTCAAAGCAGAAATGCCGCGCAGTCCAGAGAAACCGTGTAAACAATCATGGATCATGAATTTGTGCTTCCAGTTGTCCAAAATATAGGCTGATGTTAATCCCACATAATAATTCCCACGTTCAGCCAAATGCAGATTACGGCATTGACTGCACAGACTTTAAGTTCATCCAAGGCTAAATGTTGTTGTTGACACGTATTAGCCTAACCATAACCCTCCTTCTGGCTCCGTTCCACCAAGAAAAAAAGGCACTGATTTTTAAAAAACTATGAGTGAACAGGCGCTTCATAATAATCATAGCAATAATATAATCTCCTTGCAGCTTTGTTTGTTTACAACAGAACTCAATACTTCTTCATCTCTGTTCATTTCTGGCATTCTAGAGAGTTCTGCGTATGTCCAAATGATTCATTCCGACCTAAAATGTGGCGTTTGTAAACGTTTGTTATAATCAGATAAAGGTTTTCTGGGTCCATGCACACAGTTCTATTCTAATCCGATCTTTGAGCCGATCAAAAATAATTTGCAGATGGAACCAAAGCTAATGATCTTCTAATGGCTACAGACGGTGGACTTGTATCCATACTTGTTCTTTTGGACCTCAGAGCTGCATCTGAACAGTTTTTACCTGCCAGACCCAGCAGACCCACAGCCAGGATCCTCCCTAGGTCTTGAAGAACTTTCCAGGCTGTGGCCTTCAGGTGTTCAGCCAGCTGCATGGCTCTAGTTGCAGTGAAAACTTCTTCAGGGTCAGCGTTCTGGGAATCCTCCTCTTGATCTTCTTCGCCTGATGTTTCTTCCTCCTCAGTCGGTTGTTCTGCAGAATCATCGTCTATCTGTGGTTTGAAGGAAGAACAGCATTGGTGGGATTTCCCTCCATTGTCTTCACTTTGAAGCATCTGGATTCCAGAGTTCTTTCATCTTGGTTCACCCACATGTCTATTCAGAGAACACACAACAACGCTGAAGTTGGCTTCCCATTCACAGCTTCCGATTGGCAAGGCCACTAAAGCTGTGCTTCTCAATTATTTTTTGCTAGCCCCCCCCTAGGAAAAAGAAAATGTTTCGGCCTCTGTCCGTGTTATTTCTGGGTTTGGAGAATGATCCCCAGCAGGCCGTGTCTCTGCTGTGTCATGGCCTTTGGCTTGGTCTGGGATTTGACCTCTTAACCTACCAATCTCAAGGGACTCAAGGGAAGTTTGAGGTCGCATGGGGGTCCCACCCAGAAAAATAAAAGACTTTAAAATGGAATTGTTTTAAACTCCTTCTCTTGTGGGCTCGCTTTTATAAAATGCAGCTCTAAAATAGACCATCAGCATGAATGAGCTGCATCTCTGAAGGCTGAGGTCAAACCTGCACAGAAACCTCTGCAGTTTGCATTCATTTGTATTCACAGCTTTTTTAAAGAAGACCTGAAGGGATGCCCGCCCGACCATTAAAGTTTAACACCAGTGTGGTCATTTCATGGTTCTTGCTTATATCTAACTGCTTTAGAGTCCTCAGGACAGAATGAGCGTGAGGCGACGGTCCGGCCACGCTGAGGGTAAAGTAGGCCTGATAATAGCTTTATAGCGCTTCACATAAATAAATGGTGGATTATTTATGCTCAAAACAAACCTGTTTCATCTTTCCTCACATGGGCATTTGTTTATTTTTTACAAAAGGGAGAAACGGGTTCAAGTGTGACAGCGAGGCAATGTGTAAAACTGACATTTATGTTTTTAAAAACACAAGAGGAGGACAGTGAAAATAAAGAAAAGAAGATGATGATTTGAACAAGAATGTGGGAAAACATTGTTTATAATGTACAAAAAGCTGCATTTAGTTAAAGCAGAGCCGGTTCTCTTTGAGGTTCTGTGTGTTGAAGCTCAAAACCCTTCATGAGCAGAGTTCCTGCTGCAACATCTCTAGAAATCCTGTTGCTGCCTCTTGTGAAAATATACAAGTGATGATTTTAAGCTTGAAGATAAAACCATTCAACCATTTTGTGAACCCACTTAATTCCTGTTGGGATGACAGGGTTGCTGGAGCCTGTCCCAGCTCCTGATGAGCAAAGACAGAGTACACCCTGAACAGGGCTCCAGTTTGTTACAGGGCCACACAACCACACCTGCATGCACACCTAGGGACAATTCAGAATCACCAATCACCAATGAAGCATGCTTTTGGAGACTTTCTCCAGCTTTTCTGGATGGGTTTTTCTGGGACTCCAAGTCCAAAAACAAACAAGAATCAACCGAAATCTTGATTTGTGTTTCATTGAAGACCTTTTTGTAACTTGAGTGCCATAGCAGTGCATCAGCACCCTGACTTACCATTATGATGTTGGCAGCAGCCACCATTTCTCTGTCCCTGACCAGTCTACTGCAGAGGATGACCGTAACCATGGATACCCCACACACAATTACGTCAGGACAAAGGAGGCGTAGCATGTTCCATGGGTCATTCACAGGCAGTCTACAAAGCAGATGCATGTGTGTTACAGCACTAAACAGACATTACTTCATCCACAGCTTTGAATATTTATCTCTGCTTGAGTGTGCGGTGGCGTGTCCTAGAACACAACCTCTGGTGGACCTGGCAGCTGAAGTTCTGGATTGACCCATAAAAGTCCAGAGGCAGCAAGAGACACATAAAGTACTGCAGCTTTAGCTGACACTGGAACTAAAACGCAGAGGTGGGAGGAGTTTAATTGGACAGGGGATGTCATCAGGTAATGATAGCAAAATATTCTCAATCCCACAAAGACTTCAGCTGAGGAAGAAGGAAGCAGTACCTTTGGATTTCTAAACTGTAGTGTTACTTTTCATCTTCAAAAGGGGGTCAGAGGAGAGAGAAAAGATTCATTGCACATCCTAAAATGCTGAAGAGATCTGATCTGTTGGCTGACCTGAGAACTCCTTGTTGCTCTCGGTCTGGAAGAGCTGGGGGGGGGGATCTGGGATTTCTTACCATCACTGCTTCCCCTTGAAACCAGAACCCCAGTGCAGACAAAGTAAGAGGTTTGCTGTTTGAATGTCTTAAAGCTCATCACCAAAAGCTCAATTCAAAGCATTGGAAGTTTCAAAATACAGGGTTTGGTTTAGATTTCCGTGAAAGTGTGTTTTTTAAAGACCAAAAGGGGGTTTAACTTCATGGTTCTGTGACATCCATCATGAACGTGCCATCTTCTTATACCGTGTCTGCTTTAAGCACGGACAGATCCCATACGTACCTGGACAGTCCTATGTGCCTGCTTATGGTGTCCCACTGTGAACAGTTATCTCCTAAAGCCTCACTCAGGGGTGGATAGGTGTACAGTACTGTCTGAAAACAGACGTGAGCCAGAACAAACAGCAGACTGGTGCAGAGGACTGCTCTGAGGAAGCAGCCTGTGTGACCTGCAACCCAAAGAGACAGAACATGGAGAAAACCACAGAAGTTCTTTTGAAGTCCATGCCATGTTTGACTTTCTCATGGATCACAACACTGAGCCAGACTAAACAGAGTTCAGGTCATTCAGCAAACACACAAAATATTTTCATTATTCGTAATGAGAAAGATGAATGGATTTGATCTTTAAGGTGTGTGTTAATCTAACAACAGAATTACCACAGAGTCACTGCTCTGCATCAAATGGTTGCAGAGCAGTGACTCTGATCTGTTTACCACATGAAATGTGCATAGTGATCATGACTGGCACATACATCCCACCGACGCCAAAGTTAGCTCTTGGTATCCTACCAGAAGCCATAAACAAAAAGCAGTGAGCCCACCATGACACGGTGCACATCACAGGCACAGCTAAAAAAACTACTAATACTTCCACACTTCCAACCTGAAGAGACAACCTCTTGATCATAAGTAGCCTATGACCCAAGGACCTAAGGACAGGGATTAAGGAGGCAGAGAGGAATTATGAGTGGAAGATGGGACACCACAGAGCAATCAAGGCAGGTGTGGTAGGGTGTTCAGCAGTTAACCAACTTCAGAGGCAGCTCCGCTGCAGATGGAAGCGACTCAACCTCCCCAGCAGAGGAGCTGAACCACTTTTTTTCTGTTCCAGTCCAACAGCAGCACAGACACATTACCATGTGCTGGTGTTCAAAACCAAAGACCTACGGAAAGCTGTTGGTCCTGATGGGATCCCAAGGAAAGTGCTCAAGTGGTGCACTGATCAAAACTCTTCTCCCTGACACAAGCCTCCATTCCATCAATGGCTGAAATGTTTCATAATCATCCCCCAAACCCAAAGAATCCACCACAGATAGCTTCACTGACTATCCTCCACCACTCTCACACCTGTCATCAGACCCTGAGCTTCGCCCACAAGCTGTCAAACTCAGTCCTAATCACCCCTCCTTCTGCATGTGCAGCATTAATACCCCGCAGGGATGTGTGAAGACTGCTGTCCAGCTCAGATTACCGTCATCTAATTTGCAAGTGGTTCCCGGTGCACAGGGGTTTTACATTTTCAAGGGAAAATTTCATTACTAAAGTCTTAGTAACATGAATCCATACAGGGGTCTGTGGGTTTTTGGGTTGTCCAGGTCTAGGGAGGGTCGTGGACAGGAGTAACTGCATCTTAAGGGGAGCGCAGGTATGTCTTGCAGTTCCCCTGAGGCTTGTGCGGCTACCTCAAGGAACATCCTGAAAATGGAACGTACCATTGAGTGTGGTAGGTGTACTGTGAGGTATTTGTAAGGCTTATGGAAGTTACCCACACTTATGATGTAAGGGTAATACTGTCGAATGGTCTCCTTACGTCACACTCTAGTCGTTAGTGAGGTGCGAGTACTGGCTCATTACTGACTGCTCAGGAATCTTTGTGGTTTCTTTTCTTTTCTCTGTGTGGGTTCAGTGAGCGGTCTATGACCTTGATATTATGTGTGGGCCACCAGTGTGCCCTGACAGGTTTGCCCATTTTTCACCTGCAGACAGCCTGTAAGGGTAGTTGTGACTTAGGCTTACCAAGGACGAGCTTCTGAGATGGTCAACCAACAACCGAGAACTTAACACCATGAAAACAAAGAAAACTGCCCTCAATTTCAGGAAGCACAACGCAGAACCTCTCCAAACACAGACACTAGGTAGAGCATGTCCAGACCTTCAGATTCATTGGCACTGCTCACCTAACCTATTCCAAAACCAGAACAGCATTCTTCAAAGACTGCTAGGACCACAGAAATCCAGCCTGATGGTGACGTTCTACAGTTTTGCAGTGGAAATCTTTCTGCTGTAATAAATATCAGTGTGGTATAGAAACTGAGATACAGCTGAGTAATAGCACATCCCAGAAGATTCTACTGAATGCCTTTGATGATGAACCTCCATGACTACTGCTGCCTCAACAGAGCTCAGAACATCCCAAAGCCAGCTCACACCCCTCTTCCCACCTGTTCATCCTGCTGGCCTCTGGCAGGTTACACAGGTGCATCAGAACCCGGACAGACTCATAAGCAGCTTTCCCCCAGAGCCATAACTTCACTGAACACACATGCCTTCATTTTCAGCAACGCGGCTCTTCCTTTTATGATGACAACACATTGAACATGTCTCTGCAGTGAAATATACTGTGTAATCTGTGAACCTGCTTTTCCCTTTGTCTTTAATTACATTATAGCTTTTTTCTTTAACATGCACCTGGAGTCAAGAGTCCTTGTTTTCAATGTGTGTTGTGTTCAATGACATTATTAACCTTCTATTGTGAATATGTTTCCTGTTTCATGGCATTGTGTAAAACACATAGCGGTGCAACAGAGATGGGATGGCGGCTCTTACCTCGGAGCGAGTATTTGTTGGGGGAGGAGAACCAGGGCAGCAGGAGCAGGAAGATGAGGTAAACCAGGGACAGCAGGTTGAAGCGGAAGATACAGGCTGAAAGACAAACACAGCAGTCAGCCAGCAGGAAGTCTCCTCAGAAACATCTGCAGCGTCTGAGCTTCACAAGAACTGCAGCTCTGACTGATGGACCAATGATACTTCTATAGTCAGTACAACCGTGGAGAGGGGGGCTTTGAAAGAGAAACAGAAGTTTATATTTTATGGGATCATTTAGGGCTGTGTCTCCAGGGTCTCCGGGGTTCCAGCATGAGGCCCAACCCTTCTAGGAGTACCACCAGCCCTAGACTAACTCGGACTTCCGGGTACATTTAGATGCCCCAGACACAGACCAAAGCCCCCCAAGAGGCTCCACACACCACTCCAGGCAGACCACCTGTCTACACCAAAGAGAGTCCAGCTGGGGCCAGGACCAATCCCCCATTCCTAGGAGAAGAGCACCAGCAAAAAGTGGGGGCCCCATCAGAAGAAAAAAAAGTAAGGATAATAATAGTCTAACCAAGGTTTGCTGAGCCAATGATGGAAAAGTTAGAGAGGCCCAGAACAAACGGCAAAGACCTTAGCCTGCCCAACAGGACATGGACAACCCAAAGGTCTGAAGTGATCCCTGGTTCACAGCAGATTTCTGGAATCTCACTCCCCATGAGGAGCGATAACAGCCAGTACTGAAGGGACACAGTCAACACCACTGAACAGCTGGCTGCCCCCACAAAGATGGGGGGTAGGGGACAGAGGATCAGTAAAGACCACCCTCCTTATGTAACATGTGTGTGTTAGTGTGTTGAGGTAAGGAGTGTTGATATAAGGCGTAGTTAAAATGAACCCCTTTGCGCTGTATGCTGCTTATTCCTACGTAGCATATAGTCCAGGAGTCCACTTTGAATAAAAAAACAAAGAAGAATATTTAGATTTAATTGTAAATAAATTCAGACATGAAGAGGTTGATGGGACTTTGAGGAGGGATGGTCACAGCTGGGCTGTCTGTGTGTGTGTGTAAGTGTGTCTGCGTGTGTACATGTGTGTCTGTACATGTGTGTATGTGTCTGCGTGTGTACATGTGTGTCTGTACATGTGTGTATGTGTCTGCGTGTGTACATGTGTCTGTGTGTGTTCATGTGTGTATGTGTCTGTGTGTGTACATGTGTCTGCGTGTGTACATGTGTGTCTGTACATGTGTGTATGTGTCTGTGTGTGTACATGTGTCTGCGTGTGTACATGTGTGTCTGTACATGTGTGTATGTGTCTGTGTGTGTACATGTGTGTGTGTACATGTGTGTCTGTGTGTGTTCATGTGTGTATGTGTCTGTGTGTGTACATGTGTCTGTGTGTGTACATGTGTGTCTGTGTGTGTTCATGTGTGTCTGTACATGTGTGTATGTGTCTGTGTGTGTACATGCGTTTCTGTACATGTGTGTATGTGTCTGTGTGTGTACATGTGTGTGTGTGTACATGTGTGTCTGTGTGTGTACATGTGTGTATGTGTCTGTGTGTGTACATGTGTCTGTGTGTGTACATGTGTGTCTGTGTGTGTACATGCGTGTCTGTGTGTGTTCATGTGTCTGGGTTTCCCCCCCTGCAGTGATGGGACACCTCCCAGTAAATTGGACTTTTTGAGGCAAAGCAGATGTTGATGTGCACAGAGCACGCGCCACACCACGCCCCAGCACGGTGCAAAGTGGTCCCGCCCCCCCAGGCTCAGGAGCTGCACTGTAATAAAATAGCAGGCGTCTGCACGGAGTTGTTTAATGGCCTCAAGAAAAAAATTCCATTGTTCCACAAACATGCTCAAACGCACCTCTGTGTTTCCCTAAATGACCAGATTCTACAAGAAAACCTCCTGGAACCCGAAACTACAGATTCTTTGACAGGCCAGACTGTCAGCAGCTGAACCAGTCAGTACTGAGCAGATCAGCTGCTAGAAAACAGGAGATCATGTTCTTGGCTTCTAAAGAACCACTTAAGTGATGAAATAGATCTGTACTGTGACTTCATCCAACTAATAATAACTTCAGGAGAGGCAGACAGAAATCCAGCAGGTAATCCCAGCCCGAAAGCAGCTATGAAGGTGTGCAAACATCAGCGCCCTTCAGCTGAGCTGCACGCAGACAACTGCTGGAAGAGGAGCTTCCATTCTCCTCTAAAACGAAACACCACACAGTCCAAAAACTGAGCGAAGGTGAGTTTTTGAAAAAAAAAAAAGTCCATGAAGATCTGAATGTGTGTCGCAGCACAAACACGGAAGCTTATCTCCATCCAGCAGTCTAATCATGAAACGACCTCAAACCTGACATCCGTGCACAAAGCTGATAAAGGCTGCAGGGATCAGCTCTGTTCAACAGCTCCTTGGTGTGAGGTCCCTTCATTTCTGTCCATGCCCGCTTCAAAAATAAAACTTCAAGAGGAACTGATGTCTATTGGTTGGATTTAGTGAAATATTATTTGTTGACTTTTGTCGTGAACTCTGCGGCTTTTCTTACAGCAACAGGCAGAGAGCATCTGTTACGTTGATGTGTAAACGCTCAGCGTTCATGCCAGAATTATGATTGGCTTTTTAAAGAGAGGTCATGTGTCTCCAACATCGCAATTTTTTCTTCTTTCCCAAAAAAATCCCGTCTGCTTCCAAAAACCCATCAACAGTTTCCAGGTTCATCTGTCCATCACTCTGGTGAAGCAGAAGGACCCTCCTGCTGCTGCTTCATCACTCTCTGGTGAAGCAGAAGGACCCTCCTCTCCCAGCTTCACACTGACGTCCTGCTGTTTGCAGGAACCCACCAGGAAGCACTCATCTACCCTGGTTCTCCACGTGGATGAGGAGAACACGCGAATGAACCTCAGGAAATGGACGTTGAGGGCAGGAAGAGCAGCTTCACAGCTCAGAGCTGCTGCAGAGCTGCTGCAGAGCTGCTACAGAGCTGCGCACGCACATCAGCGCACGCCCCATCACACTCAGTGTGAGTATTTGTCAGAGAGCTGCGAGCTCCTGCAGGACACTTTGAACTCTGGGCTTCAGTCTGTGGACTGATCTCCACTGTGTTCTCATGAAGCCTCTGCTTTCTGGAGTCTGCAAGAGCACTAAGACAGCACAGCTGATGAAGAAGAGGAGCGTCTGCCTCCTTCGTGCTCAGAGTGGAATCAGGATCTGAGACGAACAAACAATGAATTAGAAATCTAAAAAAAAAGACCTCCCACCAACTGAGCAGGAAGCCAACGACTGGCTCAGTTCATGACTCAGGAGAGCGGTTTGGGACGGTGTGTGAGCTAACGGAGGCGGCTGTTGGATGAACTGTCCTGAGAAACCCTGCAAACAATCATGTGAATTTGTGTTTCCAGTCGGGTCCAGACAAAATAAAAGCTGATGTTAAATAGTTTAAGTTCATCCATGGCTAACTGTTGTTAGCACGTATTAACCGAATCCTAGCCCTTCTTCTGGGTCCGTTCTTTCAATAATAAAGCACTGGCCACACGGATTTAAAAAACTATAAGCAAACATGCACTTAGTAATAACAATAATAAAAGTCTGTTTAGAAGATCACCTCGCTCTATGTCAGAGCTTTGATAACAACAGAACTAGCAATTTCTTCTACAGCGATTGTGCTGTAACTTGTCCAGACCAATCACTATCTGACACGCCATCGGACCAACGTACAGCCAACCAAATACTGTGATGTCATCAGTAGTCGCAGGCACCTGAACACTTATTGCAGGCCGAACAGCTTTGGTACCTACACCGGGATGGATTCATCAATCCCCTTACAAAACGATGGAAGAATGAGGAACTGAACCAGCTGTCCTTTTGTGTGACTGCTAGATGCTTTAATGATGTCTTTTAAATCCATTTTAAAGCTTACATGGCTTAACTTCCTCTTATTTGGATCTGAAAAGTTTTCCGGTCAATGCTGATGTGGTTCTTGGTCAATGCCACAGTGACATTTACACAGGTTTTAAAGTCCCCCTCTAATAAAATTCCTGTATATCATTTATCCTGGCGTTTGTATTATGAAAGTGAACAAATGAAATAAAAATCATTTCATTTCTGAGTATTTCTCCTTTTAAATCTCTGGTTATCAAACTGTCACAGAGACGCTCGGTGTGAATCAATGCACATGAGTCGTTGTGATGTCACAACGGCTCATGTGCATTGCTCAAGCTCCCTGATCTACCAGTCAGTGCAGCGTGCACATCAGCTCAAGGCCAGCAGAAGAGAAGATGGCACATTGCTGCACAGCCCGCATGGATTTTAAGTACATTTAAGGCTGGATTTGGTTGTTGGCCACACATATTTAAAATTAAACGTAAAGTTAAAGTCCCAAATGTGTTCTCCACATCTGTGTTCTCTCTGACCGAGTTTGGAGGCTTGCTGTCAACCCGAGAGGCTAAAAATAAAACCAGGAATAAAATCAGGGGACCTTTTTCATTATTGCCTCCATGAAAGTAAGAAAATGATCATAAAGTTCAGGCTGGCTCCTTATCCTATAGCGGGTCTCTGTCTGAGCGGCAGCTCGCCTCCCGGGAGCCGACGTAGTGATCAGGATCGCTCCAGCTCCATGGACCCTGTGACAGACTGTCCAGGGCGTTCCCGCCTTTGTGATTTGGTTCAGACAGGTAACAAATTGCACCACCCTGCTAAAATCGCGCCTGTGGCTCAAATTGCACCGTTGGACCTCAAATCTTATCTGTTCCGTTGACCCAACATTAAAACTGGCTGCCTCTGCCGCGCGAATAGCGTTCGTTGAACAATGCCCCTTAAGCGTAACCTGTAATCCTAAACAAAGGCCATCCTCTGGGTCAGTGCGGCCAAGAAAAACCTTCAGCACTGATTTGGAAAAAAAAAGGGTGGAGCTTAGCACCAACAACCACGCTGTTGGAAACAGGGGCTTCAGATAAACAGTGTGGCTTTAAGACATTTAGGTTAAAAACTTCATAATCGTAATCAAAACATGGTCGCTGTGCAGTGGTAGGGCAGCCAACCTCTGATCAAAAAGTTGCAGGTTTGATTCCCGTTTTGCCCGCCCATGTTTCAAAGTGTTCTTGGGCAAGACGCTGACCCACCTTGTCTCTGATGGGAGGTTGGTGGTGACTGTAAAGCGCTTTGGGCCTTCAAGGAAGGTAGAAAACCACTTTACAAGTATACACCATTGACTGGGGATGTTTTTATTTAAGAATATTGTGACTTTAATTTGCTGTCATGTCTTCAGTAAATGAAATTCAGTGTTTACATATTCGATTCTGCATCCTTAGCACTGTGTTAGATCTTCTGAGGAGTGTCTGTCCCACAGTTCAGCAGGTTTCACCCCTGCCCCTCTGTTGGAAGGAGCCCCCCTCAGCCAGGGGCATCAGGTAAGCCCAGCCCGGTCCTACAGGAAACCAAACACATCCTCTGAAGAGTTGCAAACATGTTCTCAGTTCCCTTCCTCTGACTCACAACAAAAACACCAAAAAGCTGACGTCAGACGTTTGAGGGGACCTATTGGCATGTCCTTGAACGTACCACTGCATACCGCTGTCCCAGAGCGTGTCCCTGAATGCACCTCTGTGCCTTTGTTTATGAATAGTATTACCTGGATGCCAAAGGAAGGTCTGACCTGAACATCTAAGACAAGGGGGGTCAAGGAGGGCGATCACGTGACACCAGGTGGAGGGAAGGAAATCATCTCAGTACTTTAGGTTACAGACAGTTGGGGAAGGTTACGGACGTGTTCTTCTATTGAACATCAGAACCACGACAGGCGGGTCCAGAGTCTGCTGATCACAAGGACACTGAACCCCTCTGTGGTCCCGGTCCCCCGTGCTGAGTGCAGCAGTCTCTCCTGCGCCTCGGACACGCGCTGGCCCCTTGTGATTGTTACTGGGGTGGGGGCACATCATCAGCCTCTTGGGAGCCCAACCCAGACCAGACCAGGTCATTCGGGGCTCAACCACAGCTCGTGATGACGACACTCACCCCACAGGTAGGCAGGAGTTGAAGCCACCCATCCCCCCGCTCAAAACATCTGCCCCCGTCCCCACAAGTTACCAGAAAGTTTCCTACCTGCCAGCAGCGCGCACGGCAGCAGGCCGCCGAACAGCAGCCACACCGACACCTGGAGCTCCATGCGAGCCCGCGGGTCCAAACCGCAGAGGATCCGCGGGGCGCGCCGACCGTCTTACTGCCTACGTGGACGCTCGCAGAGCCATAAACAACGCAGTACCATGCTGTCCAAAGAAAGTTCGGTTCGGTTTCAGTTCACCAGGAGCGCGAACAAACTTTCTGCAGGGAGGGGCAGGAAAGTGTCAGCGCACGAGGACTGTGTGCGCGCGGGGTGGAAAAAGTGATTCACAGTCATGAGCGCCAATAGAGAAACTATTCTGTTGATGCCCCCCCTCCGTTCCGAACCCGCCCATGTCCCACCCGAACTGCAGCTCCACAAGCCGGGCGCACTGCGCGCTCCCGCCGTAATCACGGCTCCTGCAGAAGCGCGTTACCACCCTCAACTGTAGACCTGGGTTCGAGAGCCTCCACCTGAGGGCTACAGCGCCCCCTCCCGGAGCCAGGGAGAACGAGACACACTTGTTTTGAGAAAGGAAGTGTAAATGTGAAAAAATGCTGGTCCGCCTCCCGGTTCAGGCGAGAAGGGGGCCTGAATAGACAGGAAGTGAACACATTCAGTGTGTCAGGCAGTTCCGTGGGGGGTGGAACCCTCCTGCATGGAAAGATGATGAAGCGGGTGGTTGGATGAAGAGGTTTCTGGAAGCCAGTAAAACGATGGCGGTCTCCGGAGACCCAACAAAGGGCCCCTCCATTCCTCTGTTCCAGTGAGGCTGCTTCAGGGTTAATCCTCAGGTCAGGTTCTCCATTTGTGGTTTTCCTTCAGCAGTGGTGACTGTTGTCTGCAGCTGTTAACACACCGAAACACAGATGGCTGCGAGTCACTGCTGTGTGACACAGGGGGTCTCTGGGGTTCAACAATTCACACTGAACACTGAAGCGTTAAAACCAACGGCCAGGTGTAGGAGTGTGAAGATCAGTCAATTAATCGATGGATACCAAAACATTTTAGACTATTCCATGGTCCCAACCTTGTGAGAACAGTTTGGAGCAGGCCCTTCCTCTTCCAGCATGACTGTGTACCACAAAGTAAGGTCCATAAAGACATGGAGGACAGAGTCTGGTGTGGATGAACTGGGCAGAGTCCTGACCTGAACCCCATGGAACACTCCGCAGAGACGGAGAGCCAGGCCTTCTCCACCAACATCAGTGTGTGACCTCACCAATGCGCTTTTGGAAGAATGCTCAAAAATTCCCATAAAAACACTCCTCAACCTTGTGGACAGCCTTCCCAGAAGAGATGAAGCTGTAATAGCTGCAAAAAGTGGATCCACATCATACTGAACTCTATGAAAAATAAATAAAATAATAAAATATCAATAGCAATTAAAAGGATAAAACAATTAGAAATGAACATAGTAAAACAATAATCATAATAAGCTGCAGCAGAGCTCATGCTGCATTAGCATTCCCGTTTTAAGATGTTTTTCAAAAATGGACAGGGAGGCTGATCTCAACCATTTCCTCCAGTGTTTGAGCAGTGGTTCCAAACACTGACCACACTATTTCTACCAGGGTGGCAATGAGCTCAGGTTTCTGGATTCGCCTTGAATTATCGTAATTTTGTTCTGATAGTTTGTATATTTTGGTTGAAGGCTGTAATTCTTACTGCTTTTCAGTTCAACAGTGAGTAAAACATTTGTCTGTTTTTTATTCCAGGGGGTGGCAGAGGTGACAGAATAGAGGTGAATGGGCGTCTTTAGTTTATCCTACATAAAAATCATAATCCCTTCTGGTCAACTGCATTCTTTAACATATCTAAGACATTAGTCCATGGATTAAAGACAAATGAAATTCTGTCCATTAGCACTTATAATTACTTTTGTCCTGTTGTCATTGCACTTGCAGTAATCGTGAAATGAAGAAACTCCATGTAAAAGGGCACATCTGGGCACATCCGCAGTGTCCCTGGTCACGTCAACTCTTTCTAAAGTTGGGCCTTAAATGAAGCAACTTTAGAAACAGTTGACGTGACCATTGCCACCCTGGTAGAAATAGTGTGGTCAGTGTTTGGAACCACTGCTCAAACACTGGAGGAAATGGTTGAGATCATCCTCCCTGTCCATTTTTGAAAAACATCTTAAAACAGGAATGCTAATGCAGCATGAGCTCTGCTGCTGCTCCTTATTATTATTGTTTTACTATGTCCATTTCTAATAGTTTTATCCTTTTAATTGCTATTTTAATGTAGTTAGTTTTAATGTAAAGAGCCTTGTTTGACTGCGGTCTAGTTAGGCTTTATATAGATAAAGTGATTGCTAATATTTTACTTCACAGTTATGCAGACGACACTCAGCTTTCTGCAGCTCTGTCCTGTCTCTGCTGCCCGGAGCAGCTGAACTCCTGGATGCAGACAAACACTCAACGTCCTTCTTGATTTAGATATCCAGTAAGAAAAAGTGAAGGCAATTGAAGAGGTTATCTTTGGGGGAAGGCAGACTTAATGTCACACTTGAAAATCCTAATGCCTCTGCTCCCAAACGTAATCAACTTCTCATCTTTTCCTGACATCCTCCTGATAGGCGGCTTCACAAACCTGAAAGCTGACCTCTGCATGTAGAGACATGAAAAGTGCTCATGTGTGTTTCCAACAATCATAAAAGAGGAGACGATTGGAATCTTAAAAGGGACCACAGAGAAGCTGAAGAGAAACTGAGGGATGATTGAACTCATCCTGCAGCAGAAGAGCAGATCTTTGTCCGAGGAAACCTCAGAACAAAGACCTTTTTGATGGATTGTTCCTTGAGACAAAAGCAACACATTCAGGGGTTGATTGAGTTTATGTAATCAAGATGTTTGTTTTTTTTTTTTTTTTTTGGGGGGGGGGGGTTAAGTAATGTTCAAAATTAAATCAAAATTATAATTCAACACTATTAAACACCTGGAGAGCATCACAATTTTTGTTGTGTATACACTGAAGAAAATTAAGTTCTGATTATGACAACAGAAATTCAGAAAGGTAGGGCCATGAATAATATTTCCTTCTGGCTGCATTGTTTGTGATAAATATTATTTTGTTGTTTTTTTAAATGACATCATTTTTTGTAATTAAACCAAACTGTTTATCGGTTTTTGTACATCTATCATTTTCTATTAGATATCATTGTGTGTAATCTTGTCCCACTTATTGTTTTGTCGGTCTTTTTGACACCCCCTCCCCTCCCCGGTTCTACGGGTCACGTGCCCCGGAAAGGGCGTGGTTTGCTTGATTTCGCGCGAAAATTGTTTTCTTCTTCCTGTGACGCTCGTTAACATCCGGATGAGTTTGTTTGTGTTGTAGCTTCGCATCGGGTCGGCACACGGACGAAATGGCCCAGGTTCGGCTCACCTGAGTTCTTCTCTCAGCGGAAGAAAGGCGTTTCCGGACCGAAGAAACCCGCCGCAGGTCCACTTGTCCTCCCCGGTTTACCGGGAGTTTGTGCGGGTCATCGATGAAGCGGCCGGGCGTGAAGAAGACCGGACCGCGAACGCCGCAAAGCCTGCGTCCAGCCCGCAGACCCCGAAGCGGCCCTCCGGGCTGAGCCCGGAGCGGGAGTCCGCTGCGGCGGAGCACAGTTCGGCCAAGAGGAGGCGGAGGGTCCAGGCTGCTGGCGGGGGGGAGCCCGCGCCGGACACGGGGGCGCGCAAGGGCGCGCGGAAGAAGCTGGTCCTGCCCGATGATACGAGACGGTCCAAAAACCCCCTTGGTGGGGCTCAAGCACAGGTACCGTTTACCCCTGTACAGGTCGGGTACGCCTGCTACTGAGACCCCGCGGTTCGGGTACAGAACTATGACCCACTATCTGCAAAGAGAAGTGGACCGGGTTCACAGTTTGAAGAACCGGATCAAAAAGTGAAAAAAAAAAAAAAAGAGGGGTGGGGGGTCTTTGTTTGGGAGGCTGGGAGGCTGCGGGTTCAAAACCATATTCAGGTCAATTGCACTGGGTCCAAAATCCAAAACACACTTTAGGTTCTTTAAACTGTATTACTAAAACTCTACCATTAACGTACCTTAAAAAAAGAACATAGATACGGATAAAGTCAGACAGGAATATAATAAATAAATGAAACCTTGAATGAATATTTTAGTCTCCAAAAATAATTGTATTGTTGTGAAAATTTGACAAGTTAGAAATAAAGCAAACGTTGAAAGACGAAGAAAAAAACACTCATTTGTTTAGGTTTATGTAATTTTATGTAACAAATAAATGTATAAATATTTAAAAAAAAAAAAAAAGATTTTCTCTCCTTAACTATATCTTGTTGGAGCTGTGGGTGAACTAAAGACGCCATGACGCGTTTATTGATGATGGAGGCTGCTTCACCTCAGTCTGCACCGCAAACTGAGGCTAAAACTGATCACGTCATCCATGTCAGTGACATGTAGAGACAACAACGTGGGGCACATGAGAGGATAGCACTGCGGTTCGGCAAGGCAGCTGACACACTGCATGATGGGATTTGTAGCTAATACTTTAGTGAAGGTCACAGACCCGTTGGGTTTGGGCCTGCTGGCAGATCTGGCAGCGCTGGGAATTGTGGGATACCATTCCCTCTGCCTGTCTGGGCGGATTGGGGGTTAAGTGTGAGTTTCTGTCTGTGTTTGGTTGTCTGCCTGCTCTTGTGGTTATTTCTTTCTGCACCATGACGGAGGGAGAGGATGATGACGACCAACCCCCTTGTCATGTTTTACATTGTGTGGTCCAAAAGTAATGCAGGAGTTCATGATAACTGATTCTTCAGCCTGCTTTATTCAACATTTATAAGATATAACACGTTTTGCTGTACTGGAACTCTGAGCAGTTGGAGACTTGGAAGACTCGGGTCGGGTCTTGGCGCTGGTGTTGTAGCCCTGGCCTGAACACGAGATGATGGTGCCTGGTCTGTAGTGGACTGGCTTCATGGAGCTTAAGCGTGTTCTGTGTGAAAGCTGCTGCAAAGCCCACATCATGAACACTCCACCTCTGTGCCTCACAGCTTTGTTCTAAGACCATCAGTGTTTGTGTCAGGCAGGAACCAGGAAGATCTCAGGGGTTGAGAGTTGCTGCAATATTTTCTGCTTTCTGTCTTCGTTCTGGTTCTGACCCGGTGGCTGACCTGTCTGCTGGTGTGCAGGTTCTGTGTAAGGAGGACCTTGCTGCTCTAAAGTGTCGGCTTCAGAAGATCAAGAGGCAGGTGGAGGCTGTCCCTCCTGCCACCTCCTCTTCGGTGACTCCTGCAGATGTCCACAATCTCCAGGCCAGGCTGGTTCTGGCCAAACAGCTGTCTGCAAAGGTCCAGAAGAGTGCAGAGTCAGAGGGGAAACCAGCAGAGGCACTCGCACAGGACAGGTGAGCTGGTCACTTTGGTTCTGCTTTGGCCAGGTCAGGAAAAAAGATTATATATTTTTTTCTTTGGTGGTGTGCAGCACCGAGCGGCCAGCGTACCAGCGGTACCACACGCTCGCTCAGGACATCCCACCAGGCTTGGTTCTACCGCTCCACTTTAGACTTCTGGCTGAGATGTTCCGTAGCATGGACACCGTGGTCGCCATGCTCTACAACCGCTGTGAGACCGCCACCTTCGCCAAGGTCCAGCAGGGGGTCCAGGACATGACCCACAGGTAGGCTTTGGACCAAGTCGTTGCTTTGCAAGTCACAACTAAAGGCCCGTACACACCGGGACGAATTTCGCCGGCGATTTTGGCCAGCGAAATTCGTGACTAAACAAAGGGCACCAATGAGAGTGTGCACACCGATGCACTGTTTTGACACTGTTTTGACACTCCTTGCACTACTGCCTCTATTTATATTTATATTTTTGTTCGGACCATTGTGTAAAAATTTTGTTGCTCACTGTTCTTCTGTTTTATGTTGCACATTTGCACCGAAACAAATTCCTACTCTGTGTAGCTACATAGAATATGGCAATAAAAACCTCTTGAATCTGAATCTTGAATCTTGAAAAAACGCCACGCGTCAAAAAAAAAAACCCCCGCCTCGGGTTCGTTTTTTTTGACGCCTCGCGTTGAAATCTATACGACCAATGAGAATGGCGCTTTTGCACACGTGTCTGGAGCTTCTGAAGTTACAGTAAAACACAACTTGGGGGCGCTCAAACACAAAACTGCCTTTCTGAGCACACATACCAGCAAAGAAGATAGACGCCAAGTAGCGGCTACACTGCCGCAAAGAAATAATGACGGACATTCTAAAATATCCCCGAAAACGCTCATGATACATTTTCAGCTCTTGTACCAGTCGATAAAACTCACCATGTTCTTCTGACAAGCGCGTAAATACTGGCTCTCCTCTTCTGAGTGAAAAGCGACCACCTTGTGTACAGCGCCATCTAATGTCAGGAAATGAAATTGCATGTTCAGTCAGCTCATCGTCAGCGAAAATCGCCTGGGTGTGAACACAAAAGACGTGGCGAAAAACGCTGGCGAATAACGCCAGGCGAATATTCGTCCCGTTGTGTACAGGCCTTAAGTCTAAAGTCTTTGTCCCCAAGTCAAAGGCGGTCAAGTGTCAAGACCAGCCAGTCTCAAGTTGAGTCCAAGTCCTATTGTTGACTGTTTCAGTCATTCTTATTATGTCCACAGACCATGTGTGCTTTTAGGAGCTGTATTTATTATCAACATTTTCCAAGCACGTCTGAGCCGGCATGTTTCATTGTCACTCATGAGGAGGGTCTTATCCTAGGACCTTCGCTGTATTATGTAATAGCTCCTCATTGTTATGGTAATTGTCCCGTTAGTAGCTCAGTGTCTTCCATCCCTGGGAATCGAACCCTAGTTTCCTGCGTACCTTACCAACTAAGTTATGCACTGATCCGCATGTTCTGCAAACCACAAACCGGTTTATGTTGATAACCTCACAACTTTTATGCCAGAACGTAACAACACCTGCAAACAGAAACTTCAATAAACGGAGGAATGTCTTTCTGCCGTCTGATTGGTTACACTGTTGGATTAAACCAACTGAAGCTGTTTGGATTTGAATGGACCAGGGGATTAGAACTGGCTCTGATCAGAACTGTTTCCAGTTCCCTGTGTAACCAGCTCATGGCTTCTGTGTTTTCTCTCCAAGGCGCTTTGAGCAGAACCATGTGGCCCAGATCCGGACAGTCTTCCCTGAGGCTTACACCCTGAAGCAAGAGAAGAACATTCCCACCTTCAGCAGTGGCATCAAGAAGGGCGAGTACCAGCTCACAGTGGAGCCCATCATTGTTTCAGGTCAGACACCCCCCCAATAACAAGTGGCGCCACCCCCTGGAAGCTGTATTCACATTTATGTGTCCTCCTCAGACCAAAGCCAGGCCCGGCCTGTTCTGTCCGCCTCCCTTCTGCTGGAGAGAAGGCGTGTCTTCCACCAGAACCTGGTCTCTCTCGTGAAGCAGCACCATCAGGTGAGCAGCGCCACAATGACTCCTCCCACTACGACTCCGGGGTTCTGTCTGATGGCTCACGTCTGGGTCAAATCTTTCTGCCTTGCAGGAGTTTTTGTCTTCATTGGTTCCGCCTGTTTCGGTTCCGGAAGACAGGCTGACCCGCTGGCATCCCCGCTTTAACGTGGATTTAGTTCCTGCGGTGCCGGTGAGCCTATTACCTGAACCGCCTCACAGGGAGACTCTGTCTACAGCCCAGGAGGTACTGGACCGGGCCCGCTTGCTTATCAATCCCAAGGTACCGGATCCAAGTTTGCATGGTTCTTAAAGTTAAGCTTTCGATGTATTTGTTCTGACCCATTTTTGTGTTCAGATGGAGAAGGCGTTGATTTCTGCAGCTCAGCAAGTCCAACCCAGACCTGCTCAGGGTTCTGAAACCAAGTGTGCCCAGAAGGTAGCAGAACCTGTAGCCCCCGCAGGTCTGGTTCCAGAGTCTTTGAAGGGGGTGTCCCAGTCCTTGCTGGATCGGGTGGGTGTCTACACTATAACTGCTATTACCCACCGGACCAGAGCCGCTCATGTCCAGTCGGGCCGGTTTTCCGGGTGCTAAAGGTTCTGTTTCAACTTCAGATTCGGGCCAAAGAGGCCCAGAAGCTACAGGCGGTCATGACCCGGGACCCGGCCCACGAAGAGCGCCTGCTGATGATGTCCCGGCTGGTGGATCTGGCCCGGATCCTGCGCGGCGTCTTCGTGGCTGAGAAGAAGGCGGCCTTGACAATGGCGGCGGTGTGCAGCCGCATGGCGGCGAGCTATGGCTCGGCCCTCACTACAGGTGGGTTTTTTTCGCCAGAACCGGTTTTCCGATACTGCTGCTCGTGGGTTCTGTGGGTCAGGACGTACTCTAACTATGCCCCCATTCCAAACAGGCGACATGGAAAAACACGTCCGGTTGCTGGCAGAGCTCGCAGCTGATTGGCTGACCCTTCATCCAATCAGGAAGGATGTGTACCTGAAGATGGACAGGAAGGTGGAGCTGGCCGTGGTGCTGGACAAGCTGAGCCGCCGCCTCCGGGAGGAGGAGCAGATGTGACTGCGGATGTTTGTGAAGATGATGAAGAAGCTGCTGCAGCTGAACTTTCTAGTGGTTTATTGGGATTCAGAAGTTCACTTTGTTGTCCTGAGAGTGAAAACAAACCTGATGAGAAGAAGTCTGCATCCTCTGGGGCGATGAAGGCCAAGATTCTGTTAGAAACTAGACTCTGACCATGCAGACTTTCACTGCTCTGCTGTTTAAATGATGTTTTGTAGACTAGAGCGAACCCGACCGCAGCGGCAGAACCGCCCGGCGAGCAGCTCCGTGGAGGAAAAGATCCTCACGCTCTACCTGGAGGATCCAGCTGTGCCGTATCCAGGGCTTCAGCCCAAGCAGGATTGTATTATGCAAACCTCGTTATCATTTGCAACACAGAAAAGTTGTCAAATAAAACTAGATTTTTTTATTAAAATATTGAATAATGAAAAGGTCTTTTTGTTCGATCTTTCACATTTTGAAAACCTTAATCTTCATGAAAGAATGTTTCCGAACCAGCTTCAAACTTCTGGAGTTTCTGCAGACTCGCTGAAGATAAACCTGCAGTCCACAAACACAAAACAGTTCAACTTTATCTGGGTTTACCCATGGCCTCCATGAAAACGCCTCAGCTCCTCACCTGCAGCAGTCCAGACTAATGCACCAATCAGAAGTCAGATCTCAAGTCCAGACTTCAGAACCTCCAGGCAGTTTCCCAGGATGCACCTCTCCTCCCTCCGCAATGACCCAACCACTTGTAGCTGCTCCCTGACTGGCTGCTCAGCCTGCTGGAGGAGGTGGGAGATCTGCACGAACAGTTCCAGGTGATCGAGTGTCACTGAAAGCAGCCCCCTGGTGGTCAAGCTCATCCTCACCTCCTGCAGAGACCTCCTCGTTTCCCTCAGGAGGCGCTCACACAGCGTCTTGGCAGTCTGAACGCTGCGCTGCTCCTCCTCGTCGCTGACTGTCTGTCCAAGCAGCAGCGCCCTCCAGCGCTGACTGGAAAGTCAACTGGTCAGAGATGCAGGTTTCAGAGCGAGAAGGGCAGCATGGGGTGGAGTCTTACCGTGGTACTTGGGACGGCGAGAGCAGCCTGAGGGCCGTCAGGAGCCTCCAGCTGGGACCTTCATCAGACAGCGTCAGGTTCCTGAGTGATGGAGGAGGAAGGCAGTGGTGACGCGACGATCGCCAAACTCATCAAAACTCCCAACACCATAAAGCAGACTTACTGAAGGAAGTGGTTTTCTCTGAGAAACTTCATCTTCTCCAGGCTTTCATCCCCTCCTAGAACTTCACAGAGCAAATCTGAGAAGACAAGAAAGTGGAGGAACCAATGGATGCTTGGTTCCTGGGGGGCTCTCCCAAAGCTCTGCAGGTTACCTTCTTCTACATAGATAACACTGTGAGGGTTGCAGGAGGAGACAAAGCCGTATTCAAGCAGGAGGCGCTGGTTGTCATGGGAACCGTAGTTGATGAAGGCCTGGTGATAGCGCTGGACTCCAGAGATGCTTCTGACTTCATAACATCCTGTGGTCCGGTTAAAACCCGCTTTCACCTAGAGGAGGAGAGCTGATGTAAAATGACCCAAGCAGTGCAGTAACCCCCAAAAGGGTGTGTGTGGGGGGGGGGTCTGTCTGTCTCCTTGTAGAGGGTCGGTGGGGGGAGGGGTTAGGGAACACAAGACAGACCTGCACATCTGGGCGGTGATTCAGCAGGTCCAGAAACGGAGCCAAAGCGTAATTATCCGGTCCCGACAGGAAGCTGCTGGATGGGTGGTCCATGAAGACGGAGCGGGTGTTGATGCTGCACCAGGCCCACCTGTGGGGCAGGAGGGGGGACTTTGATCAGTTTCCCACCTCGTGTGTAAATCTTTCGTGCTGAATGCGTCTGCATATGTGTGGGGTGGGGGGTGTGTGTGTACCTCAGAGCTTCATATGTCAGCACCTCTTCGGGGGGGCGGCTCAGAACTGGCTGCAGGGACCTGGAACCACAATGTAAGCAGAGTTCATGTTCTGAACCGGAGGATGAGGATTCTGGGATGCAGATGTTCAGCCCACTGTTGTTTCTCCACATCCAAAGAATCCAAAGGGAACATTCTTAGAACATTCTAGACTCTGGATGGTCACATGACTTGATTCAAAGTCTTTCCACCCATTGGACTGGAATGATGGACTGATCCGTGTTTGATGACATCACGGATGTTTTGTCCGCTGATGCACTAGGTCATTTTTGTGTTGTTGCAAAATAAACTACCATGTCTCAACCCAAATGGTACTTTTCAAAACTGATTTTTGTTGATTAATTTCATTTTGAAACTATTTTATGATGGTTTAGGACGGTTTGATAAACAAATGACCCCAGACCGATCAATCTGGTTGTTGGGATTTATTTCTTTTTGTTTAACAAGGACAAAAATCCTATTGACATCCATTGAGTTTTTAAGTTACACACACCCAAGACATTTCATAGAACTAAAATATGTCAAAAAATATAACTAAAGTTGAATAAAACAAATAATTCATTATGTACAGCATTAGGTCAGTGATATTATTTTCAGGTCTTTCATAATCAAACTGTGGCAAAGTTATGAGCTTTGACAGTTAAATTGTTTCAAAGTTCCGGTCCGGAAGAGTTTTATTTTAGAAGCCATCTTTTTTTCTTCTGTTGGAACACTCAGGACTGACAGTGAGTAGACGCCTTGAGTTCAGAGAGCATAAGGTCCATCAGATCTGTGCTGCAGAGCCACAATCAGACACGAAGGGAGCAGACCCTCCATTATAAATCTGTGCCAGTGTGCAATCCTACGAACAGCTGAGGCAGGCCAACCAACTCGCAAATACAATTTACAATGATGAGTTCATGCACCACACTTTGTTATAACCGGCATGTCTGCCTGTGCCGGGTGCATGCCTGCTTGATTAGGGATTTGGTTCAGCTGTGTCTGTCCCTATATAAGGAACAGGGAGTGAGTGGATAGACAGTGTGTGTGTGTGTGTGTGTGTGTGTGTGTGTGTGTGTGTGTGTGTGTGTGTGTGTGTGTGTGTGTGTGTGTGTGTGTGTGTGTGTGTGTGTGTGTGTGTGTTGTGCCTCTTCTTGAAAGAAAAAATTGTAGATCACGTTTTACTCATTTAAATTCTTCTTTTTTAACTAGGGATGGGAATTGAAGCCCCATGAAGCTTCCCTTAGGGTTCATGTAATTGTGCCGAAAAAATGAACCACCCATTCAGTGCTTTGAAACCACACAGAACAGCGCCATCTGGTGGTGGACTGGACGTATATCATATGCTTCAACTAAGCTCCCTGTGACACTTCAATGTGGAAATGATGATGAAAAAACGTAAAACAAAACTAGGTTGTTAATGATTATTAAAAAGAACAACGTAAAACAACACATGTGACGTTTTCTGTGAGAAGTGCTTGACAGCAAAACACACATCACATAAAGAAAAAAAAACGCGAAGCAAAAAAAATTTGCAAATTGCAGGCCTTGCACCCAGGACCTCTGGATGTGACTCCCATCGACCGTTCCACTGAGCTATCGCTACTAATGCCAAATAGTCTTGCAATTATAAATTTATTGAAGTATTTATTTTTTACACAACGTTCATAGTGTATTGTTTTATTAGGAGAAATCGAGTAGAAAAGATTTTGAGGCACAGTATGTTTTTACTAGGAGTCATGGTAAAGTGCAATGTACTGACGCTGATTCTGATACAGGGGAAACAATAGAACTGGTCGGGAAACGTTCGGGATTCATTTCATGTTTCTAGAGAATAGCGCGCCCAGCTGTTCGAAACGCAAGGGACATCTGAACCGTGGTTCAACCAAACGAAGCATTTGGCGCGTCATACGTCATCAACCACGTGATCTGCGCTAGTTGACACACGCCCCGAAACATTGTGCCGAAACACTTATGAAGGTGAAACACGCGCAGGAGCGCCGTGTCAAACGGGCCGTCCCTACTTTTAACAAGATGCTGTAAGCGGCTGGAGGTGTTGCAGATGTCATGAGCCACTGCGTGTTGTACCCACCCTTTTTTATACATTTTAATGTGTTTTCAGAGCGCTGTTGTATGCATTGTGTGGTTGACTCGGAGCAGGCTACACTGACAATAATCTGATTTAAGTCGCCAAAAGGTTGCAAATCTCCTTTTTTTTTTTTTACACCTATCTGGAAATACAGCTTCACAAAAGGCTCCACAAACCTCATCTTCAAGCAAGGCTCAGATAAACGGAAAACTTTGTTTCCTTGTTAATCTGACTTTTTCTCGTAAATTTACAAGATTAAAAACTCGTACATTTCCTAAAAATTTTTTTTCTCAATTTACGATTTAAAATCTCTTAATTTAACAGTTATTACTTTCTTTCTCGTAAATTTATGACTTAAAAGTCGTAATCAATTTTTTTTTTTGGTAAACTAGCCCTAAAACTCTGTCGTAGGAAGATATGTTGCAGCAACAAGTTTTTTTTTCGCATAAAAAAATGTAGTTATTTTCTGAAGTAGTTGTCTGCAGATTTCTCACAATGGCACCGATGTGCAGCTTAAAAGACGACGAATCATCAGTTACACTCCCCAAATACTTAAAACTTAAATAACTGAGTCATCTGGAGCACATATATGGGTGGTGGTGGGGGGGGGGGGTGTATTTTTAATCACATTTGTGGATAGAATCAAAAGTCTATGAAAAAAGAGAAACATTTCTGTTTATCACAGGCAGAACAAACATCGTTCACAACTATTGACACTGCTGTGATGGTGCTAGGTGTATTTTCTATGTCCTGATTGACAGTCAGACAAAATATTGTGTACCTCTAGGAATTCCTTTAGTGTCCCGTTGATTAAACTCTAACACTTTAGATAATGTCGACAACTTTGAAATTGGTCTGTAGTTGTTCAATGCAGTCAGATCAGCTCCTTTAAGAAAAGCTGTGGGGTATTTCAGCACATAGCTGGGGTAGTTCAGCACATAGCTGGGGTAGTACAGCAAACAGGTGGGGTATTTCAGCACACAGCTGGGGTATTTCAGTACACTGATGCGGTATTTCAGCAGACAGTTGGCTTCATCTTTAAACAACAAAAAGAAACCCAAGGCGTTCTCTGACTATTATAAAAGGTGGAACTAGAGTTTTCCTTCTCCACAGTTTTGATTTATTCTCTTGGACTCTACCTTTCAAGATGTTTCCAGCAGCTGCCATAGTAACCCAGGGAGAAGTGGCCTATCACCTGGGTCCAGGCGTGCACAGACTCACCTGAAGAAGTCCTGGTGGAAGGCGTGAAGGTGTTGCAGCGCCTCCCTCTGCTCCTCAGCGCGCCTCCGAACTTCAGAAGGTAGGACATCCATCACAGTTTCCGTGAAATAAGGGGGGCAACAGTAGGACCGGGGGAGGACGTCTATATACGGGAACCAATCAGAGGCCTCGCCTCTGTGCCGCTCGCACACCAGAAAGACACAAAGTGCCACAAGGGAGGAAGGGCGGGGCTTCCAGCTGCAGAAACAAACAGTTCAGACTCCAGCAGACGACTGACCTCATCAGATACACTTCAGGTCAGCCCCCACCTCTTTAAGAACGGTCCCAGGTAGCTGTGCAGAACTGTGGAGGTGGTGAGGAGGCAGGACTCCGGCAATGAAACCAGCATCCCACCAGGCTGAAGCACAGACAGCAAGTTCAGGTGACAACCTGAGAGTCGGAGCAGAACAGCTGACACAAGAGCAGCAGCAGGTTCCTTCTAAAGATCAACCTTAGCATTCGCCATCGCCAAACCCGTGACATCAGTCTGAGCGGAGGAGCTGCTCTAGTCTTCGATGTGGTTGAGGAAAGTTCTTCATTTCAAAGTAGATCATGCAGAAACTGAGGAGGCTTAGCACTGTTTTCTTTATTTTATCACTGTCTTAACACAGATTTCCTTCCTACAGTCAAACCCATATGAGGTCAATAAAGTTTCCATAAAAAAGCTCCTTATCTGCATCAAAACCTGAAGTGAAATGTTTTATTTTTGCTGCAGAGCACAACTGCTTTGCAGAAGACTATCTTTACTTCAGCTGCAGTCCTGCAGTCTAGCTCAGTGTTTTTCAACCTTTTTTGAGTCACGGCACACTTTAACCTTGACAAAAATCCCGCGGATTAAAAAAACAAAAAGGAGAAACTCATAGTCTGTATTGATCTACAGTCCCTCCACAATCTCACATGCATTTCTGTGATAACTGTCGCAGAAAAAGTTGCAGCTGTTTTTTTCTAAAAGATGTAATATAAGTTAAGTTAGAAGATTTGATTTTTTGATTTGATTTGAAATGGTTTATTTCAAGCAATTAAGTAGAAATAATACACAAAAGCAATATAATCATCAGTTGTACATTCATACAGTAACTAATAAAACTTAGGATAATTAGACATATTAATTAATATTGCTTGAAAGGGAGTGGAAGGAAGGGAACTTATATAATCCCACCCCGTTATACTATAACCATTTTATTACATGATTTATCAATATCCAGTTCCTAGTTTTTATCAGACAGAATTAAGAATCATAAAGTATCAATAAAGCACATAACAAAGATGAATTACTTAATTATTATGTAAAAAATAACTATTTTAGAAATCAACATGACAAATGCAGATCAGTTATCTAAAATATATGCAGATTATGTTACTTATAAAATTTAAAAACTGTTTGTGTGTTCATTGTGGTTTCAAGACCTTTAGCAATGAAGACTCATTGTATGCTGAGATGCTGTCACTGTAACCCAATGCATCGTGGGAGATGTAGTGCAAAACAGCCCCCGATCGCAAACGGACTTGCTTCTCTGAGCTTTATTGTTTTGTTCACTTGTTCCACGGTCTGATCCCGGATTCTGTGGAAAGCTACACCGCTAAAGACCAGCTTTAGCTGGTATTTTTGTTGGAACTGAGAGACTTTATGCCCAAAAACAGAACAGGGAAGTGAAAACTTTAACCACTTCTGATTGGTCAGACTGATGACGTACGATTAATCCTCCAAGAATGATTGGTGGAGACAGATAAAAGGGGCGGGACTTTGCCGCAAACAGCTGAAGCTGCGGCTAAATCGCGGTACTGTCATTCTTATCAAAATGTCTTTAACAGAATCAAATAAACACAAAGATAAAAGTATTTTATGATCTTTTATATTCATAACTACTCAGTGTTTTATCAGGGCCTGTTTGGATGAACACAGAGCTGAAATCCTGGAGATGGTAAATGTTTTTAGATCAGTGAATGGGTAATTTCCCATAGTACACCAGCATATTGCACAGATTCCTCACACCAGCACCCCTCTGCACGTCAGGCGAGTTACCTGGATCGACTGGAGAGCCTGCAGTCCTCTGTCTGTGTCTGCATGGGGGGACATGAGGGTTTGGACAAACATGACTCAGCATTCCGGCTCTAATCACCAAAGGAGCAGCTCAGTGAGGCTCACCGGAGAAAAGGGCGGGCTGCAGCGGGGTGGAGGTGAAGCCCCGCCGATGGAGGAACTTCATCAGCCTCACGTACTTCGGCTGGTGACTCAGAGACTCTGAACACAGAGAAAAGCAGCGGTGAGCGGGAACAGCAGGACGAGCTCATGAACCGAAGGAAACCCACTGTACCAGTCTGAATGCTGCTGTCACGTTTACGCCGCCGCCTCCTCCTCCTCGCAGCTCGCCCTGCTCTGACGCCGCCACCTGCCATGACCCCCCCAGGCCTGGGGTCATCAAACACATACAAGACAGTTCATGGTCTTCATCTTTTTCTGGACTCCCGCTCTAGAAACTGTGCATTTTTTAAAGGGAGCCTCTTATATGTATTCTGTCATCTCCCAGCATCACTGTGCTGGTGTGACACACAAATGTTTGCATCAATGTTAGAGGGATAAAGGCGTGAAGGGACTTCCACTAAGCTGACACTAGAAACCAGCACAACAGCCTTTTCCCGCGCTGACAGCTGTAGAGGACGCGTGACAGCTAACATTTGACAAATCTACAGCAGACGAGGACAGAGACAAAAGTGTTACACTCACCCTGACTTTAAGCCTGAACTCTGGCTGAAATCCGCCTGAACTTGCTTACTCTGGGTATGTCTGTTCCAAAAGACTGGATATGAGTTTGTGTAATTACGTTCGACTTGGTAACCCTGGGTTAATGGCCAATGAAGTGTGCATTTTCACTTTTTAACACACGCCGTGGAAGCCTGAACTCCTTCAGTGAAGTGCGTTAATTTCTGATAATGCATACTTCGAAGGCCATTAACCCACTTATACCATGGTCGCTTACAAAAGAAATACATAGTAACCAGTTTTTAGTCCTTAATTATTGTTAATAATAAAATTATTATTGTTCCCCGATTTGGATCGCTTTTTTTCACGAAAAGCAGACCTGGTGTGGCGCGTTGTCACATTACCGCACTACCGCTGCAGTCAAGATTCAGCGATATACTGTATATATATATATGCTGATCGTCCCGATGGGTTGAATAAAGCATCAGTTCTGAGAGAAAGTTCTCCTCTTACCGCTTGTTTTCGTCCAAATGATGAGGTTCTTTTAAAGAAGCCAGCGCAGTCATACAGAACATTTAAGATAGGTGACCGGAACTTCTTTTTGGGTGTGGGGTTATCACTTTGTAAAGCACACCCAGCAGCCAATCAGAATTGAGTATTCATCCGGACCATGGTATACCCTGGGTTAATGCACGTGCACCGCAAGTACATAAAGGCATTCCCAGTGGATGGTCGATTTTCTGGAGTCACCAGTCTGAGATTTTAATGACGGCGTATGAAGATTATACGCCCATCAAAAAAGTAACACGTCTGCATCATCAGCAAAGAACGCATGAGTTTCTATCTCATTTCCATTGTGACATGTGTGTGTGTGTGTGTGTGTGTGTATATATATACTTATCCAATTTAAATAAATTTATTCAATTGGTAACAAGTAATTGAGTTAAGTTTATTCAAGCTAATTTCTTTTGTCTATCCAACTCAATAATTGTTTATAATACAACTCAAATTTACATATTTATCTAACTAAATGTCATATTACTCCAATTCAATTAAATGTTTTTGCTCATCTTAATTTATTGTACTTCTTTAACTCTCATATGTCTAAGTTTGGGCCTGCAGATATTCTCATTTGTATAACATTAAAATGAATGCAGAATTCGTATTTGCAATACACTTCATGCATTCAAGTATCATGGCTCTGACTTCTTCAGTTGATGTAATATCAGCACTACAGGTGCTAAATAATCTCATCATCCTCTCCCTCCCTCTCACTCATGGTGCAGAAAGAATTAAACATAACAGAATAAAATAACTCGGCAAAACACAGGAAAACATTTAAACAATTAAACACTTTGGACAAAAACCCACACTTAAACCCAAATCCGTCCACAGGCAAAGGGAATGGTATCCCACAATCCCTTGCGGTGCCGATCTAACAGCAGCACCAAAGTTACACCTACTTAATTGAATTAATTTGAATGAAAGTATCAATGTAGATCAATGTAAAAAAGTTTACCTTTCCTACATCCATATGTGGTCTTATCACCCTCTCACGGTGGAAAAAGTATTATCTGAGCTTCTTCATCCACTAAATCATCTTCAAATGGTCACGCCATGCTGCTTCACCTCTCTCAAAACAAACTAACCTTCAACTAAACCTGCTCCAGACCAGGTTATGTTCAGAGCATGAGTTGCTATGGCAACTTGACATATCCTGAAACATACCTCCATGTCTAGAACCGAAAACTGAGATTATCCACTTCCTTAGTGAAGTGTTATTGTACAATGAAGACCGACAATAACTTATAGAGGGACCTTGCAGCTTTATTAACTTCCAACTTATCAGCCATACATATAGAACGAAAGCTCAGGTGAAAAGGTAATCTCCGCGTAGGGAACTATATTCATTGTATGTGAGACATATCACAACACTTAGCCTCAAACTTACCGTGGTAACTCACATAACGTGCTTTTTGGAACAAGGCCCAGATTCTGAAATCCACAAATACTTCTGAAAGTGTACTGAAGCTGGAAGGTCTCAAAGAGAAGTAAAAAGAACGTGATGCGTCATCCTAAGAGAAACGTGGTGAAGGTGCAGGAATCTGCTGCAGGAGCTGAGACGGTGGAGGAGGGAGACCATCCAGCCTCAGAGCACGAACCCCCGCTGGTTTAAGCCGCTCCACACCGCCACAGCAGCCACGCTCACACCCGACCGCCGTGTTTATCCGGGAATGCGCAGAAAAGCTGCGCACAGCAACTCTGTGCCCGCCCTCTCTGGTCACGTGGTGTTCACGCTGATTTCTTCAGCGCGTCCGTTGTTTCTGCCGTTCCAGCTTCGTCTCCGTTTGTTCCTGGACCCCGCCGCACCGAAGCGCGGTAAGAAGCTTTCCAGCTTTGTCCTCACGGGTTTCCGTACAGTTCCAGGCGGGGTTTTCCCCGTTTTGGAGCCGTTAACAGGCGGAAGTGAACGTTGCGGTTATGTAACGTAAAACGAGGCGCGAAGAAGACCTTTCAGATCTCCCCGTAAACGCATTAAACTTTCCCCGTTTTGATGAGTAACTTTGTCCGTTATCGGGATCACCGTTCCGGTGTCCAGAGAGTCCATGACAAGAAACAGCCTGTAACTCCGTTGATGTCGCATGTAACTCAGTCCTGAAGCCCACTCCCATCTTCTGATGGTCTATTCATCAGGATTATGTCGTATTTAGACTAAATTGTGTTGTTTTCGATGCCATAGTTTCTGCAGAGCGACAGGATTCATTAGAAGTTCACCTCTGGGTTGGGGGGGCTTACTGCCCCCTCCTCCCCGTTGCTGAGAGCTCTCTGTTTACAATCTGTCCTGCTAGCTTACAGCCCCTCAAGCCCCAACCTAACATTAGTGGTGCAACAAAACTGTCCAGCAACATCAGATCCATCCATCTGTCCAGTTTAGATCCAGATTCCAGGTCAGACCAGGAAAACAAAGGCGTTCATGGATCTGTCGGTCTGATAGTGGATGAGCAGAAGGGGGCAGGAAGCTGTGGCCTGCAGACTGGAGCTCTGTCACAGCAACCAGATTTTTCAAACTGCATTTTTCTTCTGATTCCCAGTCATTTAAATAAAAATATAGAGTTTTAATCAGAATTTTCTTCCTATATGTCCCCCGTCATCAGAATCATGCCTGAAGAGCAGGTTAAAAACAACATTTTCATCAGAGCATCTCTTTATAGCATTTCATCAGCTGTCAGTTGGAGACCAAAGGTGACACTCACACCAAAATGTTCTTAAATCAGATAAATACCATGTCTGACTCTGAAGGAGCTGCAGACGCATTCAGTGCTGCTCTGATATCAGCAGAAACCTAAAAATATTACATTTGTTCAAACAAATGTTTTAGTGGGCAGATATTTGACAGATATTCTCCATTGAATCCTTTGAAAAGTCCTGTTTTTCTACTGAAACCTTCTTTGCTTTGGTCCGTTTCACCCTCCTTGGTCTGGAATATCCTGTCTGTTCAGTTTCCTTCTGTCCCGCTCTAACAAAACTCTGCCTCTCCTTTCACGCCATGACTCAGCAGCTTTCTCCAAAGCTCCTGGTTCCATGATCGTGTTTGTTTAACAGAAACACGCCTCTAAAAGTGAACTCTTTCCTGGAACAGACATGTCCAGCAGGGTTGCCGTGGTAACCGGGGGAAACAAAGGCATCGGCCTGGCCATCGTCAGAGCGCTCTGCAGAGAGTTCCAGGGAGACGTTTACCTCACCGCCAGAGATGTGTAAGTCTGCATTGGGCTGAAGCTGAGAGCATGTCCGTGTCGGCGGTAACACGATCGAGGCTTAGCGTTGCTGCCAAACAGCCAGACCTCCTGGAGTCTGGTAAAGGCTGAGCCGGAAGCATCTGGTTATGGAGCAAAGATGTCGGTGTTTGTTTCCCCTCAGCGTCTGTCCCCCAAACAGATGTTTTCTGGTAACTTTCTGCAGTGGGCGGGGCCAGGCCGCAGTGGCGTCCCTGTCCTCAGAGGGACTGAAATCGTCCTTTCAGCAGCTGGACATCAACGATGTGGACAGCATCAGCACTGCTGCTGCCTTCTTCAAGGAGAAGTATGGAGGAGTGGACGTCCTCATCAACAACGCCGCCATCGCATTCAAGGGTGGGTCTGGAGCTGCGACGCCTGAAAGGTGGAGGCCTGAAGCAGCCGTGCATCAGGTGACACCTCACTGACGCCTCGTGCGCTCTTCTCAGTGGCAGACACGACTCCGTTCGCCGTGCAGGCCGAGGAGACCCTCAAGACCAACTTCTTCGCCACCAGAGACGTGCTGACCACCTTCATGCCGCTCATCAAAGCAGGAGGTACTGACTCGTGGCTTTTCATGGTTTTGAGGAGTGCAGAGCCAAAACCATGAGATGGTCAGTTGTATAAAACACCTGAAAGTCTCCTATTGGCTGAGAACTGAACAGTGTGAGTGTGATGTCACTAGGGATGCACTGAAGGGAAAACGTTTACCTGAAGGCGAATTGTAATTAAAACACTAGGCTGAATATACAATTCCAGTGAAACACGGAGCACAGTAGACCCTCGTCCATTCATCCATTCATCCATTCATTCGTTAGCGAAGAAACAGAGTGGAGTTAAAGTCATATTTAGTTAAGAGGTTTTTTAAAGCGAGTTTCTTGCTGAATCAAACCAGTTTGTTTGAGCAGAAGATCCACAAAGTTTGTCTTTTCATGCTCTAACAAAAGAGACGAATACTTATCAACAAAATACGATGAATCGCTTTGTCAGATGTTTAAAATGATCATCCTACATCAAAATATTCCTGGTGTTTGGTCCTGCAGACTCTTCCTGGTTGTGGGAGAGTGCTCCACCTTTTTCCAGGTTCTCCTCTCTGATACTGTGGGCGGGACAGGTCTGGAAATCCTCATCGGAGCAGATCTGATCCAAAATTTAGAAATGCTGGGGCCGATGGTTTTTATTTAGTCCTCAGTCTCCTCCTCAGGGCTGTCAGCAGGGGGGCCGGTCTGAGCTTCTGTTGTGGTTCTGGCTTCCAGGCCGTGTGGTGAACGTGTCTAGCTTCGTCAGCTGCAGAACGCTGAACCAGTGCAGCCCAGAGCTCCAGCAGCGTTTCCGCAGCGAGGACATCACCGAGGAGGAGCTGGCAGGTCTGATGCAGAGGTTCGTGGACAAGGCCAAGGCAGGCCAGCACAAGCAGGACGGCTGGCCGGAGATGGCGTACGGAGTCTCCAAGACTGGATTAACGGTACGACTCGCGTGTCTGCCAGACTGTACATGTGACTAATGCCTAGGCCGCTGTAATGAATGCAGTTATGCTGCTATGTGTGAGCATTTGTGCTCTGATGGGAACTGAAGTTCTGCCTTTACAAACCTGTAGGAGGCCTGTCTTCCAGTTTCGTCCTCCAGTGTTCTTGGATTAACCTGATTATTGTACAAACACCTTGTTGATATAAGATACAGATCTATGTTGATTCTCTATATGTTTATGCAGGTCATATTTTCCACATGTGCACAGAACAGCAGTGAATGCACTTGTGGTTCAGTGTCCATCCATAACAAAGCTGCCATCCTGAACGTACACAGATTGTGATCACGTGGAAAGCTCCACCTCTTCCTGCCTGATCACTCACTTCTTTAGTTAGGATGAACCAAGTTTTCCGCACTTAGACTTGTCAGAAAATGAGCGTTATGAAATCCTGAGATCAGCTGTTTTAGGAGGTCCTGAACCTTAATACATGAGGACATCGTCATAAAGCTGACTGGATGTTTTTGGCTGCTATTGCTTTGTTAATACAAGGATTTAAGCTTTGAAAACTAAAGTCACTCTGTGTGATAAATCGACATCATGCTATGGTCTGTTTCAACTTTTACTGATATTCATACGCATGAACATGCTTCTGTATCAAAAACACTTTTAAACAGTGACTTCCTGGTTGAAGCCCTGCAGTCACTGAAGCTCCCTCCTGTGTTCAGGTGCTGTCCATGATCTTGGCTCGTCGTCTGTCCAAGGAGAGACCCAACGATGGGGTAACCCAGAGAACCAACAGCTTTTCAAACAACCCACTTTCAAATCCATCCAAGTCTCACACTGACTGTTTTCTCAGATCCTCCTGAACGCCTGCTGTCCGGGGTGGGTCCGCACCGACATGGCCGGCCCCAATGCCCCCAAATCACCAGAAGAGGGCGCCGTTACCCCGGTGTACTTGGCCTTATTGCCTCCAGGCGCCACTGAGCCTCATGGGAAGTTTGTCTCTGAGAAGGAAGTTCAGCCGTGGTGACACATGACAGCAACTGAAGCGTGTTTTATCCAAAAGTTTGAACGCATGTTAGAAAAAGAAGGTCAAATCTCAAAGATAACAGTAACACTATTCATTAAAAAACATGCTCTCCAACTGTGAGGGTTTTTGTAAACTGCCTAGTGTTTTTGTGCCTGTCAGCAACCAATGTGCAAGGATGACTGGTTACCATGGTTACCTGAAGTTGGTCACTTCCACGTGTCACAGAAGGGTCACTCTGCCTTAACCAAATAATGAGCCCTGCAGTAACAAAATAAAAGTCTGTTTCTACAGCGCATTGTTTATTGTGGTGAAGACTTCACTCATAGATCCTCCTGCCCACCAAGACACAGCAGGATGGAGGCAGGTCTCTGAGCGCGTGGGTCTGAGTATAAGTGTGAGTGTGTGCATGTTTGTCCTTGTAAGCTGTGTTTGTGTAGAGTGAGTGTGTGTGTCTAGGCGTGTGTGTGTGTGGGTTATTTTATTATTTCATGTCATGGTTTTGACATGCCTTTCTTTTTCCTTGGTGATGTGCACGTGTCACAGCTATCGTTGATGAATACAGCCTGTGTGCCTGTGTGCTTATACATTTACAAATAAAGTTCTCAAAAAAGAAAGAAGTTGAGACAGAGCAGGTCTGCAGCCTGAGGATCCAGAGACATCCGACTCCTTCATCCATCCGTTGTGGCTCTTTGGCAACTTTAATAAGACATTAGTCCTGTTAGTCACATTTTAGAAGTCTACTGGACGTCCCCCAGGATGGATGGCTGCCTGGAGTGTGGAGCGGGTCACCCTGGTTTGTTCCTGGGGTTGGGGTGGGGGGATGCTCAGCTCTCCCGAGTGGTAGTGGTGGGCTGTTGATTAAAATAAGTGAACAGGTGGTCAGCAGAAGTTTAAACCAGAATGAGCATCTAGATTTTTGTGACTTTAATAGTTTAATTATTCGTACCTGAAGTCATCTCTGCTCTCTCTGATATCAGATTCATCACCAACCTCATGTCTGTCTCCTTCACCTCTTGTCTGTGTTCTTCTCCACTAAATCATGGCCAAGCAACTATTATTTCATGTTTTAAATAAATTAAACATCTTGCTAATGCATATTTTTTTTAAATTAAGTATACTATTTACAAATGACTGACTTGATATGAACTGGCTTTGCCCTGAACGTCCACCATAAGACCGGCCTGTTTCTTTCCTCCTTCTGTCCTGATTCTTTCTCTCTTCTCATCTTTCTCTCCATCCTCACAGCTATTTGATATAAACTTTGTGTTAGGAAGATTGTAAAAGAATAGAGTGACTAAACTATGAAAAAATAGAAACATTTTTCATTTTAAATTATATCTGTGTTGGATATCAGTTAGTGGTGTAATAGAATAGAATAGATTTCTGTATTGTTGTTAAACATCTCCAAATGTTCAATTAAAATCCAAAATGTCGTTCAGCCAAAGTGATATTAAAAGCAAAAGGCTGTAAACTAAATAATAACTCACAAAAAAATATCCAAACTTTTAACAATATAAAAAGAAACAAAAACACCATCTAACCCACCATCACACATTCTTCTCCCTTCTGCCCATAGGAGCAGATTTTATCATCATTTAGTGCTGTTTCAGTCAAAGGATAAAACCTTTCAGTGTTTTGGTACATCTAGTTAAAGAACTTATTTAAAACAAAATCAGCACAAACAAGCTCCTTTTTTCTCTTCATGATTATTGATACTGTAAATCCTGCTCAGAACAGCTGCAAGACATTTGTGACCATTTTACTATAGTAGCTTTAACCTAAATGTTCCCCAAGCCTGTTTTTATCACTGCTAACGTATCTGCTGTCTCTCAACCATTTAGAGAAGATTGTCTTCTTTCACACCACATCTTTGTCTCTTGAGTTTTCTGTTTTGAGCCCCTTCTGTCTTTCTATTTTAAGCGCGCTGTCATCAGATGATCACACAATTCAAACAAAAACAATCAACAGCGCGCCCTCGCGCGCGTCTCCGTGAGAGCGCGCTCCAGCACGTTGGATTGCGCTGGCTGTACAAGACCCGAGGAAGGGAGGAGCGGCTGTGGTGGGGGCGGCTGATCATTTCCGATGTGCTTCTGATCATATCATGTAAATATATGCTGCACAAACACAGCTGTGAAATTAAAAAATACAGACTATAAAGAATTTTCACAGCTTCAGGTTGGCGCCCCCTTTGGTCGGCGCCCCTATGTGACGCATGTGCTACATACCCACTTTTTGCGCAACTGACGGTAATGATTCACCTCCAGCAACTGTTGCTTTGTTATTCTACCCCCCAAACTTCTTTAACCCCTTATTTCTTTCTGTCCCCTTTCTTTTTTACCCTTATCCCCCACCTCTAACATCCACCTCTCTCCTTCTCTCTTCTTTTTTTTCTTCCAGTCCAACAAAAAATGTATACAAACATAATATAATTACGTTTTAATATAAAGTTTAGCCTGATATACAAAAGGGGTTTAGGCAAATATACAGCTCACATGTCAACATCTGTTGTAACAGTAAAATCTGTCAGTAAAAAACACAAGAGGCCTTCAGCTCTCATCTGTTTGCTCAGCTGCTGGACAGGACAAGTTAAAAAAAAAAAAAAAAGATTTGGGACGGAATAAAATGTTTGTTGAAGACAGCATTTGTGGTGATAGGTATTTTCCTTTATCAAACAGCACGTCAAGTTGAAGAACAATCCAGTCCAAAGAGAAACAGAAATTGTAGGAAACCTTTGAAAATCTTTTTGCTTGCATGGGGCCTGTCAGTCAGACCATTTTCACCATCTTTAACCTGAGCCAAAATAAAGCAAAAACATTCTTACTGTGGCTTCAGTTTCATGGAACTGGACCTCAGATCAACTAAAACAAGCTCCAACCTTCAAAATATTTTGGTTTTAGACTTTTTCCCCCTCCAGTCTTCAAGGTGTTGAAATGCAGTGAAGCACCTCGAAGTTCCATCCATCCCTTTTCTGAACCTGCCGAATCCTGTTTGAGGTCACAGGGTTGCTGGAGTCAACCCAGCTACTGTTGGACGAAGGCAGGGTATCCCTGAGCAAGACACCAGTCTGCTGCAGTCTCACACATTCACACTTAGGGACAACATAAATCACTAATACCCCATGAAACATGTTTTTGGACAGTGGAAGGAATTGGGAGTGACCGATGAGAGAAGCATGCACAGGAAGAACAGGAACACTGAACCAGGGCCTTCTCTCTGTGACGTGAGAGCCCCAACCACTATACGCTCTGTTTTCATTCCTCCTGCACTTCAGACATCATTTTTGTACATGCCCATCCATCCATGCAGCATCTCCTTAGGAGGTGTGGTTAACTGATCAGAAAAGCATCTCCTCCAAAAATGCTGACAGTGTGGTAGGACTGAGATGACCGGGACTCTTTCCACTTATCTTCAATCAATTGATCACTGTATGTAAACTTCACAAGTAAAGTAATATCCTGATAAGATTCTTTTCCTTTTTTATGTGATCCCCTTCATTTCAGATACTAACTGCGGTTTAATTCCTGGTGTAAATCCCCAGAGGGACGTTTCTGTGTGACAGAAGAAGGTTTGAGTCCAGCAGCTGGCAAAGTGCTGAGGGGGTTTGATGGGATTTGGAGGAAGCTCAGACTGAGGCTGGGGGACTTTCAGGAGCCGTTTCCACACGCTGAAACATTGATTCTGGCCCCGATAAAGATAAAAACCTCTGGCCTTTTGTGTCGCCGCAGATAGCACAGGACTTCAAGCTGCATTGTCTTTCAATATACTACCAAATACTATAAATCCGTTCCTGCACTTTGCTCACTATTGAATGCGGTTGTTTACATTGTCAATGCTTTTTACAAGCAGCTGATATTCAGAAATCATTGGTGCGACAGACAGACAAGAGGTCAAAGGTGTCAATGAGAGCAGGAAGGGACATTCTTGCTTGACCAAACTTCACGTATAAAGTCTCATTTTATGGTAGCCTGAGGCATAAAGGTCAGAGGTCATGCCTGCCTCTGCACAGCCAGGTGAAGCGTGGGGTCTCTGGGGGAGAAGGCCCAGACTTGTTCATCCACTCACTACTCACTCTGACTGCTTCATCCTCTGAAGCACCCCACCATTGGAAGGTCCAGTCAGTCACAGCGTGAGCCTCTGTCCTGTGATGCAGGGCTGCACCGACGCTTCTCACAGAGCATTGTTGGCTCATCAGTGTTTGCTGTTGTTTGTGTTTACCAACACCAATAAAAGGGTCGTCATCTTTTTCCTGCTTCTCTGCATAAGAGCGGGTTTAAAAAGAAAAGAAAATCGCTGACAGTTTTTAATTCCAGAGCTTTGTGTCTTTATAGTTCAGCTGTCACATGATCAGCAGAACACTAATGATCACATGATCGGAAGTGGTTTCGATGAGGCTAACGACCTGAGAAAGGCCGTCTTTTGTCTCAAACCTGCAACCTGTCATGTGTGCCTTTGACCTTGCCACAGCTGTAGCAGAGGGGGGTGATGGAGTGGGGTTGGGGGGTGCTTTGAAGGGTCAGAGTACCTCTGTCAACCCCCCCCCCCACAGTGCATTCTGGTTTAGGTGGTGCTATGGGGGATCTCAGGTGATCAATATAAAAGGTGCTCTTGTGCAAAGCGCAGACACTCAGAGTGGTTGGTCCCTGCCAAACGGAGCAGCAGTGTGCAGACATGTGGAAGGACTCCAGCAGCGGTAAGAGCGCTCAGACCTGTCACAGCCAGGACTTTTGTGCCTCTTTTACCACTTTTTTTCTTGGTGGTTAGGGATTGTTTGGTGCTTTGAAGCAGAAAGGGAATTTATTTCACTGAAGTGACAGAAATGAGAGACAAATTCTTCAGAACAGAGTTCATGTTGGGCTTCAGAAGAAACAGAAAAGCTGCAGGAGGTTTTGCTTCATACATCATATCAGATAATTCATTGAAGGTTAACGCTATCTTCATTTTGCCGTGTTTACTTGACTTGATAGTGCTGTCAGAACCACTTTAGAAAGAGAAGCTCATTCTTTATCTGCGCATTGAATTAATGGCATTTGCTGTTTGGTGCATCTGTGTACATACCTGACAGCTTCACGTTTTAAACCCGGCACATGTGTTGACCTCCATCTTTATTCTCCTCAGATGAGGCCAGATCTGCGGCCTCCAGTGGCGGCACCTCTCGCAGCGCCAGCCGCAGGAAGAGGACCAGCTTCTCCAAGGAGCACGTGGAGCTCTTGAGAGCCACCTTTGAGACCGACCCGTACCCGGGAATCAGCCTCAGAGAGAGCTTGTCCCAGACCACGGGCCTGCCAGAGTCCCGCATTCAGGTACCTGCTGTCTCACAGAGGTTCTGCTTTACTTTTGAGATGAGATGAGATGGAAAGGAAAATAAATGCAACAAAGTTTAGCATTCAGTGAAATCCTTCCTGCCAGCAGCGGAAACTCTGAAAAAGTGTTAAAAAGTCGGTTACTTCATTTTCCAGTGTCCCCTTCAGGATTAACAGTTATTTTGAAATGAATGGTTCCCAGCCAACACACACATGCATGCAAGCACGCGCACAAGGAGCAACTGCATGTGGAAACATACGACTGGCCTCTGTTGTAAGATGTTTGCTTGGTTATCATCAGAAGTCTTTGTGTTCAAATGCATCCTGCATTCAGCAGCTGATACTCTTATCTGCGGATCGCTTCACGCCTTTATCTGGACAGATGACACAAGCGTTTTTTATCAGGGTCTTGTTTTTTGGGTGGGTAAACAGAGCCAGCAGCTCTAAAAGCTGACATGCACCGGACCTGCCCCCCGGGGCCTGATTAAGCAGCCAGTGATTGACAGAACGTTTCTTCTGTTCTTCCTGTTCAGGTGTGGTTCCAGAACCGAAGAGCTCGCACGCTGAAGTGTAAAGGAGCCAAGAAAGCGCTGTGGCAGTCTGACAGTCCGGGGCCCAACTCTTTCCATGCCGCTGCCAGGGCAGGGGGGCTTCAACCTCACGGCCCCCCACCGGCCTACCCGTCCCAAGTGAAGCAGGAGGTGGAGGAGGACAGCTATTATGGGCAGTGTCCTGCTGCTTATGCCAACGCCCAGGAGCACGCACACTTCAGCTCACTGTTTGGGCATCAGCAGGGGGGGCATCTGGACACCAGCTCTCCTCTGGGGGGCTACTGGCCTGGCAGTCCGAATTGCCCGGCCTCCCCCCCATGGGGAAAAGCTTTGCAGATGAGCAGCTTCAGTTCCATGCAGCAGGCATTAATGTTCACGGGAGAGCCGCAGACGTATGCGACCCCCTCCACGCCCCACTCCTCCACCCCAGACACGCCCGACTCTGGATACTGGGACGCCTGCTTGGAGAACAGCCCCTCAACCGGTGGTCCGTTCTGTCAGCTGGAGGAATCCTGCAGCAGGGCTGATCTGGAGGACAGCAGAGATCCAGCAGCAGTCCAACACGCCCCCCTGCCGGTGCTTTCGCTGCAGGAGATCCTGTGGGAGCTGAATGAGAGCTGGCTGGGGGGTGAAGGACTGGAGGGGTGCACTGTGGGAGACCAAGCCTCTTCGTGAAGCTGAGGGATGTACTGTAGTTTAAGAGAACGTCTGCCTGAGGAATCCTAATCAATCAATCACTGCCCTCTCTCTTGTATTTATTCATCTTCTGATTATTTAAGTTTATTTATGATGAATAAAAGTGGATGTGTTATAATATCGGTTTCTTTTGTCATTCAAGAGTTTACTGCAAATGCTCAACCACAATGTTTTTGCAGGCGATCAGTCCAACATAACAGGAATTCTGAAACGCTTCAAATGAAGCATAAAACTGATCTAGAGGAACAGGACAGCTCTTTCCAGAGAACTTTCCAGATTCAAGCATAGCCAATGAGCAATGACCTGTACAACCCAGATGATAAGTAAGGACTCTTATCTAACTACAGATAAAGTCTTCTGGGTCATTTTAAAGAAATGCCAGATTCTAAGAAGGAAAGAAGGCTTTTTTTCTTCATCTTTATTTTATTTTAACAATCCCAGTTTCAGGAAAAGAGGTTGCCGATAAGCCACTTTAGGTATTACATTAAAACATTTAGATAATTTTCTAAATATAATGAAGTTAGGTTGTACTCCTCCCCCCCCCCCCATTTTGAAATATGAATAACAAAGAATGGAGATAACCATACATTGTTTGAGGCACAGTGTATGTGTGAGGAGGATGTTGTACAAAGTCAGCTTGATCTGTAGCTGGAATTTAAGAGAGATGTTTCCGGAGTATGGACAATGAAAGAGAAGACGTTTGGTATTTTCCATTTGGAATCTCCTCCTAAGCAGTTAGATGGATATATAGTTAAAAATGTTAAAATGTATTTCTTTTGTGTTTTGGGTAGCTGGAATAATAATTTTTTTTCCACTAAACTTTACTACACATTTTGCAATTGACAGAAATTCACATTCAGTTACACAATAAAGAACCAATTGAAAATATCAAACACACAACAATACTTATACAATACATTTGATATATTTTAAGAAATTACTATAGTTATTTTAAACAATTGGAGCTATATATTTTCTATTTCTGCTTCAAAAAAATGTTGAAATAAGAATAGAATTTCTGTTTGATTGTGGGACACAGGGATGACAGTTTACATGGTATCCTGTTTCTCTTTTGATTTTAAGGCATTTGTGAATTTTCCCTGTAATTATATAAACGACATTCTTCACAGGAAGTCGTATGTTTAGGGAAAACCGCAGCAGAGGAGTCGTTCGTTAACCTCGGTGTCGGGAAAGCTCACACCAGCCTCCCGGTGAGGAACGGAACGGACCGGACCGGAACCTCCCCTCCTCGCCTCGGGCCGCATGGTTCCGTCCTTCCGCTGTGCGTGCACGGTCACATTTGGCGGAGGCACCGGCGCGAGCAGCGATGGCAGGAGCCGACGGAAGCGCCTTTTTCAGGAGAACCAGCGTGTTCTGGATGCTCTCCATCTCGCTGTCCGTCGCGTATTTCACTGTGAGTTCTGGTCTGGTTCTGGTTCGGCTCTGGTCTCTGCTTGGGTCGAGAGGAGTGTCATGAAGTTCCGACTCGGTTAACTCCGTCCGGAATTCCACAACTAAACTTTTAACGACCACAGCAGTCAGTCACAGCTGGGACGTGGTGTACGTGTGTATCATTAGTTGGATTGACAAAACCTACGAGTATGTAGGAAGTATGTCTGAAAGTATTTAAAACTCATGAGTAAATGAAAACTGTAACAGAATGTTCCACCGTCACCACAACATCACAGTTGTTCATTTATTCATGAAATGCTGCTGTCATTGTCTTTCTGCGTGTCGTTTGTCTGCATTGGGTTAGAATAAAGATATAAGTAGGTTATAGCTTCAGAGAGCATAAAGAAACAGAGAAGATCAGGAAAATGGAACAAATACTGAAATATGAAATCCCCTTCAAAGCAATTTGGCTGCACTGGATATTTTAGGTCGTTATGCTCAGATCTCTGTTTTGAAATTGAAATCATTAAAAATGTTACAGTAAAATGCACACATATTTAGGAAAATCATGGTCCTGTTAGTAGGGTTAAAAAAAAAAATGAAATTATGACTCTAAATGACAGCCTTGGCAGTTCTAGTGTTGTGGCTGAAACACGCCGTAGGAGTTGGCTTTGGTTCGACCTTCAGAATGAAGCGAAGCCACCGAGGTCATTACCGCAGCTTATCTGAGCCGGAGGTCAGAGTCCCGTTCTGCTCCTGCTCTCGTCAGCAAAGTCGGCTGCAGAAAGTGCCCCCCAACAGCAGGGGGGGCAAGCATGAGTGTGTGTGGGGGGAGGGGGTATTTTCATTGAAGCAAAAAATGTTGGCGAAAATCAAAAATGTATCTGCTGGTTTCAACCAACTGCTGACGGGAAGAACAGTCTTCTGCAGTCTTCTTCATTAATGTCCCAGTCTTCGGGTTGGGGGTGGTCCCGGGGTACGCTCCAAACACCAGCTTCCAAGTTCTAGAACAGCTGGACTTGGTTTGGCGCACAAGCGGCCCACAATCCGCCTCTTGTAGAGTCCAAAGCAGCAGCAGTTTGGCGTTGGCAAAAGATTATTTGGCTGTTTTAACCCTTGTGCTATCTTATGGGGTCCAAATGACCCCACCCTTCCATTGACGTGTTCTCTCTACCATGACAAAGGTGGATAAAGGTGGAGAGGATTTCATGTAATCCATGGACACCAGTGAAGATCACAAATCATTGAAGAATAAAGGTTCAGTGCACTGTCTAGTGGGTCTAGATGACCCCACAAGACAGTGAATCCACCCTCAGCTACCCCCGCCGCTCGCGGGCCTGTGGCCAAAACAGCGTCGCTCGCTTTCTTTGTTCTGTCTTAAATGTCTGGCTGCTTTTTTCATATTTTAGTTTCTTGAAGCTTTAACCGCCTTTCCTTTGGTTTTGTTGTATTTTTTTGCACATGAATGTGAAACAACGTTTAAGTTTCTTTTCACGCCAGAGGGGGAAGGCGTCATTTATTTCTTAGATTATTTTGAGGCTCGGTTCTGGATGGAACCCAAACCAAAGCGACCCTCAAATGGAGCAGCAGGTATCCGTTTGTGTGCATAAAAGAGCTCTAAACAGTGATGAAAGTCTTCCGGGAAATCCGGGTTTTTGAGCAAACCGATCGTACCTTCCGGGAAATAAAGACCTGATCTCCACGGACAAATCGCTTTCCGGATGAAAAAATTGTCTGAAATCGGCAAATTTTAGCTTTATTTTCTATATTTCTCCGTGGATCGCTTCCTCTATGGGCGCGGCCGTCTCCCGTCTTCCCGGCCTAATTGACCAATGACGGGACGTTTTAGTTGCTTTCGGATGCGTCGACGGCTCTGATTGGTCCCTGTCTGTACCACATGGTCAGCATGACGGATTCCCTAGTGACCAAAACTGGCGGAACCACGCTAAACTTTCACAAACAAATCTGACGAGTTTGCGATCAAATTTGTGTTAAAATAATGGCGGGCATCGTCATTATTGAGCGTGGTCACAACCTCAGTTGTGAGAAGACGATAAAAAACAAATTTAAGTGGTCTTGGCTGGAAGAAAAATATTTTTAAGGTAGTGTCGGTTCAATACATTCTGTGTAAAATAATCTCAAAACCAAATTTTGAAATAGTTTTTCTTATTTTGAATACATTTCTCTATCTAATTTATTTGTATTTCCTTATTACCATGATTTAGTTCAGTATTATTGACATTAATTACAAGTATTTGGTGGTTTGGACCCACACTCCCTTAAAAGATAATGTTTACAATGTTTAATTTTGTTTGTATGTTTGTTTTGATATTTCCCAGATTACTAAGTATTGGTGTTAAAGAATTGATGTATTATCTTATAGAACGATAGTTTAAAGCAGATCCCATATTTTGATGTAATTATAGTTTGACAAAACAGTGCAAGTGGATTTTGTGCATAATAAAGCAGAAATAATGTATAAATAACTGAGGTATTTTCATAGAATATCATAGTTGCTGGTGTTCTTTTTGCCATTTGGGGCTTTGATGTTACTATATTTTAGCAATTGTATGTTTTGCAGCTTTAAGGAAAAGCTTAGATTGTAGGATTGTGTTACTTTTAGCAATTATCCAAATTCTTTTTTGGGACCAGCAAGTCCTTAATGGTAAGTCAAACTAGGGGTTTGAATGAGAAATCATGATGCTCCAATTAGTCTTAGTTTCTTGATTAAGAAGTGAATAACTAGCTGCCAGAATGTACCAGAATGCATCTAAGACCATGGATTTTTCCCAAATTTCTCTTCGCGCCCGCCATATCGCTCAAAGAAAAGTTCAGGGATTTTTTCCTTGCCTGACTTTCATCACTGTCTAAAGAAAAGCTGAAATGATGGCTTTATGTTCATGTGACCAAAGATGAATCATGACCCGGCCAGGAGCAGAACGGGTCCTTTAAATAGACACATTTTTATTTCCTCCCTCACAACAAGGATGTCTTTGGAAGCACAATCAGCTGCTGCAGCCTGATTTCAAAGCATGGCAGAATTCCTTCACAGGCTCATTCTGCACAGATCCTAAGGATGTTTTTCTGCGTTTGAGTCCTAGTGGAGAGTCACGGAACTGTCAGGGGTTAATAACAGCTGATCTTCCTCTGAACCTGTCTGTGGAGGTGAAGCTCGCCACAGCTGCCGTCCATGTTGAATAACGCTGAACTACTGTTGTTGTTTGCAGTTCGTGGTGTTTACTCCAGAGACGATTCCGTTCCAGTCTCTGGGAGTGTTTGGCAGCTTCTGCAGACACCTGGTGGATAACTATGCGGGGCTCATGCATAAAGGGTGAGTGCTGCCCCGCATGAGTGCGCATGGCTGCTGACAGTGTGGCAAGTGTGGCAGGATGGCATTTAGATCTGTCTGAGGTACGATTTGGATTGTAGTCCATGACAGATCAAGAATTTTCTGTACTGAATCTGCATATTTTTAGCAGGTTGGCTTTATCAGATTGGGGGGATGTCCCTATTCCTAAACCCCCGACTAGCAAAAATCTAATGGAGCATTTCAGCACCAACTCCCTGCATAAGCAGTGAAGCACAGTGGAGGTGTTGTGGTGATTTGAGCCTCCTCTACAGCGTGCATGCATTCCTGTGCATAGTAAATGTGAGGTTAGTCATGAAGTGGGTCGTGCATCGACACAACAATCTTATAGACTACATTGACACAAGAGAAGAATCAAAGTTTTGTAACGGCTCAGTCAAAGTCCAGAGTTCAGCTGAAATGGGTAAGGGGTGGGGGTGTCCGAGCGGCAACAAAGGCCTCAAACCTCAGTGACCAAAGTCAACACAGCAGAGAGCAGCTGGTTAGGATTCCTCCACTGTGACGCATGTTTCTGCAGAAAACAATCATTGAGTTTGCCTGTTTTTCCTGGTTTTGCCTTATTTGTGCTCAAACGCAGTTCTGGGGTCTAGTGAGGCGGTTCTCAGCTTTTAGAACTCAGAGTTCCATCCATGTCTGATGGAGGAGCAGGGTGTGGTGTTCATCACACAACAGTGTCTTCATCCCACTCCCCATCTTCTTTCATGAACCTGAAAGCCGCTTCATCCAGGCCCAGCAGTCTTTTGGGTAGACGGTCACGTTTTTCTGTGGTCAAACCTTTAGACAGAAAAGGGGCTTCAGTCAAAAGATAACTTCTTTACAGAACAAACTTTCCTTCGAGTGGCCTTTGATGGATCCAGCGAGTGCAGAACCAGCACACAGTGCCCATCAAAGTGTAGATGAAGGCATTTTTTAGGCGTCAAAGCTCTAATCTCTACAGACAGGAAGAATCCATGTCTGTTGTCGTGTGTGGAGTTCCGCTTTAACATGGGGAGGATGCTGAGTGACTGTGCTCCTGTCTCAGGTGGTGGGCAGCCTTTGCTATTCATGTCTTTGAGGCCATCGTCTCACTGAGAGTCTGCAGGTAAGTGTCCATGAGGGGGCGTTACAGTCCCACCTAACCAATCCTCCACCAATGAGTCAGTTTCTACTGCACAGCAGGTCGCCACAAACACGTTTTGGTCTCCACACAGTAACAAAGGAATCAGCAACCCGAGAGTTCGATGCCTGTGGTTTGTCCAGACCTTCTTGTTCGGCATTGCCTCCCTTGGCCTGCTGCTCAAGTACAACCCACAGCGGCCCAAACAGCGCTGAGCCCCCCCTTTGGATTCAAGGAGCACTGCTCAGTTTGAAACTGTGCTTGCCCTTTGACCCCGCTACATTCCAGGGGTTTCTGCGCGCAGCAGATTATTCGGGTAAACTTGTACTCTGATGACCTTTTCTGTGATCAATATTTTGGAAGTCCACAGAGTTTTCTGGGTCTTAACGTGCAGCAGCTGGAGGAAAACTCTTTTAGTATTGAAATCTAATGCTGAAAGCCTTAATGTCTCATCAGTTCTAACAATAAAGAGAATTAAAAAGAACCGAGTCATTTTATTCTTCTGAAACCGCTCTGGTTTACTGAGGTCACAGGAAAGCTGGCCTCAGTGAGTCGTGTCTGATGAACACAGCAGACGGTTGTCGTTCTTCAGTTTAAAAGTGCAAGGCCATCGTTTTGATGTGAATGGGAAACAAGAAAGGACTCTAAACAGGTCTCTGAGGAACTTCATCAAGGCTTTCGTACTCTCCTGTCTTCTGAAGAAGGTGAAGGCATCATGACGAGAACGCCTTTGAAGACAGATCTGTCATGGAAGGATTTCACGCGTGTGAACTGTGCAGCCCCGCCAGCAGCTCCACCAAGACCCAGCAGGACCCCGACCACCTCTGGGGGGTGGTGTTTGCAGAAATATTAGCAGCTGATCATCGTTTTAGTAACACTTGTTTGGGCGTTGCTGAAATTCTACGCATTTTCTTAAAAATCCAATCAAAGCTTTTCCTCCTGTTCTTTCATCTATCACGCCTCAAATCCAGCCCCATCGGTTCTGTATTGTTTGTGTATCAGGAAACGTATGCTTGTAGCTGAACAGCTGTGTGTGAACGCATCCGAGAACCCCCTACTATGAAGAAGTCTGTAGGAACCTCAAGAAATTCTGGAGCAGAGGCATGACGATGTTCCAGTTTAATGGAATGACAGCTTTTGCTGCTGAATGGCGTCACATCCCCACATCCTGATGCCAGTTTTCAGCCTTAAAAAGAGTTTCCATGCTTTCTTCTTCACATTTGAAACCTCTTCTTCCGTTGGTTCTTTGTGGGTCTGTTCATGTTCTGCCCTCTGCTTCCTGTGCAGTGCTCTGCTTTTACAGAAACATTCAGTTTCTGTTCTATGTTCTTAAATGACCAACTATAGAGGCGGATGCTGAATATAAAAAAAATACAGCATGTGAATAACACTGTTGGCCAGGAGTAAGCCTGATGATGTTTCCTATCATCCGTTTGCTTACACGCTAGCTTACAGCCTTCACAAGCCAGATTCCAGCTCAGACGAGGAAAACAGACATTCATGGATCTATTTGTCTGTGAGAGGTTGTATCAGATACGTAAAAACTACAAGCTTTTTCAAACTACATTTTTTCTTCTACAGAACTCCTAATTTACAATGATTTGAATAAAGAAAAACTAAGAAATAAAGTTTCAAGCTGAATCTTCTTTGTGTCTTCCATCATCATAAAAATGCAACAAGAACACGTTAAAACACCAAAAGCTCCATTTTTCTTGGAGTGCATCTTTAAACATGATTCCACTGTGTGCGTGTCTCGCAGGTGAGCGACGTGTCGGCTCTGGGTCACCACGTCCTCTGCTTAAAAACCTAAGAGCATTAAGTCGTCTTAACCCGCCCAGTCAACCCCCACCTCCATCTCTGTTCGGCAGGACTGGATTTGGAAGACGCATCTTGTCCCCACTTTCTCTGCCACTTTCCCCCTTGTTTCCACACAGCAGCTGGCCTCGGAAATGACAAATTGTTTTTCTCTTTTATTCACTCAACACATTTCTGCCACACAAGAGGAAATGTACACAATATTTACAGTAATGAAGTAACAAACTTATTTAGAAATATTCACGAGAGAACCCTACTAAATTGTCTCATCTGTGAAGAATTCAGTCAACACGTGGAGGTGGTTTGTTTGGTTGGTTGTTTGTGCAGTTGCAGGTGTAAATTAATTCCAGAAGGACAGGTTTTGCTGACTGATAAAAAGCTTTGCAGGGACAAAGTGCATGCAGAGACGAAAAGGCTTCATCTCTGGTCCCAAGTGTTTGTCCGTGTTTGAGGGACTTGACAAACAAAACCTAGGAAATATTTGGGTCTGAGCGAGTGAAACAGAGTTTCAGGAGAACTTTAAAAGCCCCCAAAAAAGTCTGAAGAACGAATCTGGCTCCTTGGAAGAAGAAACAAATGAGTGGTAGAAGATGCCTGCTGTTTTTTTTACAGGATCTGCAGTTTGCTGCAACACTGCACCTGTAAACAAGCTCAGTTGCATGCAATCTGGATGAGGTTAAGGCCCCCCACTAATTAAGGTGGCATGGAGAAAAACAACTGCTGCGATAGAATAGCTTGCTATGAGAGCATGAATCTGACTTCTAATCTGCAGCCTTTCTGTTTATGTGCTGCAGCATCAAGCTCATGCTTCTTGATATATATATATATAGAATCTGCAGGACGTTCAGGTTTCAGCTTTGCCAGGCTCACCGGTCCAGCCAGCAAATGGAAGGGTAGCGCTCGCTTAGCGTCTTCCGCAGCTGAGCACTTTGTGTCCTGTCCCTGGTTTCCACCACGCACTCCACCTGTAAGAACACAAACACAGCCCAGGTGCTCTCCTGTTAAATAACCTCTGTTTTAGTGTGTGTGTGTGTGTGTGTGTGGGGGGGCAATTTAAATTCAAACTGACGTTTTGAAGAATGAGGCCTGCTGCCTTATATCAGTAAAGTCAGCTGTTTTTTTTTGGGTTTAGCTTCAGTGGAAGTTCAGTTAACATTTAAAAAAACTTTAGGATTTTAAAAATGAAGCCCTTGAACAACAAGCTAAACTTTACTTCTTAGTAAGTTTTGCAAGCTTCAAGGTTTGGTTCTGAACTTTTGACATTTTTCGCTGTAGAGAATCGAGCCTCTGGCAAATTGGTGTACCTTGTCCCCTACTGGTTACTTTGTAAACTGGACAGGGCTCCTCCCACTTTTATTTTTTAAATGTTCTTCAATCCTGAAGTCAAACATTCAAAAAAACCCCAAGCAAACAGGTCAGAGCTGGAAGTGTGTCTGCTTCTTCTGAGATAAAGACTTCTCATTCTCTCAATGTAATTTTTATATTTGACACTAGACGTCTCTGCCCCCCACGCTACACTCAGCAAGTGGAGACATTCCTCTTGCTATTTGAAGGTTTTTACAACAATAACGTCCACATAACCATGAGTAGTTCAGTTATTTTTCTTTTTCGTAGTTTTGGCTTTTTGATTCCACGATGAGAGGTTCTTGGCAAAGTTAGCTGGTTGGAGCAGAGAAGAACAAAGAATTAGGAGAAAGCCGACGTTCTTAACCTACCTTCGCCTGGAAGAGGTTGGATTTGTCACCATGCCTGCGATGGCAGACATCCAGCAATCTAAGAAACAGAGAGAAGAGAATCAAAGGTTGCAACAGGAAACATTCAGACTAAGATGAAGAAGTCTACCTGACGTCCTCTCGAGACAGGACATCCAGCAGTTTGGCCATGTCGCCCGGCCACTCTCCCAGCTGCACCGAGAACTTTGTGACTCTGTCGTCCAACACCAGGGCCCGGTCCACACACTGCCTCAGCAGCTCTGGCTCCATGTTAGCACTGCTCACCACTACGACAACCCTGCAGCACAAGGGGGTTCAACTGAACTGAAACAGGAACAAAGGGGAGCGCCTGCAGTTTTGACTAATCTGACCCACTTCTTTCCTCTGAGCTCAGGTAAATGGCCACCTAAGATGGCTGCCAGGCCCATGGCACCTTCTGTGTCCACCGTGGAGCGCTCAAACTCTTGAAAGCGAAGCATTGCCACCAAAGAGTTCTCCTCACTGAGACAAAATGAGCAAGAAACAAAATGAGACCCTGAAAGGGCGTAAGTGTTCCTTTCAGAGTGTGAGCGGGCTTACAGTACCTGACAGGGATGACTTTATCCACAAGTTTCTTTGCAATCTGGAAAGTCTGAGCTCCCAGGGAGCGCTCCTGCAGATCTGACAAGGCAGATTATTGTCCACAGTCCAAAATGCACTGCAGATGATGGAAACAAATATTTACCTCCAAAAAGCTTCTTGTTGGGGTTGCTGTGCAGGTCTTTGATTGGACTGTCCGTTTTCAAAGACTGTAGCAGCAGAGGAAACCCCTCCGGTTCTGTTCCCTGCAGAAGAACAGCCCATCATCATTATTGTTTGTTTCAGGGGTTTCTCTGACAAGTAACATGAGGATAGAATGTGCTATGGTTAACTTTAGCACCAGTTTTTAGCAGCAAAACAGGAGACTTAAAGAGAAATGTACCTGTGTGAATGTGTGTGCGTTTGTGTTGTGAGTTCCTTGGGTTGATTTTGTTGCTTAAAGTGAGTGAACAGAGCTGATTAATTTTCTTTTGTAGAGAGAAGTTGAGTAGCAATGAAAGAGTTGACTCTGATTTGGGGTCAAAAAGAAGAGTCACGTGACACAGAACTCCCAACAGTTTATCATATGTCAATAGGAAGGTGCCACTCATACTGCTGTCACCGGGTACAGCTCGGTAGCGGAAGCAGTCTTTAGGAGTGAAACAATTGATTTAAGCTGGTCCACTTCTGTCAATGCCTCTGGTCTCTGCCAATCCCTTTGCTTAACTGCAAGTCTGAGGGCAGTCCACCTGATGCCTCGGGAAAATACACTTTGACAATCTTTACATTGTGTCTGTGTACTAAAATGTGTCTTTATGTCACTGAAGTGAAAGTTGTGTTGTTGGACCCTTTCAGCTCAGCCTTGAACCCCACATCTGGTGGTACATGCCATCAGCCACTGCCCCCGCAGACACCCCTTAACAACCTCATATCCAGAATCTGTAAGATGGGATCTTCCCACATGCCCAAAACCTGCCCCCACACAAGCCCCAAAGCCTGACCACCCTAACTGCCTCCACATGACCCTGACAGAGTTCCTGGGGGGTGGGAAAGGGGAGGTGTGAGGAGATTGCTTGGAACCATAAAATGAGGCTCTTCCTTCCTACACCATGAGCCTTGGCCTAAGATTCATTGGGATTCCATTCATGAAAGTTTGCTCTGAAAGCTCTTATTTGAACCTTTTTTCAAAATTTGCTGTCCCCAGGCCCAAAGGCCAAAAGTGCTTTTGGGTCACATTTCCATTCCCATACACACACATACACACACACACAAATCACAGATTTATATTGGTGGCTCTGCTGCCAAACACTGGCACCACCCACCAGGAGCAATGAGGGAAGGACACTGACACATGGGCAGGCAAGGCGGGAACCAAACCTGCGATTCTCTGAACAGAGGTCACACACTCTACCCCGCACCACGGCCGTGTATAATAAAACACAAACCACTGTTCTTGATGCTCAATCTGTGTGGAAAATCCAAAATAGCAAATATGTTTCTTGAATTGTCCACAAATTAAAAATCCAAATTGTTTAAATAAAGGAAGACAAAAATCTTTTTCATCCATCCATCTTTCAAACTTGCTAAATACCAGCTACTGTTGGATGAGGGCGGGGTCCGTAGCAGGGCCACACAATCCCAATCACACACACACACACTCACATCCACACACACACACTCACACCTGGGGACAGTTCATAGTGACCAACTGACCGTGCAGCTATTTTGCACGTTCTCTCACTGCATTTGTGGGGTTTTCTAGCTTCCTCATACAAATACATTTGGTGTCTCTAAATCTCTCTGAAGGGTGAATTTGTGTGTGACCCGTCTCGCATGTCCGGCCTGTGTTGTACCCCTGTGACTTAATAAGAGAAGAAGTGCGTGCGGATGTTGGATGAAAGTATCATTTTTATAACATATTGGCAGATGAAGCCTTACATTAATGTCCACATCTGAGGTTTCCCTCCCGGTTTCTATGTTTACTTACAATAACAAGAATCTCAGGGTTGAGGTGTTTAATGGCTGCAGCAGTGCCAGCAAGCAGGCCGTATTGTCCTGCTGCAGGAACAACCACAGCGTCCACTTTGGGGACTTGTTCATAGATCTCCATGCCCACAGTGCCCAGTCCTGCCAGGTACACTGCGCCTTCATCTCTGCAGGCAGAATCCAGAGAGAAGGCATAAGAGTTTGCAAAAAATAAGGCAGTTTTGAAGTGCAAAGTGAGACTCACTCCTCCAGGTACAAGTATCCATTCTCTTTGGCCAGACGGCGGGCGTGATTCTGGGAGTCACAGCTGGTGCTACCGTATGAGATAACCATGGCGCCATAATCTCTGTAGATTCTGAGCCGAGGTGAGGAGCAGCCTGACGGCATGATGACAAACACTGGTATCTTCAGCTCTGCCGCATGATGAGCCACAGCCATGGAGAAGTTACAGTCCGAGGCCACAATCACTCCTTTCCTTTGCTGCTCCTGAAAGGACATGAACTTCTTTCCAGTCTTTGTCACACACAACAGTCTGGATGATAAGGTTTGTAACCAACATGGAGACACACAAAAACACAGCAAATTCCAGAACTGAATTGACAAATTCCGGGAAACTCATACTCGTGATATTCCTATCTTCATAACATCTTCATGATGTCAGATTTCTCTCCTTAGATAAATGGCAAACTTCTCACGTTATTGTATCTAATCTCAGTCTCCAAAGTGTCTCTAAAGTGTCTCTAAAGACTTACAGGGTTTCTGTTCCCCTGTATGTCCTTGTAAACAAGTGGGATCCCCCCATCCCTTTGTTTAGTTTGCTATCACAAACCAAAGACCAAAGTAGACCAAAGTTGTTCCAACAGGGGCGATTTTGCCTCAGACAAACTCTCACCGTGACAGAAAAGTGAAGATTAAGTCTGCCTCACTTTGCAGACAGCATGGGGGTGGATTTGTTTGACCATTGCAGTTGGAGTATCAGCTTTACCTGTGTGAGTGAGGTGAGCAGATACAGCACCCCCCTCTCTTTCACTGAGCCAGTGTAGTGCAGGTGCTCCTTCTTCAGGTATATCTCCATCCCATACTGTTTGGAAAGCCTTGAGTACTGCATGCAGAAAAAGTGTTTATTTAGTTATAATGGTGAATTGGACTGTGAATATATTTATGCAAAATCTAAAAGACATCTGTTGCTTTAACTAAAGACAGATCATGTAGTTTTAAGTCCACCGTGCAGGGAGTCTTCTGAATCCCGGACTGGATCCTGAAGGCTGCAGCGCTGATGTCTTCAAAGCGCAGGTACTGAAGCGGGGGTCTGGGAACCGTCCTGAACTCGCTGAGTCTTCTGGTTTTTGGAGGATCCATGAGCTTGATCTCCGGAGCCTCCACCATCCTGGTTTCATGGACTCTCACATCTCCATTGAGAAGCTCTTCTTCACCAAAGTCCTTGAGACGGCTCTGGTTCAATGAGAGTAGACCGGCGGCCTGCTGCGCCATTACTGAGGGGCCCATATTTGTGGGATGCTCCGGGCTGACTGGGACCCAGCCGTAGTTCGTCTCTGAAAGAAGACACCAGTGGATCATGCACTCTGCATGCTCATTGGGTATTTTCCTGCAAACATCATCTCCAGGAAGCTAGGACGATGAACCATTTTAGGGTTTCTTCAAGTGTGGCACAGCTTTGGATAAAGGCTTCACTCAGGAAGTTCCACCTCTGCTTTGTGCTTTAAAATGTAGGAGACCAAAGCTGATCAGACATGATAGAAGATATACATTCAATATCTTCTTGTTTTTTAAAAACTGAAGTTCAGCCTACGCCAGCAAATCCTCAAATTTATTTCCCTGCAGCTCATCATTGTGCCTCCAACAAAGACTTAAAACCTAACCCATGGATTTTATCTGTCTAGTTCCACAGGCTAGGTTTGAGAATCTGCCCGTTCATAGTACTGTTGAATAGACTGAGCGGCTCTGAATTGTTCAGGACAAACCAAAACTCCACCCACACCACCCTCAAGATGAGCAATGAAGCAGATGGAGAAGGTAAACAAACCTAAACTAGAAAGAAACTTGGAGAGGGCTCTGCAAATGTTTCACTGTACACCATATTCAGCCTTTTTGAGTCAGATTAGCATCTATCCCAATAAGTTCAGATAACACACAAGAACATGTAAACAATTGGCGTTTGGTCTCTACATGCATGTTCTGCAACTCTTCACATGTTCAGAATATGATTCTTATTTTGGTCTCCAACTCGTCACAAATCAGTCTTTAAGTTGCCTCACATTTTCAGACTTTTTGACTCCCTCAAACAAAACCAATGAGGGTTTTAGGTGATAAATGGTGTATGCTTGTATAGCGGTTTTCTACCTTCTTGGAAGGCCCAAAATGCGCCAACCTGTAACCACCAGGAGCAAGGTGGGTTTCGGTGTCTTGCCCAGGAATACAGTCACAACAGTGATGCCAACGGAGATCTGCTAAATGTTATGCATAAAACCCCTGCAGATGTTCAGGACAATTTAAGGTGCAAGATGTAATCAACAGTCACAGCCCTCTGGGATACACGCCTTATGCCAGTGTGTCAGTTGTTTGTTTGAACTAAAACTTGAATGAAATGTAGGAAAGGTGATGCTTTCCCTATGACTCTCCCTGAGTTTCTACTTTATTCATTTTTTGACATTTATGCTAACATTTTCCTGGCTTTACAGACTGTTGGGATGCTAGCAGACTCCTAAATGTCAGATTTTTTATAGCCAGGAGTCTCGGGACATCTGTTTATCTGCTGCTGCCCAGAAAGACTGATGGTTTTCCAGCTGAAGGGACCAGAACAGCTTATTGAATTTATGCCATAAATCCAACGTTTATGCTATGACCATAAAAGGAAACTTGACTTGGACTAGCTGACTAATGATCGTCTGGTTGCCTGTGTTATTTGTTAGTCTCCGGAAAGTAGGCTTTCATGTTGTGGCAGCAACTTCATTAGCAGAATACATTCATCAGGATGATACATTTCATCAGTTGTACCAACAAATCAGTCTCTTTCCCTTAGATCCACTCTGGAGGTCAGCTTCTGATGTTTGTTAGTGGAGGCACTCCAGTGATACAACAGGAATTTAGACCATCTCCTCAAATACACATTGTAGAGTTTTTCCCCTCACGTTTGTTCGGAACCGGATCATGCTCTGTTAGGGATGTTTCTCCTGCAGCATAATTTATGAGGCCTGAGCCGGCTGTCCACAGGTCGGAGACAATAGGATTACCAGAGGAGATTAAGTCATGGACTTAACCACAAAGGATACAAATGGTTACAGAAGTTGACCAAAGCTAAAAGCCATGAAGCCCATTAAGATCCGCAGAACAAGCTGCGGTTGTGTCTGAACCAGAACCCAAAAGAGAGAGAGAAAGGATAACAATCAATTTACTGATAAAAGCTAGGTTCATGAGGAAAAGAGCCACCAGGTGGCACTGTTCTCTTCCACTGGGAGGCCATGTCTCAGGCCTTTCTGCAGTTCTGTTCTATTTACATCCCAGTGATCGCTCACAAACAACACTGAGACCTTTAACCTGATCTCTGACGTCCTTCTTCCCCTCTCCTCCTACTTGTCCATTTGTACATGTCCTATATCCAGTGATGGAAGAAAAAAACAGTGATTTGGGAACAAGCATTAAAGAGGAGAAGAAAAACGCTGAATCTTCAAAGCCCCAAATCAAAATACAGACAAGGAGCTAACCTCTGGTGTGAGGAAGAGGCTTTCATCATTATATTCTAAAGTCACTTTATAAAAAAATGTTTTGAACTGTTTCCTGACATAATTGGTTTCTTCAGATGGAGAAGTTAATTTAGTAAAACTGTGCCTTGTTTGACTTTTGCTGTCCCTTTTAGACTCTGAGTCAACAATGTCCTTAATATTTTAAATGGGTTGTTACCATGAAGACACCTTTTTAGGCTTGTTGTTTGAAAAACGAAAGACACTCAGACTGTTGACTTTATTAACATTAATGTTCCACATTAGGAGCACCTTATTAACCTGATCTCTTTATCTAAACAAAAGGTTCTTTTTGGGATTCAAGCACGAGAATTATGTTTCTTTTTAGAGACAAATGGAAGCAACCATTTGTACAGGGCTTATGGAGAGATCCATCCAGACTTTCCTGATCACTTCAATACTAGGGATTTTAGTTTGTTAGGAAAGGCTGGAAAACACAGAGGGAGCTGAGCAAGGTAATAATTAACTGCAAAGAGGAACACTGCTGCTACCTCTGAAAGCAAAGGCTACAGGTGCTACGATGAAGCTCTGCAGGATCCAGGGATCTACAGTTTTCCCACCTCTCCCAGAAAGGATCCCGCTCCTCGCCGTCTTTAATCGCAGGCCTTGGCGAGAACAATCGCTCAAGTCGCTCGCTCAAGTTGCTGGAGTAGAAAAATTGGGCAGCAAAGTTCATGATGGTCAAAAGAAGTCCTTCAATCCAGCAAGCGTCTGAAGCTGAATCCCACTTATGTTCCTGGTGCTGTGTGCCCAAGGGATAAGAGGATGCTGGCCTCTGCTCCCCAAGCACCCTCCCTCTTTTCCTGCCGGGAGTTATTTAAGAGAGGATTACCCATGACCACATGCATGGCGGCTGCAGAGACTCTCTGTGGCCCGGCTCCTCCCCGGCTCTATTCCTGGGTCCCGCCGCGGATTACTTCCCTTTCTGTGACGTACTGCTAATCAGACAGTCTAAGAAGATAGATGCAGAATTAGGGTTTATCTAGGGAGCAGTGATCTGGAAGCTCAACCGCAGAGATGAGAGACGGCCTTGAAAGGAGGATCAAAGATGACAGAGGGGAAAAAATGGAGATTCAAAACAAACTTAAGTCACAGTGCAGATCGGGGAACCCTCAAAAACACACTGGAAGTAAAATCCTTCTGGCTCACTGTCACTACTTGCAGCAGACCGCTGACAGAAGTCCTAACGAATAAACATGATGGAAATTAAGGACCTGGGTCCAATGGTAACAAAACTAAAACAAAACCAAATCTTTAGGTCCCCTCCTCCAAACCCCATTCCCAAAAACAGGAATGATTCCTAAATGTTGTTCACGAACTGGCCTAGAAGGGAGGACAGGACCTGCAGGAGAGCTGCGACTGTAAATACAGTAAACCCATTTCAGGTTCCACAGCTTAGGAGCGGAGCAAAAAAAAACCTGGTCCGGTTCTCAAAAAGAACATCCTGGAGACCCCTAAGAAAAAAATAGGTTGTTCAAAGAACTTCCCTGAGACTTCCTGAAGTCAATTCAATTCAATTCCATTCCATTCCATTCAATTCACAACAACAGTCGTCTCAGTGGGCTTTGTACCGGTAATTGTAAGGTAAATATACAATCAAAAAGGATAATAAATGCATAGAATTCAATAGGATAATACTAAACTTTAACTAAACAGACTAAACTAAACTGGACATCCCTGCCCTCAGACCCTAATTCACAGTAAGAAATAACTTCTTAAAAAAAACGGATTCCGGAAAAAACAGAAGAAACCTCAGGGGTGTCCACATGAAGGAGGGATCCTCCCCCAGGACGGACAGGCGATGTACCAGAACTCATAGAGAAGAATTAGCTTATCTAACTCTACAACTACAAGTTTAACAAATGTAGCCGATGGGCTTCATCCAGATGGAGTTGGGGGACGGCTAGGGGTCTGAGACGAGCTAGAGACAGGATCCACAGCCAGGTGTAGAAGCAGCAGTAGAGGCAAGCCAGAGACGGGGTACACGGTCAGGTACAGGAGCACGGATGGGGAGGGGAGTGGGAAAGAGGGACAGTACATGAATTGTACTGCACCAAACAGAGGCACGGAGAACTACATGATGAATAAATGATCAAGAATAGAGGAGAGAAGAAGAGTAGAAGTAGATGAGAAAAGAGGACTGAACCCCAGTGCACCATAGTTACCCCAGCTTCAAACTTCTAGCAGCCTGCTAACAACTTTATGGTTATTGTTAAGTTTAATTTAAACAAATTAACAGTAAATTAAATATTCTCTGAATACTAGCTAGTCTGACAATAAGCCTGTCCAAAGAGGAATGTTTTCAGTCTAACTTTGAATGTAGAAACTGTGTCGGCCTCTCTTCCATGAGCTGGGAGTTTATTCCATAAAACAGGGTCTTGATGACTAAAGGCTCTACCTCCAACTGTACTTTTATAAATTCTGGGAACCACAAGCAGTCCTGCATTTTGGGAGCAAAGTGTTCTGTTTGGATGCTAAGGCACTATGAGGTCTTTGATATAGGATGGGGCCATTCCATGTAAGGCCTTACAGGTTAGCAGGAGGATTTTGAACTTGGTTCTAGAATCAACTGGGAGCCAGTGAAATGAGAATGTGTGGGCTAGATAAGAAAATTCTTGCAGCATGTCACGAGCTGAATAAGCTGCCTTTTCAGAAAAGCCCTAAAGAGGGGCGTCCCAGTGACTCCCCCAGAGCAAACCAACTAGGCTGAGAAAGATCTCTACATGTTATGGAGAGGAGCGCAATAAAGAGAGCCCAGGGGGAACAGTCCCTTCAGAGGGCCTGTGCGGCTCTGGATGAGCAGGTCCTCCTCAAAAAACTAAAGATGGCTGAAAACCTAAGAGCTGAGCCTAACCAGAACAGGTCGAACACAAAATGTAGTCTGAGACACAGGAACAAGTCTGTCACCGAGTTAACGAAATCACATTTAGGGAGGACACAGAAAGAGCTCCGATGACATGACGCTCAAACCAGGTGTGAAGCGAGGTGTTGTGTGTGTGTGTGTGCTAGTAGGGGGTGGTCTACTCCCAAAAATGGATTTAAATTCCTTGTCATTGAAACGTTCCCAGCAAAAAAAATAAGCCAGAGGAGAACACCTGAGGAGGAGTTCTATGGTCCCTTTAAAAGGACCCCAAAGACTCGGACAGGAGAGGTTCATCTGGAACTGGAGAAGAGCTAAATTGTTTGCTGCTAGAACCCAGCAGGATGTCCAGAACTTGTTAAGTTGTGTCCAATGTGCTCTTCAATTCTGTCAGTGACGCCAGTTTTTCCAGGAAAAACTCTTAATGAAGACTGATGGGATGGATTTAGGAAAGCGGAGACAGTGTTCAGTCAAATGTGAGGCACAGGCGAATGAATTTGAGCTCCAAAGTTCCAGAAAAATGTCAATAATAGTAATAATCCATTATTTTTATTATTATTAAAAATGTCCAAAATCTCCAACAGCCCAATTACTTTATTGCTCATTAATTCCAATTATTTAAATTCATTAAAAAAAAGATTGTAATTAGCGGGCTGCAACACATTTCTGTAGATCCACATACTTCACACTTCTGTCTCCTAGTGATGGTATGCCATCGAATGACATTGACGATGGCATATTTTTGGTGGATAGGGTTGATGGATTTCTGAACATGTTATAAACTCCAGAGCAGATCTTCTCTTTAACAGTTGGAGACATTTTTGAAGAATTAACAATATATTAAAACTAGTTGAGATGTTTTGTAGACTGAAATGGGAACCGAGTGACACAGGAACTCCAAAAGGACTCAGCACCCAGTAAACACTTGTGTTGCAACAAGTCTATTTTGGTCCGGGTCTTAAATGTCAATCATTTTCATTGCTATAATGAATAAAATTAAAACACCAGGCAGCAACTATTAGACTCTCACACTCTTTATATCTGAATGAAGCTTCTCAAAAGTCAAAAGCCCTATCCCTTCACATACACCTGCATGGGTGAATTTTCTCTCTGCATCTGATCGCTCCCCAAGGGCAGCACTGAGCTACAGTTACAGCTCCGTTTAGGAACCATTTAATAACCCCCCCATCCAACTCCTTAATGTTGAGCGTCGATCAAGAGGGCACTAGGTCCCAATTTTACTCTTTGGTTAGATCCGATCATGGATTTAAACCATCGGCACCCCACTTTTTGTGAACTCGGTTGACATTTCTCTGTCAAAGAAATTTTTGCTGATGTTCAAAAGTACACTCCTGATGAAACTGCATGAATTTGCATTTTACAAACTAGATTTAAATAAGATTCTAAGTTGAGCCTCAAAATATCCAAATAAGAAAATAAGAAATAACACTTTAACTGCATAGGCTGTTAATCAGCTGGTCAAAAGTTTAGAACCAATGCACAAAAAGAACCTGGTGCGTCCTCAAAACAAATATTAAAGGCCCCAAACAAAAAATTCGATAGCTCCACTTTTCCTGTTGATCACTTTAAAAGCTCACATTTGTTTGGGCACTCATGACGTGAGTGTTTCTAAAAGGTTTTTGGGAAGGTTGTGCCAAGTGGTGAAGACGGCTTTATGAAGGATATCCACTGTCTGGAACTGGTGTTTATTTTTGTAAACTGCACTGTCACCCATCCCCGAATCCTCTCCATGGTATTTAAATCAGAACATGCAGTATGGTTTAAAAAATCACGTTATTCTCCTAAGGAAGACCTTTGTTGGGTCGGGCAACTTGAACTGCAGCTTTGTCCAGTTGAAAAACCAGTCAGAGGAAAAAAGAGTGATCATGGAGCTCCTCAGTCATGAGGGACGAAGGCCCATGCAACATCTCCATACTGCAAAAAACCACCATCTTAATTCTAGAAAAAAGTACTTGTTTTTAGTAGAAATTGACTAGAAATAAGTCAAATTATCTGCCAGTGCAGCTAGTAAATTTTACTTAACAAGATGTCTTGATTTAAGTAAAAATATCTAAGCCATAGTAAATCGATTAAATCTTGAAATTAAGCAAAAACACTTATTTTAAGCAGTAATTTAAGACAAAAAAAAAAACTAGAAACTAGGATATAGGAGCTTGATTAAAATGTATTGCCTACTAAAATTCAGAAAATAAATCTTGAAACAAGCTGTTGCAAAAGATATTTTTTCTTGTTTCAACACTAAAAAGAATGAAAACAAATTCACTTTTTGATTCTTTTATTCAACTTACAAACTGAGATTTGTGTTACAAATTTACCCAATGGCACAAGGAATACAACTGTTTCTTTAACAACACAATTAGAATACTCATCTAACGAACAGACATAAACATTAAACTGCAAAAGCAGTTTATCTTCCAACAAATTCTTTACTTTAATGCTCTTTCATGTGGTAGTGATGCCCCACTTGTGAATTGTATCCTGAAGGATCTCTGTCTGTATGACAGAAGGGTGGCCATGCATTTTGTGTAGGTCAGATGTAGTGTGTAATAATATGCCATTTAGAAAATCAGACCCTGGTGAAGCTTTTCTTTTTCAAACGTAACGGGCATCAAACCAATAGCAACGATGCATCCGCTGCCATCGAACACCAAGACTGGACATGACGGGCCTTTCTTCTGGATGAAGACCCTAACCAACACAGTTTGGCGCCCTTGAACATCCTGAAGCTCCTTTGTGAAGGAACCATGATGGCTCCTCCTCGATGGTTCTGCGTGGAATCTCTTTGTCATGCCAGTAACGTTGGAAGCCATCAGGACCGTCACAGTAACATTTTGTTCTTTATTTTTGAATGTTGTTCCCTCACAAAGTTCAACCTGGTAATTTTGTGGCAATGATGGATATGCGGTCTTAGAAGATGTGTTTTGCTTTTGAAATCCTTCCCTTGCAAATGCCGTCAGATCATCGATGGGATGGTTTTCATTTGGGTCGAGGACCCGTGTCTTTGGTGGACAGCCTTTTGGATCCTCCAGCTCAGTGCTGGTGACATTTTTTTGGGCACTTGATTTCTTTTTTGATTCTGTAGCCCTCAGGGTCTTTTAAAAAATCAGAAATTGACAGTTTCACCCTGTCCAACCTGAGCGGCGATGGCAGATTGTGAGAGGCCTCATCAGTACTGCCACATTTAAAGACAACTTTTAAACTCTTAAACTTTTGATCAGCTGATAAACAGCCCTTTTCATTAAAATTGTTATTTTCAAATAAATTGGCAGCTAATATATTTGTTCTCTTGCTCCTCTTTCTTCTTTTGGCATTTTGAAGCTCTATGTAGAACATTGTTAACGTCCAGCTGTGATAAATGCAAAATTTTGCAATTTCTTACCAGGTCTTAAGATTTTAATTTAATCAGTATGATTACATGGATGAGAAGGCGGGTAAATGAGCCCACCCCTCACCAAACAGATTATAAAGAAGGACAGAGAGACGTCACACATCAGGGTTTACAGGTTCAGTGAGGAAACGGAGACTGGTATAGACTGTGAGACTGCTGCCTGTGGCAACACGTGCTTTTTGTGACCCCTGACAGACGGCTTTGTTGCACTGAACAAAGAGACGTCTGGACAGCGAGTAGAGGATGGACGACAGAAATAGATGTGAGAAGGTGACCCTACCCGCAGCAGTCTGTCACGCCGCAGATCATCATAACGCCGCTCTCTGGGCGCCGTGGTCCTTCAGCGGTAACTCTTTGTGAAGAATTTCTTCTTCAGCTAAGATTCTGCTTTTATAGCCAACTGAGGAATACTTGACATGTCTGAAAGTTCGAACACATCATCAGGTCTTCTTAGCTTCCCTCATAAGGTCGCATTTGGGCTTTCTAAAACATTTTTAGTAAAATAACAGTTTCTATTTCGCCCCCCTTCCTGGTAGTAAGATGGGACAAACCAGAATCGTCCCATATAAAACTCTGTAAGGTGTGGATTTCAAAGAATTAAATCCTACAACATGAAGGAAAAAAAGAGGAGATTATCACTATGAAGATTAAGAAAATTCACTGACTTATCTGAAATTGACTGACAACTCGACTGTCGTTAGATGAAAGTGTGTGTTTTCGTCAATATGTCAAGACTTCAGAGGATTTTTTTTGTAAGACTCTCGGAGCCAGAATCTTGGATATGAACCAGAACCAGATTTCAGTGAAAGTAAAGCTTCAGTCTGGAGAGGCTGCCATTCAGGCAAACCCTTCCGTGCAAACTCACAGGAGGCAAACATTTCTGCGTTCCCAGAAAAGGTTTTTGTTTGCAGCTTCTGACGGGTTGCTCTACATTTGGCAACTTTGGGGCCAGGACGGCATCCGTCGTGTCTTTGGGCCCTCAGCCTTTTCTCTTTCTGTTTGTGCACATGTGAGCTGAGAACAAGTACCTGTGCCATTGATCCGTTTCCAGACGCCCAGCGCCCCCCCTGGCTCTGCTCTGTCATCCACTGATCCCTTCATTCTCCTTCACTTTTGTTTTCCAGCACTCCAACCTAAATCTGCTTAAGCGTCCAGACGTGTGAGCGGCGCAGGACGCTGAAGCCGGTCCGGGGAAAGGAGATAACCCTGTTTACCACATAGCCGTCCTAGTCGTCTGAGGCCAGCCGGGGGGGGTCAGGGAGGGAGGCGGCTTCAGACAGATCAGTTCTATCAAATGTAAAGGCCACCCTGGAGTGACTTTACTCCACTGCTAAAACCTGGATGACAGCTTGAAGACTGTGTTTTTCTGAACAATTCAATGGGCTGCACAAGAAATCTGACCTGCCTTTTTTCTGCTGGAAACCATTTCACATGCAACTTAGAGTAAAATTAAATCTCTCATCTGTAAACAAAACTGCCAGAAAACTTGAAAGTAAGGAAATCATGAAATTAAATATAAAACTTAAAGTGTCCAGTTTTTACTTTATTAACTTTACTAAAGTTTTAAAAAAAACCTACTGTTGAGTTGAGTCTGGAAGCTGAAAGCTGTTACACAGTTCAGTCTATAAAGTTCTGCCTCAGTGGTTTTCTGTATCTTTAGGATGTCCGGGTCTCATTCAAGTTTTTTACTGGTTTGACGTCCAGCTGTTCTCCTTGCAAACAGCTGCTGTGCTTCCGTCCATCTCTCCATGTCTGAATCCACACTTTCAGACACTCTTTTGGAACCACGCTGGCTCCAAAATGACATTAATTTATCATTTAGTTGAAAGCAAAAACATTGGTGTAATTTTATTTTTGATAGCTGGAAATAAATTCAGGCATCAAGGGGTTAACTCCTAAATTTAACAGTGATTGCTTAAATTTCCGTCGTGTGTCTTTAGTTTTACTCAAACCACATTTAAGATACATTCCTTTATTATTTTAGATCATCTTGTCCTTTAATCACTTCCCTTTGTTCTCTTTTTTACCATTTAACCACTGAGGCTTCAGCTTCAATGATTACCATCAAGACTACCGTAACTGTTCAACGTTTTATGCAATGAACGTAATTTAGCTGATTCTGAAAGGTGGCTTTGTGCTATTGGGCAACATTTTGCTGACATAAACTGGTGCAGAACCAATTTTCAAAGCCGTTTTCTCTGCATCAGAATCTGACGGTATTACATAATTTGCGTAAAGAGTAGAATAGTTGTGGTATGTCAAAGAGTGTGTGTTATCTAGGTGTTGCCAGGGACATCTCTGGTGTTAAAGGGTTAAAGCTCACCTTTTACACCTGTCACATGATTTATCAAAATAAGTGTCTCAGCAGAAACATCCTGAATCCTTGAGATTCAGGCTTTTTTAAGAACATATCAGTTAAACACAGCTCTGTTTTCATTCCTGTTGTGTGCAGGAATCAGTTCACAATAAGGATTGTTTTAAGTGAAACACGGATAGTTCCTCAAAAAATCTCTCAATAGGTTAAGACCGTTTGACTGTCAGATGTCAGAACTCTGTCTCCCCCTCCAGTCACCGGCGGGAGCCGTCCCCAGAGTTCTAGCCATACTACAAGTCCCAGCAACCCCCACACCTCCTGGATGCTGCACACCTGACTCTCATTCATTCATCAACCACAGCATACTTAAGCTCGGCGAAAAGTGAAGCTCAGTATGAAGTATTGTTTGTTCCACTCTTCCTGCATTACTGAGCATTGGATTTGGACCTGATCTTCTGTTTCCTGACTCTGTTTTCCCGCCGCCTGCCCTGACCCTCGCCTGGATTCTGACTACCCTGTCTCTCCTCTGATGAACTTATGCCTGTTTTCATCCCCTGCCCGCCTGACCCTGATTTAGCTTTGTGGACTTTTAACTGAGCTCATAAATCTGCTGCATTTAGATCCAGCCGTCTGCCTGTTCTTGTGATAGAATACTTCACCAAACATGGATCCAGCAGCAGGAGTTCCTAGCCCAATGAACCCGGCGAGGTTTACTACTTTGTTGCTGGAGCACGGTCGCCAGCTCCATCATCTAACCCAGTGGTCCCCAACCACCGGGCCGCGGACCGGTACCGGGCCGCGGGACACTTGGCACCGGGCCGCGGAGCGGTACCGGGCCGCGGGAAATTTTGGCACCGGGACGCAAAGAAAGAAAAAAGAAAGAAAAAATAATTTCCATTTTATTGTTTTTTTATTGTTTTTTTTTTCCGACAAAAACGTTTTATTTTGAAAAGTGACCGGATTCTCTCTGTTACATCTGTCACCCTTAACGCAGGTCAAAGTCGCGACACCAAACATCAGGTGATAAACCCCACTAAAATTAAACCCAAACAACCAAAATGAGCAAAAAACAAACTTCTTTAGAAAGTTGCCGTGACAAGGGTAAAATTATTATTATTACTAAAGAGAAAATACCACCCCCGGTCCACGGTAAATGTGTCTTGCGCTGCAGCGCTGCACCTCAAAGACCCTGGGAAGCAGCTTTACAGGATCAAGCAGGGGTGACAGACCGCTGCCACTCACGCGCCACGATTCCAGACTCTGGCAGCGTGCACAGAAGGGACAAGCAGCTCGCTGGTGACCACTTTTCGTGAGGGACTCACTTCACAGCAGCAGCGGGAACTGGTGGGCCATGACAAGGGATTATCCTTGGATCAACTCATAGCTCTCACCATCAAACTGGTCAACCTGTTGAGAACCCAGCGGCCGTACAACCCAGCCTCAGCGAACATCATGACCATCTCGCCGCTTCTCCCAGGGGAGAGAGCAAGGCGTTTCTGGAAGAATCTCTGCCTCTACTGCAGCCAGCCAGGCCAGGTTTGCAACACCTGTCCCAATCACCACCCATGACTCTCTGCAGAACCAGTGAGTGAACCATGCTCTCCTTTACTCTGCTGGTTACCCTACGTTTTAAGAACCTGCAGTGGAAACAAAAGTTATGATTCTAGGGCGGCGGGAAATTTCATTGACCTGGCTTTTGCTCACTCTCACAACGTCCCTGTACTCACCTGTGATACCCGGCTGGTGGGCACCCCCCTGGATGGAAGGCCCCTGGGGTCGGGCCAGATCTGGTTCCTGACTCAGGACATAGCAGTCATCACATTGGATCCCCATCACAAGTACCTCCGCCTCTTCACCAAAGAGTCCCCTCATTGTCCAGTCATTGTCGGTCTGCCTGAGCTGGAGAGGCATGATCCAACTATAAACTGGTCAGAGCACAGACTCATGTTTACCTCCATGTCATTGCCGGAAGCACTGCCTTCAGACAGCAGGAAGGTGTAGAAACTGTGCTCCATTAAGGCCAACCGCATTCATCACCCTCGCAGAGATCAGCACGACAGGAGAGGTGGAGGGGATGCCGGCCCAATACGACCTGCAAGAGACCTTCAATAAGTGGCGTGCCACACAACTCCCTCCACATCTGGCCTACAGGTACATACGTCCTACAATGTGCCATCTATCTTCTGCCTGGAACTATGCCCACCCAAGGTCAGGTGTTCCCGTTGTCTCAGCCTTAGTCAGAAGCCATGCAAGCCTACATCCGAGAGGAGTGAGCAAGGGCTTCATCCGACCGTCTACATCCCCAGCCTCAGCCGACTTGATCTTTGTTAAAAAGACAGATGGTAGTCTGAGGCCGTGTATTGACTATCCCAGCATTATTGACGTGACTGCTAGGTAACATTATCCCCTGCCTCTGGTTCCTGCAGCTCCGCACAGCTCGCTTCTTCACAAAGCTGGATTTAAGAAGTGCCTACAACCTCATCCACATTTGAGCAGGGGATGAATGGAAGACCGCCTTTTCCACCACCACTAGATACTATGAATATCTGGTCAAACCCTTTGGTCTCTGTAATGCCCCTCTATGATCCAGACTTTCATCAATGACATCTTCCGTGACATGTTGCAACGCTTCGTCATTGTTTACATCGACGACATCCTGATCTACTCTGACACATTGGAGGAGCACGTTGCGCATGTCTGGCAGGTGTTACAGCGGCAGTCCTCTCTGGTTCTGTCAGTTTTTAATGGTTTTGGTAAATGCCCCCCCCCCCCCCCCCCTCCTCACCTTTGCTGATGCGAGGTCACGTCTGATTGGTTATTTTCCCACAGAGGTCCATGGTTTATAGCAAACTCCTGGCTGGTCCAAACTGCATCCACTGCTAACACATACCTACACATAAATCACTGTGTCATTCCCTCCAAACAACACAATGCAGTAGTTTCACTCAATAAATCAACACAGGACCACCTTCTGCTGCTGCTTTCATGTCCTCTGTGGCCAGGCAGACTTTTGTCAGTCTACATTTTCCTGGCTTTAAATGTTCAGGGTTACCGGATGAAAGCAAAGCTGTTTGGCAGGGGTGGGGTGGAGGCGCAATGTTGCACACCATACTCAGAAGCTTGTTGCAAAATATAGTATTAAAGAAAAAATCTTTCCGTTAAATCCATTAAATGATAACCTTCTCAAAAAGGAAACATTTTTTAGCTGCATCAGATTCAAAGCGATTTTCAAACTACCCTCAGTTCTACCTGCTTTGTGACAAAACACACACATTTGGTTCAAAAGGGAATAATTGGTGTTTTTTCGATGTTGAGAAACTACCTGGTCAATTTTATCCAAAGAATCCCTGGAACATGAATAATGTTATAAAAGATTTACAAACTTTAAAAAAAAAATGCTGCCAGATCTAATTGTTTGTCTGGCTAAATGTTTTTTTTTTGTCTTTCTCCAAATACTTGATAAAAAAAAGTTAAGACAAAGGTTAGTAAGTCAGTTTATGAGCAGGTTTTCATGATTTTGACTCGGCAACACAAACATGAGTCTTTGTCTCAGCCCGAGGCTGCAGCTGGGATGCGAGTCCCTCCCCAGTATGTTCCGCCCACCTCTTTCATCAGAGAGCTTTTTGTCCCACGTTCTCATCAGGAAACTGGGCGCAACAAAGTCAGGGGGAGGGGGGCTGAGGAGAACCTCAGAGGAGCTTTAAAGGAGAAGTCTGGATTCCTCCAACTTCAGCTTTGTTATTTGAGTGCTCAGAATCCTTCGACGCTGGCTTCTCCTCTTCATCATGATCCAGTCCTACTCTGTGATGGGACTCCTCCTCCTTCTAGCTGTCATCACAGCAGCAGGTAAGGGGCGGAGGCGGGGCACAGGGTCACAGGTGAAGCAGATGGTAGGTCGATCTGAGTGACATTCAGGCGTGTACGTGCTCAGTTTTCAGCTCTGAAGCGAATCCACTTTCAGCACGATTTCCAATAACTTCTTTGGCTTTGCCCCCCTCCCCCCTCCCCCAAGCTTCCAGGGTGTGGTCAAACCCCAATGAAAACTCTGAAATGTGGGTCAACCCCCCAGAGGCACCTCTGTGATTACATGGAGCCCTGCAGAAACGAGGCTCATTCCACCACGAGCAAGAGATGCTCATGGAAAATAAACTGGAGAACTGCTGACCAGCAGTTAGCAGAAGAACAGGGCTGGATGTCTCTGCAGGGAAAGTGTTGAGGATTTTCATGTTAAAGTGAAGTTTGATGAACAATCCTGCATGTTTAGAGCACTAACGGTCTCTTAACGCCCCAAAGAGAAAAAGACTCTCTTCTTGATGGCATGTTGGATCCATCAAGTGCTGAAATGAGCAGATTAGCAACATTTTTAAACTAATTTTCATAAAAGTTTGGAGATCTGCCGGCTGACACTCTCGCATTCATATACGGAGCAGACATTTTTTCCCCCAATAATCTGGAACAATCTAACTAGACTTATTACCATCTCCTGGCAAAGCTGTTTGAGGGGGGGGGTGTCATATTTTTCATGCTTTAAACTGATAACAGGTCAAATAGTGTCAAAAGTTTCATTTGTTTTCCAGCTGTGTTGGTTGTGTTCTGTTCTTTGTCATGAAAACATTCTGTCCGCTGCAGAAAACCAGTGTTGGAAACATCTGAACGCTGACTCAGCGGCTTGGATCGGCATGTTTCTTTGTCCTGTTGTGTGTTTGTGTTGTTGCTGCAACAGGTTCCCAACACTAAGAAGGAGCTGCAGCCACTCTAGTAACACAAAGACGCAATGACCTCACGCTTCAGCCTCGTCAACACCATATGCAGTTCATTACAGACCCTGAGAGTCAGGAAGCTGCACCAGATGGGAGCACAGCTGTGACGTTTTCTCTTCCTCTGAGGGGGAGTTAGACCCTGTTCCTGCTTTTTGGAGGAGCTTTGTGTCTTCTGCAGACATCGGATCTCTGGTCGGTTCCCGTCGAGTTAAAGCAGGCAGTTTGCCAAACCAGCCCATGCCGAGGGGGATCGGTTCACCTCATGACAGCGAGCTGACATGGGTCCACAACCCCTCCCTGGACGCTCGCTGCATGTTTGCAGCTACACTTTCCTTCAGCCGGAATATTACAAGACATGAAAATGTTTTTGAGATTTCACAGAAATCTTTGCAGCTCCATATGCAAAGAAATGAACTGGATTTCATGTTTTTCTATGAATTCTGTGGAAAAGAAAACTGCAAGGCAGCTGCTAAAGAGGCGGAACATGTTTACATTCTTTCAGTGAAAGAGAATGTTTCCAGGAACTGGAAGAAGAAGAACAACCAGGAGGAGACAATACGGAATAACAAACTGAATAATAACTGAAAAAGAGGGGGAAGAGGATGACTGCAACCAGCACTGATGAAGAGGCCATGGAGCTCAGGACACTTTCAGAGGTCAGCTTTGGACTGCAGAAGGATCCAGATGTTAGGAAGATCCTTGTTTGACACCAAGAGCTTCATCCCTGCTCTGTGAAAACACCTTCAGACTTCAGGAACTGTGGGTTAAATGTTTACTCTTATGTCAAAAAAGCCCACCAGCAAACACTCACACACGTGTTTTCAGTCAGTCATGTGATCCACGCCAACCCCCCTCACAGAACCCTTCCAAACATGCCAAACAGAGGTGAAGATGACGGGTTTACCAATCAAAAGGCTTTTTCTCTGTTTGTGGAATTTCCAATTTCCAAGCTAAGATAAGATTAGGTTCATGACAAATATCCCCCCCAAAGCTGTTGGGGGTAATATCTGTTGGTACTTTGGTTGCTGTCACATTGGGAGAGCTAAGCTGACATGGTTCCAGTGGATGGGAACTGCAGAAAAAATACATTCAATTGGTTTTCTGTCAACCTCAACTGGACCAAACTCCCAGAAAACTTGAGGGTTTGGGGGCAGCACTGTACGACATGAACAGACCAGGGAGAGAAAAGTATACAAAAAAGAAAGCAAGGATACTGGCTAGTTTTACTAGTTTTCTATCATTTCCCCTCCTTGCTGTAATGAGTTTATCAAAGTCATTTTAGACACATCTTAAAGCACATATTTGTGTCAGTCCAGGGTGCACTTGTTAGGGGTGAGGCTACTTCTTAGTAACATTCGTGACTCCTCCAATATTTCTGAAAAGGCCGTCTTTCTTGTTGCTTGTGCAGACCAAGTTGGTAAAATAAAAGCGGAGTCCCAAAGCCAGAACTTCTCAAATGTGCTGGCTTCAAAGAGGGGCGGGATTTGGAAACGTGCACGCCCCCACAGCATCACCAACGCCCCTACAGCTGTTTGTGAGGAGGACTCTTTCATGGGAATGTGACTGACCCAAATCTGTCACTGCATGTTGTAAAAACCAATGATGGTGTTTTCCTACATGTTTGCAAGACATGTTTGAGTGCATGAATGTGTGTTTGCCTCTGTGCATGTGTACACAAGTGTGTCTGCTGGTATGTGTGTGTGTGAGTGTGTGTATATAAGCCTGAATGTGTGTGTGTTTATTTCTCTGTGACTCAGCATAACCGGGTTCCAGAGCATCCGTTTATTTTTCAAACACTCACACAAAAATCAATTTTCACATTTTGTTCAGTAATTTAAGAAGAAAATGGACAAACACAGATAAAAGCTTTTATTTTAGTATTCTTGTGTTTATCTTTGTGGCCTATATCGGTGAGTCGCCTGCCTGTTCTCTGGATTGTTTTAGCAGCATTAAGGTTGTTGGGATTGTCTTCTCATTTCAGGTCCTGAGTCTGACCTGCAGCCTCGAGCGGTGCGTTCAAGTGTCTGTCAAGAACACACAGATCTTCACAGCCGCATGGATGCAGTGGAGAAGGTGCAACTCTTCAATTTCCCCTCATTTAGGCATTGTCACTTTCACAAAGCGGGGCAGGAGCCTCCTTAAACTCTGATGCAGTAACTGTGGTCTTCAGTCAGACTTTTTTATCAACCTCTGATTGCTTTACGGAAGTCTCCTGAGAAAATCACATGTTTGCTGTTATTCACAAGCCACCCAATAAAGATCTTAGCTGAGCAGAAGACCCCTCACTCTGGGGCCACTGGTTCTGCTTTAGGATTTTAGGGTCCCTTAACTTGAGGAAAGCAGAAGGTTTGTTTACGGACGCCTTCAGGTGGGGTCATTGGATACATTAACAAGCAAAAAAACAGCAAAATCTTTTAACACTGACTGAATCAATGGACTCCATCCATTTTCTTAGTCCGCTGTATCCCTTCTGGGCCACAGGGCTGCCAGAGTCTAACCTGGTTACTATTGGGTGACGGTGGGGTAAACGGTGGGGTAAACTCTGGACAGGTCGCCAGCCTGTTGTGACTAGCTCAAGTACAACTCCTGACTCCACCTGCGGGGGCGCTGTTGTGCTGAAGGATAGAGTTTGGTCTGTGGAGAAAGCAAAAGGAGAGCAGGCAGCTTGATGTTTCGGTTTTGAAGCAACAACCAGCTGCTGTGTCGGTGGGGACAATATCTGGTTTTTATTTGAATTAAAAGTTCTTCCCTCTATCAGTCCAGCTGAAGTTCTGGAGTTGTGAGGTGTCACCCTTGTGCTATCCTAGGCACGTTAACATTGGGAGTTGGGTCATCTAGACCCACTAGACAGTGCTCTGAACCTTTTTCTTCAGTGATTAGTGAACCTCACTGGTGTCCATGGATTACATAAAATCTTTCCAATTGTATCCACCTTTGTCATGGTAGGAATAACACGTCAATGTAAGGGTGGGGTCATCTAAGATAGCACAAGGGTTAAACCTTTGAAATGGGTTTGAAAACGTTGATTATTGCACAGCTAAGAGACTCAAACCAACATTTCTGAATCAAAACCATTTTTATTTTGATTCATTCAAATATCTTTAACACTACAAAGAAAATTACAAATGAAATTACCTTACTAGTAAAACCTGTCATTCAAATAGTCTATCTGTCATTTTTAAGATGAATTTTGTTTCAATGTATTTTAAAATCTTCTGACTTTTATAAGAATGCAGAGTAAATTACTCCTGGTTGGAGTTTCTTTTCTTCTCAGTTTTCACATTTGTTTTCAGACTTTCAGTTATTTTCTCTGTAGAGTTTATTTTATCATTTACTCTCAGTTTATTTTTAATTTTATTTTATCCAAAACCTTTTTGGAAGAACCAGCAATTTTCTGGCTGCGGGGGCAGCAAACCTTGGAGCTGCTGGGGTGGGGGTGGGGATGGTCCCTGTTTTTTGTAGAACACGCCTGAATAAATATGGAAGTGTTTCTGCAGACGTCTGCCTGTCGCCCTGGAGGTTTAGTCCAAATGTCAGAGGGTTTCTGGGGAGACTCACCCCATGGGCGGGAAGAGCAGCCGTGTGAAAGAGAAACTGTCAGAGTTAACCATGAAACCACAAAACCGCAATCTTTTTACAAAATACTCCCAACAACCACAGACTCAGTGGAACTTCAGCCCCCCAACTGTTTTGGCCTTTATTCATATGACTGCATAATTGATGAGTGAAAGGTTCATTATTTATACTACGACTTCGGAATGAATTATTCACACGTGGAGCTTGTCTGCTGCAGAGGATCGAGAGCACAGTGGAGAATCTGGAGGCACAGCTGGATGCTCTTCTGGATGCCTGTCCAAGACTCACAGTGGAGCCCCCTGCTGGACAAAACAGGACAGCCGATGGTGGACATCCTGCAGGATCCAGAGCAGAGGAGCCGATCCTGAATGAAGAAGGCTGAACCTAAGCATCTACTTCTAAAGAAAGATGGTTAATAAAATGAGCCTCTTTGAACAAACTGAGTCTTTCGTGCATTTCTTGCTGTTGTTGCCTCGTCTAATCCGGTCGGAGAGAAAACTAAAAAAAGATGACTCACAGGCAGGACAGGTACTGGAAGGAGATTTATTTCTTTATCAAAGCAATTCAAGCAGCATGTTAAGGAACACATCATGAGCAGTTCTCTGCCGGAAACGAGGTTTTTTACTGACTCCCTGTAAAAATCTGCAGCACGAGATGACAGGAGGAGCAGAAGGAGGGATGGAGAGTTCAGCTTTCACTTGCAAACTGAAGGAGGAGACAAGCTGCTGCTGCTGCTGGAAACACCAGAACGCTACCGTTTACCTTCAAACACCTACTGGCATTCAGAACAACACTAAAAAGTGCACTGGGGGTGCAAGCACTGTCCAGGAAGAAACACCAAAACAGAAGGTTTGGAAACTAAAGCTAAAGGAGCAAGTAAAAACCAGCTATTTTACATTCTAAAATCAAAGATGTTCAGTTACGTCTACACTTCATGCCTATGCTGAGTGACAGGAATGACAGATAAGGCAGAAAACTCTTTTTTAGGGGCGGGAGCTTCCCTGATGTCCCAGTGATTTCCCTTTGCTGCACAGAAAGAATGCAACTCTTGACCTCATTCCACGCTTTAACACGGGTCTGAGGCATTGCACTTCAACAGAGTGTTAAGACAACCTACGGGATGCCAAGAGAGACTGTGTCATCCTAAACGATCATGCTGTCCATGTAACACTGGGATTAGAAGATCTGTACAAAACTCCCTGTCCAGAACCATCCTGCAGGCCAGGGCGGGTCTGGAGGTACAACCCAAAGCTTGTGCATGCACACATCAGCCAGGAGGAGGCTCAAGCTCCATAAGGTCCATGCAGAATAATAGACACATTAAAATGTTTGGGCGAGCTTCGTAACCCTTCATGACAGCCTGTAGATCTAATGTAAGGTGTGCGGACACAGCTACAGGTTTTGGGCTTCCGCCCGTTTGCTGTTCCTCTGAAGAATAATTCATCCCACTCTTTTGCATCAGAAACAGAAGGAGGCAGTCAGGAAACGCTGCAAAACTGCTGAGTCGGCAGGACATCTACCCGCTCAGTTTGTGGAACAGGTGAGGAGCAACATCACAAGCTGCCTGGAAGGAAGAGTGAAAGCTCAGCAGTCTTCAGAACGGAAGAGGAATCTCCTCTTCTGTAAGCTTGAAAGGCCAGTTTGGGTGTGAGAGGAATACATGTGCAGCATGTGTAGACTCACAGCCCCGCCGCCATCCCTGTGAAAATGTTATCTTACAGCTCTGCAGAGCACGGTTTGGAGGAATGAACACAAAATCTTTTTCAGCAGCGTGCTGACCCAGCGGGAGGCTCTCCTTCTGAAGGATTCATACAGATTTGAGGCAGACGTCTCCTTTTCGAGCTCTGACGGCGTGGAGGTCAGTGTCCGTGTTGAGGTTCGGCACAGACTGTGGTGCCGCAGACAAACTGCATGCATGTAAGCTGGCACAAATTGTCACCAACTGTAACATTTTGAGTGGCTTAAAGCCATAAACCTTAGTGACACAGCAGTCACCATCTTGGCAGGAAATGATGTCACTGAACTGTGGACTTTCTAAAGTGGAGCATAAAAGCAGGTTGTCGTTTGTTGGACAACAGATGATTAAAGAAATGACGGACATTGATCTATTTTTGAACCCACGCCCCCATCTGTGCAAACTTAACTACAGCCTGCAAAAGTAAAGAGTGACAGGCCCCTAGTGGTTACTTGATGAATTACGCCTGGCCCCAGGCTCCAATCCTGTCGGTGCCTGTTCAACCATACGGTGAACAACATTTTAAAGAGATTCATTCATTCATCTTCTTCCGTTTTGTCCTGTGACAAACTGGACAGGTCGCCAGTCTGTCATAGGACCACAATCACACACACATTCACTCTCACACTCACACCTAGGGACAATTTAGAGTTGCCAATTGACCTATGAAGCATGTTTTTGGACGGTGGGAGGAAGCCGGAGACCCCAGAGAAAACCCACGCATGCACGGGGGGAACATGCAGACTCCACACAGAAAGGTCCCGCATTGATGTTCAGTTTCAAGTCCCCCAGCCAGGACCGGGGGACACTGCGCCACCATGTTTTCCCCTTTTAAAGACATATCTCTAAAATTTTTGATTGTATGTCAAACTCAGCCAAGGCAACGACCAATAGAACACTTTGTTTTTTCATTAATTCTTTCTTGGTTGGCATTAAAGGATTCATAATGTGCTTCAGCCTGGAAGTGAAAGGGTAGTGTAATTAGCAGAACAGACCATAATGACAAGAACTCTTATTATACTCTGTGGGGCAGAGTATTTGATTGCTGTGCTAAAATTGCCTCCTGCTAAGAAGATTCAAGTCCTCTTTGATCTTATTGGCAGAGCCTTCTATGTAGGTGTGAGTACATTTTGGCATGGGGGGGGGGAACGCTGGCCTTGATCAAAGACACTGTGTCCCCTCTGATGAATCTGTGTGGACATTTACCCCAAAATTCACAAGAAATTAGAACCTTTTTTGTCAAATTGTGCAGCAGTATCTTGTCTATAGTTAACAAATGAATGAATTTAGGGCTTTTCCAAGCTTGGTAGGATTTGGACAGAAGCCTTCACCCTCCAGTTCTGTTTTCAGAAAACCTGAACCTGCGTCCTCCTGAACTCAGAGTGGCATCAATCTTCCTGTTGGACAGCAAATAACAGAATTTCAACAACATCTCGGAGGTCCACTTTAGTCCGAATGACACATTGTGATTGTAGAAATGAGGACATCTTCACGTTGTACAGAAACACACACATGCTCACACACTCACAATGTCTTAGAAATAGTTATGTCAATGGTAGAAAAGCTTTGGCATATTTTGCCTACAAGTTGTGCCTGCACACTTGGAAAAGGAGCAGAATGAAGGAGTTTGGTGTCCCACATAAAACTGTGGCGTCTTTACCTATGCTGTCTGCTATTTACACGGTGGTCACTTGTTAAGGTGGCATTCTGCTACATTTTCCCTGGATTTAAGACTGAGATTAATGGCACCACCTTAATTATGCCAATATAATAACGACAGTCAAATGCTAGCTCAGCTATATAGTCTGAAGTACCAACAGAGCTACAGGTGTAAATACAGCCCCAAACTGAGCTCTACGGGGGCGGGGGCGGTCCTAAACAGGCTCTTAAAGGAACAAGGCTAATCGAGCAGCATTTCTAAGGAGCGGAGACGCAGTTTTTGGCGGCCAAAGCTCGTAGAACCTGCCAGACTCTGGTTCTGACTCCCTGGGAGAGACTGGGAGCAGAGAACGTCATGAACACTGACAGCACAACCAGACCAACATCCGGACCGATCAATGGCTACAACAAACACTGATTATCAGGCACAACTTCAAACAAGTTTACGACACCACAGCGGCAAGGAACACTCGCTGCAGATGAGCCTCAGAATGGGAGGGGGCTCCACGAAAAAGGGGGCCGCAACTAATAAGAATGAGGGCGCAAGTCACATGACAGAGGCGGGCGGACGAGGGAAGTGAAGACAGGCGAGAGCGCCGTCCTGTGCTGAACTCATCAGAGAAGAGGGGTGGGGCTGTTGCAATGATGTCATCATGCTCACGGAGCCCGTGAACCCACCCCCACCCCACCATACCTAATCCTACATGGGGTAACTTTGCATTGCATAGAGGTTATAGCTTCATGTTGGGGGGTGGTGGGGGGTCAGCAAGCTGCGTCCATTCATGCCCAACCAGAGGGATGCTACAGATGACGAAGGAACCGGCTGCTGTGAGGCCCCCCACCCCGCAGTGACTGTCCTGCACCCCCAACTACAGCAGACGAGGGCAGGTGGGGGTGGGGAGGGGGCTCAGTGCTAGCAGCTGCCGGAGGAAGAGCACACAGATCCGCACATGCTCAGTTTGGAAGAGGACTCCGGCTCAAGACTGGGCTCTGGTTCTGCTTCGGGTTCTGCTCCGGGTTCTGCCACGTCCTCGTCTGTGACAGCAGCTTCTGCCTCGGTGTCGCCGTCTCCATCGTCGCCCCCGGCCTCTGACTGACCCTCTTCCTGACGCAGTTTCAACCTCAAACAGACACGGAAATACACGTTTAAAACACAACTTCTGATGAATCGGCGTTTGTCACTTTTTTCTGTTTGAACCAGAAAAGTGGATTCTCACAAAAACCCTTTGCTTTAATCTGCTGTCTGAGCTCTCCTTCATCAGAAACTGTAGGATATAATAAGCCCCTCTCCAAAGGGAAGGATATCAGTTACGTTGCAGTGGCAGGACCTCCTCAATAATAAATGAGCCCCCCCAACACAGCAGGCAGAAACCCTCACCATGATATATAGCCCTCATGCTTTATGACTTTCAGCACCCTCCAACAGATGAGCGGGCATGCTTTCTGTAGAACACAGAGCCTGATGGCTTCACGGCAGCCACTGCACTGCAGCAACTTGACAGCAAATCCAGAAGATCTCAGGGTCTTCCAGATGTGGATGAGGGTGTGAGCATGCGTGTTTCTGAGTGGATGAGGGTGTGAGCATGCGTGTTTCTGAGTGTATGAGGGTGTGAGCAGGCGTGTTTCTGAGTGGATGAGGGTGTGAGCATGCGTGTTTCTGAGTGGATGAGGGTGTGAGCAGGCGTGTTTCTGGGTGGATGAGGGTGTGAGCATGCGTGTTTCTGAGTGTATGAGGGTGTGAGCAGGCGTGTTTCTGAGTGGATGAGGGTGTGAGCAGGCGTGTTTCTGAGTGGATGAGGGTGTGAGCAGGCGTGTTTCTGAGTGGATGAGGGTGTGAGCATGCGTGTTTCTGGGTGGATGAGGGTGTGAGCATGCGTGTTTCTGAGTGGATGAGGGTGTGAGTAATGCGTGTTTCTGGGTGGATGAGGGTGTGAGCATGCGTGTTTCTGAGTGGATGAGGGTGTGAGTAATGCGTGTTTCTGAGTGGATGAGGGTGTGAGCAGGCGTGTTTCTGAGTGGATGAGGGTGTGAGCATGCGTGTTTCTGGGTGGATGAGGGTGTGAGCATGCGTGTTTCTGAGTGGATGAGGGTGTGAGCATGTGTGTTTCTGGGTGGATGAGGGTGTGAGCAGGCGTGTTTCTTAGTGGATGAGGGTGTGAGCAGGCGTGTTTCTGAGTGGATGAGGGTGTGAGTAATGCGTGTTTCTGGGTGGATGAGGGTGTGAGCATGTGTGTTTCTGGGTGGATGAGGGTGTGAGCAGGCGTGTTTCTTAGTGGATGAGGGTGTGAGCAGGCGTGTTTCTGGGTGGATGAGGGTGTGAGCATGCGTGTTTCTGAGTGGATGAGGGTGTGAGTAATGCGTGTTTCTGAGTGGATGAGGGTGTGAGCATGTGTGTTTCTGGGTGGATGAGGGTGTGAGCATGTGTGTTTCTGGGTGGATGAGGGTGTGAGCAGGCGTGTTTCTTAGTGGATGAGGGTGTGAGCATGTGTGTTTCTGGGTGGATGAGGGTGTGAGCATGTGTGTTTCTGGGTGGATGAGGGTGGGAGCATGCGTGTTTCTGGGTGGATGAGGGTGGGAGCATGCGTGTTTCTGGGTGGATGAGGGTGGGAGCATGTGTGTTTCTGGGTGGATGAGGGTGTGAGCAGGCGTGTTTCTGAGTGGATGAGGGTGGGAGCATGCGTGTTTCTGGGTGGATGAGGGTGTGAGCATGTGTGTTTCTGGGTGGATGAGGGTGTGAGCATGCGTGTTTCTGAGTGGATGAGGGTGTGGGCATGCGTGTTTCTGAGGGGATGAGGGTGTGAGCAGGCGTGTTTCTGAGTGGATGAGGGTGGGAGCATGCGTGTTTCTGGGTGGATGAGGGTGTGAGCATGCGTGTTTCTGGGTGGATGAGGGTGTGAGCATGCGTGTTTCTGAGTGGATGAGGGTGTGAGCATGCGTGTCTCTGAGTGGATGAGGGTGTGAGCAGGCGTGTTTCTGAGTGGATGAGGGTGTGAGCATGTGTGTTTCTGGGTGGATGAGGGTGGGAGCAGGCGTGTTTCTTAGTGGATGAGGGTGTGAGCATGTGTGTTTCTGGGTGGATGAGGGTGTGAGCATGTGTGTTTCTGGGTGGATGAGGGTGGGAGCATGCGTGTTTCTGGGTGGATGAGGGTGGGAGCATGCGTGTTTCTGGGTGGATGAGGGTGGGAGCATGTGTGTTTCTGGGTGGATGAGGGTGTGAGCATGCGTGTTTCTGGGTGGATGAGGGTGTGAGCATGCGTGTTTCTGAGTGGATGAGGGTGTGAGCAGGCGTGTTTCTGGGTGGATGAGGGTGTGAGCAGGCGTGTTTCTGGGTGGATGAGGGTGTGAGCAGGCGTGTTTCTGGGTGTGAGTAGTGCAGCTTCTAGCTGCTGCTTTTGTGTTTCTTACTTTTCACGGTTGAAAATCATGAACTCCTGCTGCACGGCTTCAAGGCACTCCTGGAGGTAGTCGTTCTCCTGCAGTCAAACACACCACAAGCTTTTACACTCTGAGCATCAGTGCCAAAGGGGCACAGGGCAGCTGCGTGACCTCCAGGCGGCGTGTCTTAGCCCGCCTGTCTCTCTCGCCATGACTTGTTTGCGAGCTGGCAGGGACAGAAATAGAAACACGTTTTCCAGCAGCACTTGGGAGCATGACGAGGAAGGCCTGATAATTGAATGGTCTCAGAAAGCTGCTGCTGAAGCAGGACCTCTGCTCATCAGCCAAGGTTTCTTCTGAGCATGGCGCGCATGGTGCGCTAAAAAACCCCAAATCAAGCCGATCACACTGCTCAGATCAGGAAACAGAAAACCCTTTTGTGCTGATGAAATCCTTTTAATTAGAGCAATATCATAATCTCATTATGATAATAGAGACTGATCAAGGTGTGCAGCTCTCATTACTAGCCTAATTTGGAGATTAATTCATTTTTTAATCATCATCTTTAAAACATGAAGCTGTGGTTCAGAGTTGTAACAGACATGAACAGTTAAGGAGGTTCAGATCTGGTTTCTTCACTGAACAGTAAAACGACGGGCTCACCTGTTCCACCTCTGCAGAGCTAAAAGCTCAGAGATGAGGATGTGATGGTCACCTGCCAATCAAAGACCACGCCCTAACTTCATGTCAAGGTAAATCATTGACTTACTGAGGACAAAAAGGCCTCACATGTCTTTTCTGAAGTAGCTTCATTTTTTAAACTGGGAGTGAATTGAAATCAATCTGATTGTGTAACTAGCCTCTTAGTGGTCAGCTGGTGAACTGCACTGGCTCCAGCTAGAGCAGTCCTTGTATTTTTCCTTATGCTTTAATGTAGTTTGAGAAGATCCTGATCCTGAAGGGATTTCTCCATGTGGATCTAGAGCCAGTCTGACTCTGAATGTTGAAAATCGTCATGAGCTGCCTGTGTGGCTCCGCCTCTCGACGGCTGGGATCTGGTGCGTTAAATGTGTAAGAAAGAGATGGATGATGAACATTTGTGCCAATGACAAAACCAGAACAGCTACTTTCTGACAAAGATTGAGATTCTCTGAAGCCTCAGCCTCAGCCTCGACAGCACATTAAAGATTATGACACCACACAAGCCGCTCCGCTTCACGACAGCTTACACGTATGTGACAGATGCGTGGAAACATCATCTGGTGACCAAAACATCTGTGGAAGCTGCTTCGTTACAACTCTGCAGCAAAAATTCTCACCTTTCAGAGTTTCCTTCTTCCCAGCAGATATGTTTCCGTCTCTACACTTGCTGCATCTCTGCATCAACTCCATCTCTGTCTTTTGGTAAAGCCGTGTCACACAGCCACAATGTACATTTCGTGCATATCGCACGGATGAAAACTGGCCATACTTGAATATATGTGAAAAAATGAGAAAAGTTCTGGTCTTTACGTGAAATTTTCACAGATATATCAGGAATGAACCACGTTAAAACCACAGAAGAAGTACGAATAATCAAAGAACATGTAAACCAACGTAGAACATGAACCGTGTGTGATTATTGTGCTGTTTACATGCAACTCATCAGTGATTCGTGTGTCAATTATGTAATTCTAAGATGATAGGTGCGCCGTATACGCGATGTAAAAATTACACATTGGTGGTTCATGCATCAAAAGTCTGTTAGAACACACATGGAACGGTCGTGGAAAGACATACTTTTTGTATATGCATCTCGCAAAAATCACACACAATTGCATAAGATGTACGTAATAATTGTGTATGACTACCTCAGTGACTTCAGCCCGGGTAATAGACAGCCCCACCCCAAAGTCCTCATTCTCCGCTTCTTCAAAAGAAGGCATGTCAGTGGGATTGAGGAGATCCTCGAAGTACTCCTTCCACCGCCCGACAATGTCCCCAGTCGAAGTCAACAGCTCCCCACCTGCACCGAAAACAGTGCCTGTGGAGAACTGCTTTCCCCTCCTGAGTCGTCGGACGGTTTGCCAGAATTTCTTTGAGGCCAACTGATAGTCCTTCTCCATGGAGACTCCATGGAGACTCCATGGAGTCCTTCACCGAACTCCTCCCAGGACCGAGTTTTCGCCTCCGCAACAGTCCGGGCCGCAGCTCGCTTGGACTGCCGGTACCTGTCAGCTGCCTCTGGAGTCCTGCAAGCCAGCCAGGCCTGGTAGGACTCCTTCTTCAGCTTGACGGCATCCCTTACTTCCGGTGTCCACCACCGGGTTCGGGGGTTACCGCTGCGACAGGAACCAGAGACCTTGCGACCACAACTCCGAGCAGCAGCAGAGACAATGGAGGTGGAAAACATGGTCCACTCGGACTCAATGTCCCCAACCTCCCTCGGTACCTGTTTGAAGTTCTCTCGGATGTGAGAGTTAAAGACTTCCCTGACGGAGGGCTCAGCCAGACGTTCCCAGCAGACCCTCACAGTACGTTTGGGTCTTCCAAGTCTTTCCGGCCTCCTTCCCCGCCAGCGAATCCAACTCACCACCAGGTAGTGATCGGTGGACAGCTCCGCCCCTCTCTTCACCCGAGTGTCCAAGACACAGGGCCGAAGGTCGCCTGAAACAACTACAAAGTCGATCATTGACCTCCTGCCTAGGGTGTCCTGATGCCAGGTGTATTGATGGACACCCTTGTGCTCAAACAGTGTTCGTTATGAACAAACTATGACGCGCACAGAAGTCCAATAACAAAACACCACTCGGGTTCAGATCAGGGGGGGCATTCCTACCAATCACACCCCTCCAGGTGCCACTGTCATTGCCCACATGGGCATTGAAGTCCCCCAGGAAGACAATGGAGTCCCCCGTTGGGGCACTTTCCAGTACCCCTTCGAGAGACACCAAGAAGGCCTGGTACTCCGATCTGCTGTTCGGCCCGTAAGCCGAAATCACAGTTAGAGACCTGTCCCCCACCCGAAAGCAGAGGGACATGACCCACTCGTCCACCGGGGTGAACTCCAACACTTGGCGGCTGAGCTGGGGGCTCACGAGTAAGCCCACGCCAGCCCGCCTCCTCTCACCTTGGGCAACTCCAGAATGGTAGAGAGTCCAACCCCTCTCTAAGGACTGAGTTTCAGAGCCCAGGCTATGTGTGGAGGTGAGCCCGACTATATCTAGACGGTATCTCTCAACCTCTCGCACCAGCTCAGGCTCCTTCCCTCCCAGAGAGGTGACATTCCATGTCCCAAAAGCCAGGTTCCATGATCGGGGTTTGGGCCGCCGAGGCACCTGCCCTCGACTGCCACCCAAACAACATTGCACCGGCCCCTTTTGAGGTCTCCCACGGGTGGTGGGCCCATGGGAGAATGTAAAGACCCGTCGGCTGAAATCCTCGACGGACATCACTGCATGTTGTATATTACATATATCACGCATGTATTACGCATGTATCACACATGTATCACGCATTTATACCATGGTCCGGGTGAATACTCAATTCTGATTGGCTGCTGGGTGTAAATTAAAAAGTGATATACCACAGGATATCCGTACGGTGAAAAAAGAAATTCCTTAGCTTAAATGTTCTGTATCACTGCACCAGCTTCTTTAAAACAACCTTTTGCTTCATCATCTGGACAAAGACAAGCGGTAAGAGGTGAACTTTCTCTCTGAACTGATGCTTTATACAATCCATCGGAAGATCAGCATATATGTCGCCGAATCTTGACTGCAGCGGTGGTGCTGCGCGACGCGGACTATTTGTTATGTGGTGCGGCGACGTAACAAATAGTCCGCTTTTTGTGAGAAAAATGATCCAATTCAGGAAAAAAACAAGAATTATGGACTAAAAAACTGGTTAATATTTATTGCTTTTGTAAGTGACCATAATATAATGGCCTTTCGAAGTGTGCATTATTACTTTTTAACGCACTTCGCGGAAGCAACCGTCCAGACTTAAGGCGTACGTTAAAAAGTAATCATGCACACTTCGTCGGCCATTAACCCTCACGTATCACGCATGTATCATGAAAGACAGAAATTACATAAGTGGAAAATGTGCAAAATGTACATATTAACTGTGTGACACTGCCTTTAGTTTTGCTGACCCAAAATAAGTTGGAACCGTCTGTCTGTCTTCAGTCTGTGGGGTTTTTGCAGCTAACTTCTCATCTGTCGCCAAGGTCAAATACATGGAGTTCATGGTCATATGTGATGATATGGTCATACATAGATGAAACGCAGCTAACTCAGAAACATTTCCCATAAACTGCAGTATTTTAACAAGCTGGTATTTGTGAAGAGGCATGAAGGAGAGAGGAGAGGACAAGTACTTTCAGATGAAAACCACTGGACTAAAGGTTTCTGCTGGTTTGCATTGAAGGGAAGATCATTTTTACGCCGATGAAACTGTCCAAAGTTTGAGGCCTATGGAAGGCCGCGCCCCGGACAGGAAGCTGTCACTTACCGACTGGGAGTCCTTGCTGTTGTCTCGAGAGCGGTTCTTGGCCAGCCTCTTCTTCTTCTTGTGGAGAGGACGTGACTCCAGGATCATCTCCTCCAGCTCAAAGGTGGGGTCGCAGTGGAGGCGACCTTTCTGTGGGGGGGAAGGGGGAACAATAATGAGGAAGGCCAGCTGCTAAAACAGCAAACAAGACTGCACCCGCGGGAATTTACAGTAAGGGAAAACTGCTGCGGGACGCCATGAAGCGCTGTAGTCACTTCCTGTATGCATTATTTAGTCGCCACGCGCCCTCATTATGTTCTGCAACCACAGCTTCAAACATTTACTCTTTGTGATATAACTCAGGTCACACTAACGTTAGGAACAAAGCCAGGCGCCATCTTCTTCTCGTACACAGCGTCCCAGTTGATGTCAGCGAGGTACGGAGACGCCTGCATGTCCGACAGGCTGGAGAAGCGATGATCTGGGTTCACGGTCAGCAGCTGTGGAGGAGGGGGGACACACACAAAACATCCATGATCAACACAGTGGGGCTCTTTTTCTGACACCAAACCTGAAGTAAAGCAGTCAGAAAAGACCTGTCCCAAGCATACCTAACTCTGTCAGGCTTTTCTGACACCAACCATCCCTGAACCCACTTACTCCCTTTCAGAGGGATTCTCGGTTGCTGGAGCCTATCGTAGCTACTGCTGGGTGACAGCAGGGTTCACCCTGAACAGGTCACCAGACTGTTGCAGGGACACACAATCACACACACACACCTAAAGGACAATTTGGAGTCACTGATAAACCTGTCAAGCATGACTGTGTGAGGAAGGCAGAAAAGAGTTGAGAGTTGTCCGGAGAAAAACCCACACATGTGTGAGGAGAACATGCAAACTCCAGCCAGATAAGACTGACTGTGAGGTGAGAGAGCTGACCACTACACCACCATGCAGTTCTCTTTCTGACAAACACCCAAATATTCCAGTATCAAGTGTTCTGTTGTGCAGTGTGTTGTGTTTGCTGTGTGCTAGTTTTGACAACAGAGTTTTCATTTTGATCACAAAGTGAGCTTTTGACTCAAGAGTGGAAAACTGTGTTTGATTCAATTGGTCTAATGTGTTTTAGTAAATGGGAAAAACTGTAAATCATCTGTGAATGCTGAGAATGTCTGTTTGGAGGCGTTTAAAGGTTCAGGAGGAGCTCTTTTCCTCATTTGTCTTTGACCCTTTGTGTTGCTGTCTCATCTGTGTTTGATCTCTTCAGAGAAGAGCTGAGCCGTGTTTTTCCATGTGGAAGAAGGAATGCAACCTTCTTAATGGAGAAATATCATCTTCTAGTGGGAAAAACAGTGGTCAGCAGAGAAGCCTGCTTCCCCCCTCAGACTCAGCTAAAGTGGTTAAGGATGTTGGCGATGGAACAGGGTATTTTTGAGGGAAAACACTTGTTTCATGTACAGATGAATGCTGGAAAGGGGAGGAAGACGAGGTTCTGGCTGTAACGTCTACTCTCCGCCCAATTGTGCTTCCTCCTCCGGCCTGAGGATGAGTCGGTGCTCTCCCCTGAGTTGACTGGCTCTGCCTGCAGGTAATGGACGAGCGGCGAAGCGGAAAAGGCCGTCTGTCTCTCAGAGCTCATGCTCCACACAACAACATGTAACCTCCATGCCTGCAGGGCCTCTGCTTTCAGATGTAGTGAAGCTGTGGCCAAACATGAGTCAATTTGTTTTCTTCTGACACGTCAGCATGAACATTTGGAGCACCACTGCAGAGAAACCAGAACCAGAGCCTGATAGTCCCATAGAACATCCTGAGCCCGAACATTCGCTCACATTTGTTGCTGTGATGAGTTTGGCTCCACACAAATAATGTGAAGCCATCCTCCTCCACCCAGAACAGTTCCCCTTACCTAAAATCAAAGTTAACAAAGAGGACTCCAAAACAATGGAGTAATGGATGCTCCAGGATTCATGGTGAGACAGAAAACCATCTCATTGTTCTGGTTTGCAGTCACCTGTGGCAGGTGTTTGTAGTTAATGATGACTCAGCCTTTTGGGAGCTCATGACCTTCCTGAGGTCCACCTCACCTTTCTCAACAGAGAAACCAGTTCTTTGGGCCAGGAGGGGCTGTAGTGCACGCTGACTGTGCTGAACAGCTGGATCAGGGACTCCACGGAGTTGCTGGCGTGGATGTCATAGGGCCTCTGGGAGAGGAGGACAGGGGTGAGGCAAGAAGAAAACTGGGATTTTTCCGTCTGAAAGCGGTCAGACTACGAAGCCTTACCCATCCACGAAGCACCTCAAAGGCTGTCACCCCCAATGACCACCAGTCTACTTCCAAAGCGTAGCCTGAACCCCCACTTATGAAAGACTGGAAGATCTCTGGGGCTGCAAAAGAGACAAGAGTGGTGTTTGGAGCAGGAACCTTTTCCTGCCCTGTCTGAGCACAAAACAAGGTCGTAATTTTATGAGCATAAATTCTTAGAAGTACGAGTAAAAGATTCAGTATTTTTGTGATAACAGTTATAATTTCACAAGTTACAGGTTGAGAATTAAAGTAATATGTTTATGGAGCAAAATTCTGTTTAGTAAAAAATAAAACCATCCAAAAAAAAGATATTGTGTTTCAATATGAGAGACAAAGAGCACACATATTCAGCGTTGGTCTCACGTAAGGGAAACACCAAGTCTTTCAGTGAGTTTACGTAAAAAGAAAAGAATTTGCTGGCAGGCCTGTGGATGGAGGCTGGATAATGTGATGGAGGCTTACACAACCAACTTCATTTTATTTAAAAAAAAAAGCTTTTTCCTGGTAAAATTACAACTTTTTCGCTCATAATTTTATGGGTTTATTCTCATAAGATTTTCCCCCACAAATTGATGACTTTATTTTTGTAAATGTTTATCTTTTATTTTAATAGTGGCCCTAATCCTCTGCTGTAGAAAAAGGGAAAACGGAAGCATGACGACCTGAGACGGGGCTTCTGAGCCTCAAACAAGCATGAGTCCAGCCCTGCAGCGTTTTACAGGGTCCTGCATTCATGCTACGCCGCTCCAAATAACTTTAGAGGAATTTCATAGTTATAGGTGAATTCTTTAACCAGAACGGTTGCATCATTGTCACATGATTGGCAGTGGAAACAGCGGCCGTTCCTGGGCTGTGTTTACCCATGTAAGGCTTGGTTCCGGCCAAAGCTGTGGCTCTCTCTCCGTCTTTGATGATGGTGGCGATGTTGAAGTCTGTCAGATGAGCATGACCTGAGGAAAGGACAAGGATCCACAGTGAGGGAAACGTCCAGCGTGTAAGCTGGAAACAGAGCGCCGGGGATGCTTCCTTAACCCGGATCAGTCTGCTGTCATAATTCCGTGCATCAATCCGGCGCTCCTGACTCCTGCGACCTCATTACTGCTGCTGTGACTCATGGGGAGGCTGCACATTTGTCCTGCGATGGGCGCGCCGCTCTGCTCTAGCATTAAATCATACTTAATTTGATTATTATGGAAGTTTATTCTTTGCACAAGAGGAAGTGAAGGATGAAGAAAGCATCAGGCAAGAGGCTGGAGTGTTTGTAAGGAGCAGAAATGACGGTAACATGCAGAGAAAAGAGTCATCCCATATTCAGCGTAAGTGCTTTATCAACAGCAGCTTCATGTGAAGAGGAGATGAAAGACAGAGGCGCAGCGAGGATCTGAACGGACTTCTGCGACTCATCAGAAATCTGTTTGATGTTGGAGGAAAAATCACATTTCCGGGAAAATAAAAAAGCTTCGTGTGGAACAGCAGCTTGTGGTAAAATTCACCTTTTCTAAACAGAAAGTAAAGAAGCGGAAGCTTTCAGTTTGATTTGCTTTCCAAAGCTTGGAGACCTCCAGAAAGAGGTTTCATCGCCTCCTGCCTGAAAGAAATCTGCCATTTTGGCAAAAAATGTGAAAAGGGTTTTAGGACACGATTTCCAAACTGTCTTCAAAGAATTGTGTCACTGACCTTTAAGCCCAATTCAAAGTTTTAAGAAACTAAACTAATATTTTAGAAAATGACCAAGAAATTGTCATGGCAACCTGGAGTCGGCACAAAACAGTTCCTGCCTACTTCAGCAGGCAGAGACACTCCCCTTTGAGTGCTGGAAATGATGCCTCCATAGTCCTGAATCAATCATCGCTCCAATCAAATGAAACCCAATCAATGGAGCTCCAGGACGGATGCAAAGCAAGGCTAAGGAGGATCTGAGCGGAGAAGATAGATCAGTTCTGGATCCTGGATCACGGAGGCGCTGCAGCAGCTCCGACCGGTAGGACCTCTGCCTGAGTATGCTGGTTCTGTTTCTGCTCCTGGACCTTTGCCTTGATCTATTGTTGAACTCATGGGGACGTTTGTTCCTGGATCTATACTGTGAATGTGAGGAAAGCTACCGGGATCCTGGTGAACGGTTCTTATGATGTAAAAAGAGAGCAGTTACAGCTCATCACACCAGAATCCTCGTGCAGAACCTGGTCCTACCTTGTTCATCCAGCAGGATGTTGTCCGGCTTCACGTCTCTGAAAGGGGAAAAGAAACACTTCAGGGTTATTCTAAAAAAAGAGAAGTGACCTTAATGTTGACAAATAGAGGTCTATGCCACGCAAAATTCTTGTACTATAAGTCACGATTTGAGCTTTGATCACGTTTACATTCAAATAAACAAAATCCATTTTTAAAATTCTGATTCTTCTTGATGATACTCAAGCAGTTCTTTGTGTCTGCAGGCCTAAACCACTTTGTGAAGATTATTCTGTGAAGCACATCTCTTCACCTTCAATGTCAATTTCCAACCTCACCTTTGCATCAAGCAGAAGAAAACAAAATGTCACGTCAACCAAATGATCAAGAATTCTTTAGCAATGTTAGAGAATAGGTGATGACCCCCATCCCCATGAGACCTTTCCATGGGGTAAGAGAAAGCTGGAATGAGGAGAAAGGTTGGATTCTGATCTCCTCCAGAGGCCCAGAGATGAATGTTTACAGGTGAAGAGGGAGATGTTTGCAGGCTGATATGGTTACGCTGCGTTTGAATTCTCCCTTTCCTTCTCCTCAGACGCTGCGAAGCCTCACAACAGCTTCCCTGTTATCTCACAGCAGCACTCACGCACTGACCCCGCCCTCCCACCACTCCACGGGCAATTACAGAGAGCCTTATTTAATTATGCAGCGTGTTAGGATGGAGCAGAGCGCATCTGCACCCTGTGGCACACACATGCACGCTGCTCTATGAAATATCAATGCAAATATAGTCTACAGGGAATCTTGAAGGGTAGACGGAGGAGGTAACGGAGAGGTGGAGCAGCAGGGAGGTGCAGGCATGCATGCAGGTGTAAAGCTGGCTTTGTACACAACTGTTTCTGTTGAAGGCGGCCAGCAGAGGAGCGGCACGTTCACGGTTTCAGACAGAACAGATGCAGACGAGTCAAAGCCGCAGGGACCTCAATGGCAAGGAGGGAGAAAGAAACTGATTGTACTCCTCTTCTCCCCACAGGACTAATTTTATCTCCTTGGGCATGGTGACAGCTGACTGTTGCTAGGAGACCATTCCTCCTTCAGTTGGCGCAACACAATAATTGCAAAATACTCTAAAAAGTTGTGTGGAAGAACACTGGGGCTGGGGGGGGGGGGGGGGGGGCATGAGCGCAGAGGAATTTATTAAAACTCTGACAGCAGACTCAGTAAACAAACCCCAAAGAGAGGGAGGCATGCAGGAAGAGGTGCGTGTGCGCAGACGCAGTCAGAGTGTGGATGCACGCTCCTGCTGCTCCAACACTGCAGCTGTCCTCAGCAGCCCACGGCGGAGCCCCGAAATCCTCTGCAGTCACTCCCGCTGCCACATGGAGGGGCGCGTAGACAGCATGGACTCAGTCTGAGGAGCTAAAAATAGCCACAGACGTACGCACGTTTGTAAAGCTGCAGTGGTGCATGAAGAGGCTGCTCTCTTCAAACCCTCAGACCCCAGCGGTTCATCCAACCTGCCCTTTCAAAGTTTACTTCAGCAGGAAGGTCCCGCTCCTGCCCGACTACTCGGTCCAGATCATCTAAGCATCATGAGTTAGAAGGATATGAGCCTGCAGTTTCAACCACCACCTGTTCGGGGCAGTGATGTGCCAAAAAGGTTGAGAAACAACCAGAGGGCGGAGTCAGCATGAAAAAAAGGTTTTTGTATAATTTAATGATGAAATCCGAGTCTCCGGTCTTTTATTTCCTTAGGGAACATTGTTAAATAGATTGTTTTTTTTATTTTTGTCATATTTTTCCAGATCAAATGCAGATCTGCAATGATATGTGAAGAGTCTCTGTAGAACAGTTTTTCCATACCCTGGTCCTGTTATTCACTGTTATTCATGTTTTCCATATTACCCTGGTCGCCCTCACAAAAGAAAGATATATTGCAATATTTTGGGATATATATATCATAAATATTAAGAAATATATTTTAACATATCGTCAGCTTACTCAATATACTTACTGAGTTACTGAGTAACGTACTCAAGTATTTTTAAAATATATTGCCGTACATGTATGGATAACCTATTTCTGTTTATTGATTCATAAATATTTAAAAAAACATTTTTATGCAAACAAACTTTGTTTAATAATTGCTTGTATCTTTTTCTTAATAATTTGTTTATTTGTTAGACAGGACATATCAGATTTTGCAACCTACATTTATGATCATAGAGATGGATGGACCTCGTGTGGTTATGTCATCATTTATATAACTTTAACGTCATTGACTGTTAAACTGATTTATTGTTTACATCAACAAAAAAAGGAAAACATATAGCTATATATATGTAACATTTATATCTTCATTTAAGTCTGGATATGTTATGGTTTATTTTAAGGTATATTATATGATAAATATATTTATAACGCCTCTTTCAATATATATGACTTGTGAAATACAATATACATATAGAATATCAGTCAATATATTGTAAGACATTTCAGTAGAAATGTCAATATTTTGCACAGGATAATACCATGTATGAAAACGACAACAATTGCATTATTTAATACACTTATTACTTATTATTATTCTATCATATGGAATAGCTGTATTTTCAATTCATTGCTGCTCAATATATAGAAACCTGGTAATGACAGGCATCAAAGGTGGCGTGTTTGAGCAGGGTAGGACTGAAAAAACAGTGTTCCCCGAGGACCAGGCCTGAGAAACACGGCCGTAGGAGCGCCGTGACATCATGAGGAGCGGCAGAGCGCCATCCTCCAAGTGTTAAAAAGCTGCTCAACATTTGGATGAAAACCACACACACACACACAGGTGGAGCATGTTGCTGGAAAACGGATGCTCGTCATCTGAAAGTTTTATTGTATCTTTTATTATGTACATGTGTTGACTTTGACCATAAATGGGCATGCCCCGTGGTTAATATGCTGAATAAATGAAAAATAAAATGTGGCTAAAAGGCACCTTTTATCCATTTTAGGGTAAATGAGTCGTCTTTTTTGGGGGAGTTGATGTTGTAGAAAATCTGCCTCATGCCTCTTAGTGGACACATGTTCCAAAAGATGACAAGTCCCCGTCCACCCCAGACAGCTGAGTGGGTGTGAAAAAGGGGCAGAACTCAGTAAAACCAGTGATTTGGATGTTAGCCGCTTCAAACTTGAGGAACGGACAGACAGGTTTGGAAAGTTCCAGAACTTTTGAAGTGATTTGTGCTGGAATTCAGCACTATAAATGTCAGAAAAAGCAAAGCAACCCAACGTCCTCCTGATGTTTCCTGAACACTGACAATGTCAGGCTGGAGGGGGTCCACTCAGCAGTCCCTCCAGTGCTCATGTGCTGTCAAACCTGTGGACCTCTGAAGCTCACATGGCGCAGCAGCAGCAGTGCGGGGAAGCAGGCGGTCAGAAACAGCCTGACAGCGCTGGAGTCAGCTGAACTAAGCCCCAGAATGCAGATCTGAATAGCAGGACATCTGAGCCACTTCTCCACAAATGTTAGACCACTAGAAGATTGTGGGCCAACGAATGAGGAGAGAGTTTCTACTCTGGGTTTTCTCCTTCAAGAAAGACTTATCCTGGTTTTCTAACCAAACTCTGCAACAAGTAAGACAGCGATGCCACCACAGAGGGGGCGGGACAGAGCAGCAGACAGGATGTGGCTCCACAGCCGCTCAACAAGGTGTCTTCATGAACATAGTGGGGAAAATGAGTGACCAGTCTGCAGGTATTTGAGTAGAACATACATGAAAGGGAGAAAAACCAGCCAAAAAGGAAAGGTTTGAACTAAAAGTATTACATTGGATGACCAAAGACATTTCCGAGGTGAATTCCAGAGGCAGAACGTTTTCAACAACAGCAGCACTGTTAGGGGCAGAAGAGTCCTGAGCTCTGAGCTTCAGTTCACAGAGCTATGTTGGTCCGGTAAAAAGCTAAAGTCATGTGACCGGAAGCGCTGTCCCCCTCTTCACCTGCGTTTGAAGGTTAGGGAGAATCTTATCAGCCAGAGCAGAGTCCAGCGGCTGTAGTAAAGTCTACCTTCCTACGCACAGAGTTTATTGAACGACCCACCAACAAAATGAACAGCATCCCTTTGCTGTTTTCCAACCAGAAATGATGGAATGATCTTTATCGTCAGTTAGCTCGTTGTTCACTGTTTCTTTGGGGACCTTCTTTACGTAACACCGATGACTTTCTAGAAGGTTGATTCATGGGTTTGGATGATCTGATTGTAATTATTCAGTTATTCCTTTGAGAAAAGCAAATGTTAGTGTGTGTCAGTGTCAGGGCTGTTCCTTTTTGTGGGACACATCTGTTGGTTCTGCTGCTCAGGAGGTCACAGCACTATAGAGACGTTTAGGGTGAGAAGGTGACTGCAGACCATGAGCTGCAGCACCAACGGCTCCACCTCCAGCACTGAAAGAAACTCTGCATGTCACTGAAAGGTCATGAAAGCAGAGAATCACAGACCTGTGGATGATGTGCTGACTCTGCAGGTAGTCCAGGGCCAGGGTCATCTCACAAATGTAGAGCTTGACAGCTGCCTCACTGAACTGCACGTTCTGCTGCAGGTGGTAGCGCAGGTCTCCACCAAGAAGCAGGTCGACCACCATGAACATGTCCTCCTCGTCCTGAAAGGAGTACCTGGGACCAGTGAGAGGAGACAGTCACCGCTTGCAGACAACCGTGCTGCACTAACACCAGCAGACACCAGACACGAAGAGCAGCTTGTGGACTGGAATGCATGCAGGACGTGCATCTGCAAAGCTCAGGACGTGCATGCTTACAGGAACCCGCTGAAGCACAGCTGACCCTGAAGAAGACCACACATGCAGCTTCGCTTTGTGTTCGGGAGCACAAAGCGAAGGAATTATTTTGAAACTGTTTTTTTTTTTGCACAGTTACAACACAGGTGAACGCTGCACACCTGTGCCACCTCAGTCCGATGTGACCCTGCAGTGGTGAAACCGTAGAGACCTCTCTGTGTGTCAGTGGGAGGGAAGCCTTCGCCATTAAATGTCTCAGCAGAGGTTAAAGACAGACTTTAGCATTGATGCCTGTTTAAGATGATTCTTCATTGTTGATGTTTGTTGGATCAACAACAATGGAATACTCCATATACTCCATATAAATGTAGCTTATTGCAGTTTTCTTCATCAACTTCAGGAATCCACGTTTGGAAACGTTATTTGATAGAGAGATGTGATCAGTTTAAAGCTGAGCATTAAGAATAAAAAAACGGGATCTGTCTGCAAAACCTTTAAAAAAAGAGGAAGAAGAGAAGGTGGAAGGTGTATGGCTCACCTGGGCCTTTGCTTCCATGCTTGTCTTCATAGTTCTACACTTTCTAACTATAAGTAAATAATACAAGTTAAGCCATGGGAGCTTTGTTACTGTGATCAGATGCTGAGCCAAACACCAACTGTTTGAGATCTGCCCTTGTTTACAAAGAAATCTGAATAAAAAGCAGTGATAACTTTAAAGGCTCCTCTCAAGTTTTCACTCAATAGTCGTTGATCTCCAGCTGCTCTTCTTCTTCCAGTGTTTTCTCATCTCTAATGACACTTACAGACTTCAGTCAGTCTGACTCGACTTGCATCAAAATAAAACATTAGATTCAGTTTAAACTTTTGAACTAGAAGACTTCATTTGAATGCAGAAAAAAGTGAACTGTGGGCGGGGCTAGATAAGGTCAGCAGGTTTAGGAAAATATCAAAGCATCAAACCCATAATGTTCTGCTGAAGGCTCCTGAGCAGCTCCATGTGTGTGTGACCGACTCTTTTGGGATTTTTGGGTTTTTCAGGTTTATGTTTAATAATTCAGTTGTGCCCCCCCAGTGAGTCAGCTGTTTCTGTTCCTCTTGGTTTTTTTTTTCTCCTGTGTCTTGCTGGTTTGTGCCAGATTCTCTGGTCTTCACACTTTTTGCTCGACTCTTTGGTTTTCATCACCTCTTGGATTGATGGATCAACCGAGTTTCTACCGCTGTCTGCTGCGTTTGGGTCGGGTTTAAGCACATTCTACCCTGGAGACTCAAAAAAACTTTAACATGACTGACAACAAATGTCTGGAAAATGGAGTCAGATTGGTAAAAAGCAACCATCACCTCTAAAGACGTGTCTGAGCCATTGCTCAGCCATAACTTTGGTTCCAGCTCTAAAAAGAGTCTTCCTCTTTGGTTAAACGTCTGGGCATTAAGATGAAAACCTGGATTGCTGAAGTTCTGCTGTATTCCTGCTTGAAGGACCTCCACCCAAAGTTCTGGTCATTGCTATGTCGCCCCATTGCGACAGAATCCTCTTCTACAGCTGAAGCATCTGGGCTCCTCAGAGACCCTTCAGCATTTCTCCCTGGTGTCACTGCAGCAACGGCAGACTACAGGCCTTTAAGGTGATGAAAAAGAAAGGCCATTCCAGCTTTTTGTAGATGTTTTTGTTGGCTCAAACTCGAATTTTAGACATGGACCACCCAGTGTGGCTGCTGTTATGATGGGATGTTTGGGTTGGAGCTCACCTGTGTGATCAGAAAGGCTGTGGTCTTCATGCACGGCCTTAAAAGCAGAGATTACAGTCGGTTTATGGTTGGTGGAGTTAAAGAGCAGTAGACACGTGGGAAAATCCTTTTAAAGTCAAGCAGGGGATAATTGAATTCTTAGAAAAACACAAAAACTACACTTGTAAAAAGCACAAATGCTGACACTTCAAAGAACCATATGCACTTTGTAAATAAACATTTTTTTGTTGAAATCAGTCCGAATTTTGAGTCAAAGTCTCCCTTCCAACCATGAATGAAGCGGTAAAGATTTCAGTCTTCTTTGAGTTACTGTTTGCATGCCAACACGGCTTTCAGTGCTGAACAGAAACCCTGTGACAGATTCAAACCTGCTTTGGGAACAAGTCATGAGCAAAGATGATGGTTTTACTGAGGTTACCATGGGCGATACAAGAACATTTTCAATAGGGCTTCTTGTGGGAGAATCAAAGCTGTCAGTCTTTGCACATATTAGCAATTAACGGCTAATTTAAGGAAACTAAAATAGGAATATTTGAAGGGAAAGCCAAAGATTTGAAGACAAACTGGATTCATTGAAATTATGTTTTTTTTTTTATTGAAACAGGTCTGAATGTAGACATGTCTGAAAGAAGCAGTGATGATCTCTTCAGGATTTAGGGTCAGACGGTTCTGTCCAGACCCACAAGGAGGACTCTAGAACACGCTGGCCTTGGTAAAGCAGCTAGAAGCAGCACAAGAATCAGCCTGAAATAATCAGGCCAGAAAGACAAATGAGAGGCAGCAGAGGAGAGGAGGAGGACATTAGAGGAGGAGGAACTGGATTCTGTCTGCGGAGTTTGAGTGGCCTACATAAAGAGGAGGAGCGGCTGCATGACTCAGTCAGCAGACCCTCAGAATCTCCTCACAGGCCTCCTGTGACTGAGCATTACCTCTCTAACCGTCACCTAAAGACAGAAAACCTCGCTGACCTGGTTTTAAACAGGGAACTTTGAAAGGCTTGTCCTGAAAAGACCCACTTTTAAAGTAAACTTTGAAGTTTGAGACAAAATATTCCTCGAGAACCTCCCAAACTTCTGGGGATCTGAATCATGTTTTTCTGCCACTGCTGTTGCTTTGGAGCCTGGACAGAGAAAAGGGATCTGGATGATTTAGTCTGACGGTGTAGACTGACCAACGCCGAGCTGCAGGGGTTTCATAAACATGTTCATGCTCCGGAAAAAGTCGCCTGCTAGCTGTTGGATCCTCTCTGATCTGATCAAACCAAACCAGATAGAAAGTAGATGATCTTGAGGAAGGTCCACCTATGAAACGCTCTGAATCAATGGAGCTGAAGACCAGAGTCTGTCTTCTATCCATTCACCAAATGGCCTAGAATCAGGAATAAAGAACTCAAATCTGACCATCCGGACACACAATTCTGACATGAGAGCCATCTGAATGTCCAAAATGTGGTCCCCAAAATTTTAGCCCAATTTCTAAGAGGGCTTTTCCCTGTGAGTTTCACTTGTAGATGTAAACCATTCTCCTATTTGCTTTTGTTGCAGCAACTGAGGTTGCAACCGACTCTCTGACAAAATTAAGCTTTGAAGCTTTCACATATTTCTCTGCCCTGTCTCACCAGAATAATTCCCATAGGACTGAAGAACCTTCATTAAGGTTTGGGGAGCATCTCTGTGCACCCATGGAAGCACAGAGCTGCTCAACTCCAGGTCCTGGTCCTGGAGGAGAACTGGTGGATCCCCTTTTGCAGGTTTCCCTCTCCCCTTCCTTTCATCAGTCATCAGTCAACCTTTGACCGTTTTTCTGTTGGTTTGAAACTAAACATTCAGTCATGAATGCTGTTCATATCAGGTTGTATTTGGCTCAAGCATCTGTACATTTCCTGTAGGTTTGATCCATGTCTGGACCCCCCCCCCCCCCATTCCAATTATAGTGCTTGTGAAAACTGCTGATTGATTCCTTCCACAGGCCCCCAAGGCCTCCATCCATCCAGTCCTCAGATCAATATTTCTAATGGAGACTGAACGGGGGGGGGGGGGGGGGCATATCTATGCTCACAACCACCCCTGCTGCTTTCTGTCTGTATCTCACAGGAGGGGGTCCAGTTGGTCCCCCCCATTCTTAGGATGAGCTAAGGGGCCGTGGAGCCTCCCACTGCTTTACGGTGCACCTCCGGACCCAGTGGCACGACTGGTGATTAGGCTTAAGAGTGTTGTGATGCTGAAGTGGGGTCAGCCTGCGGCCCTTCTCTGCTGGAATGAGGTGACCTTTGCACTTCATGCTCACAAACATCATGTGAAGAACAGAAAAGAGCATTTGTGCACATTTGTGCGGCAGATCATACATTCTTTTTCTAACTGGAGCAGCCTGGACTCCCACATCAGCTTTCTGAGCATTCAGGGCATGGTCGCAGCAATTATTGCCCCCCCCAAAAGGCTGCCTCTGCTGAGCTGATGGGATTCTGTGTGGGCTTTTGTAAGGTTGCTTCCAAATGCCTTCCTTTGAAGCCGGGGCTTCAAAAGCAGAATTCAGGATGACTCGATGGAAGTGGAACCTCATTTCTGACAGAGCAGGCGTGAGGTGCAGACCGTCTTACAAATCCTCTCAGTCTGCTTTTATGGGAACTTCCCTGTCTGCATTCAGAGCCGTCATCACTTCCATCCACAGCAGTCTGGCTGATTTTCCTGTTTCCTTCCAGCCTCTGGAAGCCGTCCAATAAAAGCACTCCTGTGAAGCTTTATCAAAGCTTTCTTTCATTGTTCACTTTTGAAAATTGGCAGATCTCTAAAATCCCAGCTGGTCCATCGCACATCTATTAATAATGTACCAAAAGCTGATGCCAGAAATCCTAATGCTGTGTTTGAAAAGCCAATGGATGAGGCAACTGTCAGATCTCTGGGGGTTTGTGCCCACGCAGCCAAACAATTATTTTCCTTGTTGTTTTACAGTAAAGAGACAAAAGGAAGAGGAAGCCGAGCTCTCTTCAGTCCGCTCTCATTACCTGCCTGGAGGAGATGTTATCTCTAGCAGCATCTATTTATTGTGGAGCGCAGGTGCAGCATCCTGCGATGCACACAACCGCTGGAGATGCAGAGTGGCTTTTCAATGCGTCTCTCTGGTCTTAGCAGAAAAATATGAACTTTGGAGTCACGGTGCACATGTTAAAGTCATGCAAAGAAGATGCTGGTTAGAGTCTAGAGGATTTCCCTGCACGTCTGCCCTGTGTGGTTCAGGTGAAGACATCACAACAGCCTCATCCTTCTCTTAAGTCAAGTGGCTCCAAAGCTTTTTTTCTTCACTTTAAATGTTCACAAATGCCAACCAATCTGAAACTTCTTCAAAGCCACAAACCTTCAAGGAAATGGTTAGAAAAAAGAAACCAAACTTATTGAAAAAACATAAAAAAATATCCTGTGATGATAAAAACCCAGAGTGATGATGAAATCCTATAATTAAGCTTTCCTGGCAGCAAGCACACATGTACTTCCTCCTTTGACGGGAAGCCTGAAGCGCCCAGCTTGATCCAGACGAATGAGAGGTGTCACATGATCTGCAGGTCAAGACCACAAGCGCAACGCTGACATTTGTGGTTTAGAGGCTGGAAGCATGTTACTCTGCATGTTTGCATCCCACTGCGGAAGTGACTCAGTCAAAGTCACTGAAAAAGACGAGAAATGAGCATCAGATCATAGAAAACTCTCACTTCCTTCTTCATGTTTTTCAACTGTGAGTTTGAGGCATCTCCTCTTCATCATCTCAGCATCTAAACATGCATTCTGTTGGGTTCTTTTTCCAACTCCTTAGCTTTTTCCAACAGCTTTTGTGTGTTTTTGAGAACTTTTTTCCTCAGCCCACCTTCTTCCTTATGCCAGCTTCTCCTGTAGTCTTCATCACTTCCTACCTCCCAGTTTCCAAAGAACTGGCAGAGAATCATTCTTTTTTCTGTTGGTGACCACCTCCTGTTCTAATTTCAGAGAGAACAGAATTGATAAATTAAGCAAAATTTTCCTATTTTGCCGTTATTGTTTTACTGTAAACATAAAAGGACAAAATCCTCCCTTGGAGGCAAAAGCTTTTTTAGTTTTCTAATGTCACATTTTTAACGTCACAGTTTTCTAAATTTCCAAAAGCTAATATATAAACGTGTTCATCCTTTTCTATCTAGTTTACAAAGTATATTACAAAGTAAATCTTCCAAACCTCTTCTAGAGCTGTTATTTTTTTTATGATCTAAAAAAGAAAGCAATTCAACATTTTAGTATCTTCATCAAAGATTTACAGAAACATTTAGAAAAGTTTTGGACCACTTATTGATCCCTGTGGGACTCCACATAGAATTTAGTTTAGTTCTGACATTGTTTTATTTATTTACAAAGGTTGTTGTGTATTTTCTGAAAGTCCTCCTCATCCTTTCTGCTCTAGTTTTAGAATAATTACTGAACAACTACCCTTCAGTAAGTGTTTAAACATGAAAGATTGATCTGACAGCTGAGTTACAGTGTAAGCATTTCTCTGAATATGAGAAGAAAAAGACATTTTTTGCTCTGATTCTTTCAGAAATGGGAAGGCCTTTGGAGAAACGCTGCAGTGAGTTGGACAAACCCTTTTTGGAGGAGGTGCCACACTATCAATTCCCACCTACCTTCAATGATAAAGTGTTTTTGTCACTGAAGGGCACCTAAAATAGCGCCGTATGCGGCGCTGCCCAGTACATGGAAAACTGGAACACAGAAGGTTCTGGCGGCCTCGTCCTCCCACAGGGACTTAAAAAAGCACACAGAGCCACTGCAGCGCTCATTAAAACGCCCTCAGTTTGTTGGAGGAGAGAAACTTTTCTCTCAGGAAGCATCTTCTTTGCTGAGCTAACTTCCCTCAGAATCGGGTCAGATAAGGAGACTTTGTGTCGTTCATCCACACACCTCATCGACAGGGACGGTTTACTTTATTCCAGGGAGGGAGGAGCTTATGGTACGAATGCTGGGCTGGTCCCTGACTGTACCGGGACATCCAGCCTGAAAGGAGCGCCGATCAAACAGAGCATCCTCCTGTCACTCACACGTTCCACCTGAGGAGAACCGCTTCTCTGAAACGATCCGGCATGCTTCACATTTCCTTTCTGAAACAATCTCTCCTCTGAATTAAACTTTTCCCACGTTTGCGTGCCAAAGACGTGCAGGCGGCAGATGGAAAACAATCCTCCCAAACATCTATTTAAAGGCTGCAGCAGACCTGGGAGGGAGCATGCGTTTGGGGGGTCTCTGGAGGCTGAGCACACCAAGCGCACACACAAGCAAAGCAGGCGAGCAACAACAGACCACACTGAAAGTGTAAAAACATGGGATAGTCACCAGAGATTTACTAAAAAAACATGTTCAATTTCCTGAAGGATCTCAAGCTCTCTAAAGACGTTTCGGACCTCATCTCTCTCTATGCACTGCTGTTTGTTCATGTACTTCATGGCATACATCTTCTCTGTGTCCCTCTTTTTCACAATGCATACCTGCAGAAAGAGGGGCAGAGTGGAGGGGAGAGAGAGAGAAAATATACGTGTTAGTGTAAGTCAGAACAAACTTCTCCAGAAAAACTCATAGACACAAAGTTGGATCTGAAGGTCGTGCAGAGTTGAGTCCTCAAGATCAATTCAATTCAGTTCAGTTCAGTTCAATTCAATTCAATTCAATTCAATTCAATTCAATTCAATTCAATTCAATTCAATTCAATTCAATTCAATTCAATTTTATTTGTATAGCCCAATTCACAACAACAGTCGTCTCAATGGGCTTCGTACCGGTAATTGTACGGTAAATATGCAATCAAAAAGGATCATAAATGCATAGAATTCAATAGGATAATACTAAACTTTAACTAAACAGACTAACTAAACTGGACATCCCTGCCCTCAGACCCGCCTTCACAGTAAGGAAAAACTCCTAAAAAAACAGGAATCCGGAAAAAACAGAAGAAACCTCAGGGGTGTCCACATGAAGGGGGGATCCTCCCCCAGGACGGACAGGCAATGTACCAGAACTCATAGAGAAGAATTAGCTTATCTAACTGTACAACTACATACAGTCAGGACCATGAATACTTGGACAGAGACACATTCTTTCTAATTTAGTTTCTGTACATTACCACAGTGAATTTTACATAAAACAACTCCGATGCCCCCCATGAGGGGAGTGGGAAAAGGGGACAGTACATGAATCGCACTGCACCAAACAGAGGAATGGAGAACTAAATGATAGATAAATGATCAAGAATAGAGGAGAGAAGGAGAGTAGAAGTAGATGAGAATAGAGGACAGAACCCCAGTGCACCATAGTTTCCCCAGCTTCAAACTTCTAGCAGCCTAACAACTAATTGTTATTGTTAAGTTTAATTTAAACAAATTAACAGTAAGGTAAATATTCTCTGAACACTAGCTAGTCTGACAATAAGCCTGTCCACCATCCATCAGATCCATCAGAGCGACCACCTCTAGTGGAGAGACCCCCTCCAGCCTGAAGAGCTTCTTTCTAACACAGACTTTAGATGCACAATCAGCCCAGCATGAAGGACATTCAGGTGTAGTTCAGAGGAGAGACTCCTTCCAGCGGTCACACGTCCTTCACACACTGAACATTTATGCCCAAAACCGTTCTGCAACGTCCAGCTGAAAGAAAGAAATCTGTTTGTGTTTTAGCCAAACTTTAAATAATTACACGTGTTGGATGGTGCTCATGTCACTAAAACCTGCAACAGGAAGTAAAGTTTGACATGAGAAGAAAAGCATGAAGATCACATGATGAAAAAATTCTCTGGATTTAGATTTTCATTTCAAAGAGGTTTCAGCTCTTATCCATTCTCAGACAGCTGCTGATCCATTTGACCTGCTGATGTGTTTGTCCATTAGGAACATAACAGCCACTCAGCATTTTAAAGGCAGAAAACAGAACAGAAAACCATCTTTAAGTTTAAAGAATTCCTGACTAAAATAACCTCATTTGATTAGCAAAACTCCTAATATTTATAGTTGCAGTTGTCCTCAACCCAAACTGGATTTTGGTCTCCTGGGTTTACTGGATCTATCCATGAGTCCACGACAGTGAGCACTTCAGGTGATAGCTTCAAACTAAAGGCTCCTCCTTCAAAGGTTTTCTCTGTGCTTCCTCCTAAAATCTTGATAGGCCTCCTCTCTAACAGCTGATTGTTAGGTGGTGGGGGGGCATCTAGTTTTCACAGAAACATTTCATTTTCATACCAACTCTCCAAGAGGAATACAGGCTGTTTTCTGCGGTTGTGGAAATGCTAGAGGAGATTCTGCTCCTTCAGCTGCTCGTCTTCCTCACAAGCACAGAGGACAACGGCAGCAAAGCAGCAAGAGCATCAATCATCTCTCAACAGTTTAGAAAAAGATGAATGAAACCGTGACGAGGAATCTGATAAGCTCCAAATAAATGCTGTTTTTCCAGTAAAGCTTGATTTCTTACATTTACGTATCTGACTGCCTGAGTCCATAGAAACAACAGAAGCAAAAACAAAATGTTGCATCATTATCTACTCTACAGCCCTGAAAATGAAAATCATTCTTGGACCCTTCAGTGAATTCTGCTAGAGGGACTTCCAAAGGTTTCATCACAGCCACTCAGCTCCTTTCTTGGCTGGGACACTTGGATTTCATGACCCAGGCCCACAAAGTCAGAGTTCCAATATATTCAGTCAAAATCCAGAATCTGATGGTTGATGCAGCATCTACTCTATATTATGTTGGTTTAAATCATCTGCATTTATGTCTTTTATGCTTTTCCTGATTCTATATGCTATCCTTGCATCACTTTGGGCCTCCCTGGCTGTTGGTGGAAGATGCTCTAGAAATGAAGAAATGACAGGTGAGCAGAATTTCATGACTTTCAGTTCAACCCTGTCAGCTAAATGATCCTCCTTTTGGTCCTTTTTTAATTCACAGCAACAAAGAAGTCCGAGTTTCTCATTCAGTAACTTCCTCACACATCCAGTGCTGAGAAATCGGGTTATTATTCCAGTCAGTGAACTCATCATCGTAAAGGACGGTGAGGTGCATCACTCACATCCTGCAGCCAGCGAGAAGTTTGCTGGGAACTTCAAAGACAAATGTAAAACTTCAGAGATTTTTAATGCATGTGGGCAAAAAAAAAACGTATCAATTCTCCTGAAAATTCTAAAACCTTTACAGCTAAAAACTCTGGGGGTAAAAAATCTGCTCAAAGTGAGGAAAAAGAAAAGAAACACTGAGTTCAGGCTCACCGGCACTGATGTGCTAAAAGTCCTGGTTATTATGAAACAAGCTGAAAGTGAGGATTTTACTATTACTCTTCTACCTGAAACATCCCATAATGCAGACATCATGCTGTATGTGTCTGAGCCTCTCGGGGGTGGGTGGGGTGGGGGTGTTCTGGCAGCAGCATGGAAATGTGGGGGAGTGCTGACGAAGTTTGACCTGAAACTCCAGAGTCCTGACATTTCACACTCTCATTAAAATGGGAGGACAGTGGGGGGGGGGGGGTCTGGAGCTGAAAATCAGTCTGATGGTGTGTGCCCCCCCCCCCCCCCCCACAGCCCCTCAACCCACACTGACTGAACCTTTCATCCACCCAATCTCTGGGCAGGACACTTTGGACCTTCTGCACCGTGACCACAGGAGACGAGAACATGTGATGATCAGGAAGAACGATCAGTCAGAGACGCATGTCCTTCAGGAGATGAAGACCCACAAAGGGATGTTTTCACATGCAGCACTCAGACTGGAGTCACACTGACAGCAACTCACTGATTCAAACCAACAGTCCAGAGACTCCAACCTGAATTTGACACAAAAAAAGTCATCTGTGTCTCTAGTCGTAAGTTTAGGGGTTTTTTTGGTTTCACAGTAATTGGTTACTTTTGTAAATCTTTTGTGCCACATTACTGGATAAACATGACCAACACAACCACAAAAGGAGGGATAGATGACCCCCCCCATGTAAATCTGAGGGAAGTGAACGGACCATGAAGCATCAGGAGAATTGTTTCAGAGCATTTAAAGCTTGTTTTAAAGGTGCGTCACATGATCGACTGAAGGAGTTATCACAGTCTGCTCCAGAAAACTAAGTCATTCTCATCACTTCTGCTCATTTTCAGTTCCAGAGAAACTGTCAAAAACAGACTCATGCGTGAGATTAGAATTCACTTTAGTTAAACCGTCAATCAAAGCCGGATGGCTTTCCATCAGAAATCCTCTTCCTACACAGCGGCTTTCCCGGATGCCCTGGTGCATTTCTTCTGACACTTCTCTTCAGAGCGCCGCATTTTCCTTTTTTAGAATATTAATAATGACGTGTCAATCATCCCACGCTATCTGCACACCTCAGCAGCTGGTCAACCGAGTGAAATGATGACTTCAGAAAGGGTTATTCCTTTATTCATAGAATTTATTAGCAATTCAATGCATTATGGCAGCTGTGAAGAAAAGTGAACAATTTAGAGGTGAGAGGAGTGATAACACGCTCCGCTGGGTTTTGCATATGAATGGAGGCATTTCCAGCCGGTCTCCAGAACTCCAGCAAGTTTATGCAAAACAGCAGACGGCAGGGATGGGAACACTTTCTGTCCATCCTCTATGAATGCAGTTAGAATGATTCCACTCATTCCTAAAGATCAACCTCATATGTTTTCATAGATTGATTTGTGATTAAACCGTTTGAATCAAAACAAGAGAAAATCTGATCTGCTCAGAGTTTGAAGAAATGTGGGAAAATTCTAAATTCTGGATTCACCAAACTCAAGGCAGAGCAGAAGAGCAACAACAGCTGACATTCAAGTAAATGTGGGCGGGGCTCAATTTTCCTACTGTCATTTCTCACGTGTGTTAAAACTTCACAAGAATAAAACATTCAGTCATCAATCAACGTGAACAGTATGTGGGGGCGGGGCATTCAGAAATACAGCAGAAAGGCGAATCAGAAGAAAGCCCTCAGTCTCTTGGAGGTGCGTGAGCCTCGTGTTCACAGTCAGAGAGCCCACCTCAGCCGGGTTGAGCTGTGTGGGACCGCGGTCGCCGTGGTACCTCGCTCGAGTCTGCCTGGTGGGGTTTGTGTAGATGCAGAAAAACAAACTTTCCGAGTCGTGACTTTGTTTTTCTGCAGCACAATCATTATCTAATCAGCACTGAGGAAGAAAAACGGCACCAATAAGGAGGAGATGTGCAGCCAGCCTCTGGACTTCATCTCCATCGCTCTTACGACCGACTCCAAGAAAAAACATCTACTTTGTGAAATAAAGATGAATGCACAAACACATCTGAGGATTTCTACAGGCACCAGAAATACTCTGATTAACACGCAGCAGGAATACTCAGAGCAACGAATCAATAGTTCAACAATCCCTACAAAAAAATGAAGGCGACTTAATGAGAGAAATCTCAGAAAAGAGAGTCACAAAATCTGCTGGAAAAGTCCACAGAGACTCAGGGTGACCTATCTGCTGTGTGACCCATCTGCTGCAGATCGGAAAACTAATTTTAAATTCCACGGAGATGAAGCGTCCAGCCCTAACTCCAGTCTTTGAGCCAGCTGCTGGATAGGACGAGGAAGTTAAATCCTGAGGTCACTGGATAATGATTTTATGAGCAGCTGGAGAATTAAACTTGAAGATATAACAAATTCTCCAGGTTTCAATCTAAGAACTCTTTTTGAAAGCCCTCTGCACAATTCCACTTCTTTTATGGCAAGTCCTTTGGTTTGCCTAAGAAGGCTGCAGTGTTTTCAGCTTCTTTCAAACTTTTCTTCTCCAGGTGTTGACAGCTTCTGTTAAGAAGAGAAACACTAGAACCGGCCTTCCTTCTGGACTTCCACTGCTTACCTGAGCTGCAGAATGATGATGCTTCAGTCCACGCTCAAAACATCATTAACATCCTTTCATGAGGGCTTCATGCAGCAGAGAGGAGGAGGTTCAATCCCCCGTACACCTCTCATCCCTGACCCCTGCCGGCAGGCGAGCGGCAGGTGAGTTCAGAGCTTCAACAGAGGACCCTTCACACAGAGCAGAAGCTGAATTTTAAGAGTGCTCATGGCTGATGGGAGACTTCAAAAACGATTTTCAGTGCTCCAGCCCAGAGTAAAGTGGTAAATCTATTCATCACAGTCCAGCAGAGAAGCTCTAGCCTTGGGAATGACACCTTTACATGAAATCTGAAGAAATCTTAAAGGTAGTCTTCTTCTTGAAGGAATGCCTTCTAATGTTAAAGAGTGTAAAAATGAACTTTTGTTTATACTAAAATCTCTGTAAATTGCAAGAGAGGAGTTCAGTTTTTCGTGGATCTTCATATCATGTCATGCAAAAATGAAGTTTCCATCCATCCATCCACCCATCCATCCATCCACCCATCCATCCATCCACCCACCCATCCATCCATCCATCCATCCATCCATCCATCCATCCATCCATCCATCCATCCATCCATCCATCAGCTTCCTCCAGCTCCTCAGGGGGGATTCCAAAGAGCTCCCAGGTCAGCTGAGAGACGTAGTCTCTCCAGCATCTCCTGGGTCTTCCCCGGGATTTAAGTCCAGTTGGACATGCCCCGAGGCATCTGAACCAGATCCCTTGACCGCCTCAACTAACTCCTCTTGAAGTGGAGGAGCTCTACTCTCAGAGTGACTGAGCTCCTTCCCCTATCTCTAAGGGAGCCCCCAGCCACCTTGCAGAGGAAACTCATTTCACCTCATTCCCTCAGGCTTAACCCTTGTGCTATCCTAGGCACTTTAACATTGGGAGTGGGGTCATCTAGACCCACTAGACAGTGCGCTGAACCTTTTTTCTTCAATGATTTGTGATCTTCACTGGTGTCCATGGATTACATGAAATCCTCTCCACCTTTATCCACCTTTGTCATGGTAGGGAGAACACGTCAATGTAAGGGTGGGGTCATCTGGACCCCATAGGTCTGGGATAACTCAGAGATCATGGCCATTTGCATTTTAGATCAAAGATTGACCTGTTACTTGAGAGCTTCCCACTGTCTGACTCAGCTCTATTTTCCCTATGACGGGGCAGCATAACGATCACATGACAGCAGACACTGCACTAATCTAATCTAGTGTCAGACAACAACTACAGAGTCATTCAGAGACCCTACGGTGTCTTTGTCCCATTCACACTGATGGACCTGCTTGCATTGAAATAATGTTTGTTACAGACAAACCGTGACGAGCACACATGTCCAACAATAGAACACTATCGGGTTCAGATCCGTGTGGCCATTCCTCCTAATCCTCCCTTATGTGATTTTCCACGTGGACAATGGAGTCCCAGGACGTCCTGGTACTTTCAACTACTGTTTGGCCCATTAGCCAAAACCATGGTCATAGACCTATACCTTGCCTGTAGGCAAAAGGACACATCGTATCAGTTAAGTTAAACTTAATATAAATAAGACAGTTGAATGTTTTTCCACAAATCACACTTTATAAATGTACATGCAGAAGATTTTGAAATGAGAAAAAAAATTGTCTGAGAATTTGAATATATCTTGGGGTTTGTAACCGTGTTAAATTTAATTGGTCTAATTTTAGATTTATTCAGCCACATTTGTCGCTCCAGGCTGCTATAATGTTTATGCATGCTATGGTTTTGTCACACATGACATATTGTCATGCACTAAAACCCATCAAGTCACTTTAGAAAAAACAATTAAATACTGGAAAAAAACACTGATTTATCACCATTTTTACCATTTTATGAAACATAAAGTGTTAAACTGAGAGGACATAAAAAGTTTTTAATAATGCTGGTTTAACCCTAACTCTCCACTTGACCTGTTTGTGTAAATGAGAACGAGCTCCCAAAGAGTGACAGGGTCGGTGTGAGGAAACGGCATAATTCCTCTGCAGGGAAGAGTCGGAGCGCCCTCTCAGGAATAGCAGGACGAAGTTGGAACGCAGAGTTTTAGAGAAGCTTCTACATTCAATGTGGGTAAAAAACACATCAGAAACTGGCTCTGAGCACAGCACACATGCTGACGTTCAATCTAATCTCCCTTAGTACGATCAATGCCATCATGTCTTTTATATGAACTTTAACACTTTGTAATGTTTGTACTTTTATCAGTATTAATGTCTGTCATTTTCATAGATATTTGTAATTGTTGTTTTTAGCTTTTTTAGGTAGACTATTCTAACATCTGTCCTGGGACAAAAGATGACAAACAGCCGCTGGGCTAATTCTGACTCATTGCATGTGATGCTGTTAATGTGTGCCGTCCCCGACAGAGAAATAAAAATGTGTGAGGTGACCAGTCAGCGTCATGGAGATCCCAATAATCTGAGATAAAAATCCAACTGAAGAAAATCTCCTCACAATGTTCAGGAGGAGAGCAGGCCACGTGACCAGTGGTAGAGTCCGGGCAAGCGGGCCTGAGAACCCAACGCTGGCTGGAGAGTGTGTGACACACCAGATATGTTCTTTTGAACACTGTTATTTACTTTTGATTGAAGGTTTACATGAATGATTTTATAGAGGAATGCAACCAAAGTACAGCTGAGGCTGCAGAATCCTTCTTGTTTTTCCGCTTACACCACGGCTTTCACCCAGCCGTGTTTCTGCCATGTTTTCAGCAGCAAAAAGAGGTCGTATTTCTGGGAAAAAGAGGAGGCGGGGCCTTATTTAAAAGGGCTCTTGTTAGAACAAGGAAAAGCAAAAATATTCAATTTATGATTTTTTTGAAGAAAACTAAAGGTTGCTGATATGATTCAGACCTGAAACAGCTCGATGTGCTCCATGTAGCGGCTCACATTTAACTGCAGATGCAAAGACAGAAACACATTCATACCATCTAGCTGCTTCCCTTTCAGCATGCTGGTGCTTTAACTTTGCATCGCTGTCACACTCCCTAGGCTTAATGGGACACTTAAATACAACAGAGCCTTGAGTCATTGAAGCTTTTTAAAAAGATAAAACGAGTGTGGTGTGCAGGAGGCCATTATCCAGACACCTCCATTAGTCACAAACTACATTTTCAAAGTAGTCTGGTTGGGCAACGTTGCATAAACACAGAATAATTGATTTCTTTTGCTGAAGAAGATGAAGCAGATCAAAATGAAGAAGGCTTCAGACGTGACTTCTGCAGCTCTTCATGTACAGCACATTCACCAGATGAGCTCTCAATCGCTAATGTAAAACCACAAGCAAAACATTTTTGTCTGAGCAGCAACTCAGTCATGTTTCTTCAGTTTCTCAGCCTCAGAAAGGAAACTTTCAGACGGGGATGTGTGATGTTCAAAGGTTTCTTATGCCATGGTTCGGGTGAATACTCGATTCTGATTGGCAGCTGGGTGTGGATAAAAAAGTGATCATGCTCAGCTGTAAGAGAAGTTCTGGTCACATTGCTCAAATCTGACCTAAATGCTGGAACCACAGAAACTCAGAACATAGATGGATATACGTTATTCCACAGTTGATCCCAACAGCAAAACAGTAGAAAAGACATGTGGGATTTTTATGATTTCCTTTAGTCTGCTTGGTGAATTTGGTCTTTTTGAAGACTGAAATGTAGCAGAAGAGAGAATAGAATATAAAAAGGAGGAGATAAAACATAAGGAGGAATTTTGTTTCTTAGAAACAAACTTTATCCTCATCATCTGGACAAAAACAAGAGGGGAACTTTCTCTCTGAACTGATTTATTTCACGTTTCATGTCGATCTGCATATAAATCACTTTCTTCTGCAGCTGCTGAGAAAGGTAGTTGCAAGCTCTGCAGCCGTTACCATGACAACACGTCACACTGCCTGTCAAATGGGACGCTTTTTAAGAAAAATCATTTTATAAATTTTACAAATAATTTCAAACATAAAATAACAAGATCAAAGAACTAATACTTGATTGAATACTTCTTTGTTCTGTAAGTGACTTTGGTATAAGCAGGATAGATAGATAGATAGATAGATAGATAGATAGATAGATGGATGGATGGATGGATGGATGGATGGATGGATGGATGGATGGATGGATGGATGGATGGATGGATGGATGGATGGATGGATGGATGGATAGATAGATAGATAGATAGATAGATAGATAGATAGATAGATAGATAGATAGATAGATAGATAGATAGATAGATAGATAGATAGATAGATGACTTTATTAATCCCATAATGGGGAAATTTCATTTATCTGTGGCAGCAAAAACGACATTCAGAAATAATCAATATAAAATAACATAAAAAAGGACATAAAAATGACATTCATATTAAATTATTGAAAATTATTATGAAAATTATTATTAAAAATGAGATTCATATTAAATAAATAAATACAGCTGCGAAACTGTAAAAAACATATAAATACTTTTATTTATTTTTTTTCAAATACAGAAATAAGTAATGTAATAAAGTACACACCAAAACAAACAACTGTTCAGGAACAAAAACAATTCTAAAACAGCAACAACTGCAACAAAAGTAAATGAATAAATGAGTGAAAGAAAGAAAAACACCCCTGGGACCGTGGAGTGTCACTATAACACGGTGTTGTACAGTCTGATGGCTGTGGGGAGGAATGACCTGTGGTAGCTCCTTCTTGCACTGTGGGTGCAACAGTCTGGTGCTGAAGGAGCTGGTCAGCGCCTCTAGAGTTTGGTGCAGGGGGTGGGAGGGGGTATCCATGATGGATGTTAGCTTAGCTAACATCCTCCTGTCCGCCACCTCCTCGATGGACTCAAGTGTGCAGCCCAGGACAATAATGCCTCCAGAGAAAATCTGGACGACTCAGCTGTTCTCAAGTAAAAACAAGCAGCTGAAATCATGAAGAACTTGATGATAAACTCACTACAAAGTCTTTCTGCTCTAATATTATAGCCACAGTCAGTTCTATTTTTGAAAAAGTTATTTTTGCCTTTTGATAGAAGCAATAATGAATATTCTGTGAGGTTGAATTCTTTTTGGTCCACATTCCTCCTGTGTTTCCATGTTGATGCTTTAACAGTTTGGGCTGTTTTGAGTTCATCTGTGTGTTTCTCTGGTTCTGCTGACAGCAGGTTGGACCCTCAACCCTCCCCAGCTCTTTTCTCCCCGCAGTTTGCTGCAGCCACAGGCTCTGAGGCTGTCTTCCTTTTGGCTTTCTTGTCATGGTTCAGATTCTGGTCTTTTCAAGCTGAAATGTATCTTTAAAAAGTTGGGCTCTGCTCCCCAGCTGCTCTTCTGACAGTAAAGCAGTTTTTGAATTAGTCAGTCATCATAGAGGTGTGAAATATTTTCCCGTTGCTCGATCTTTCAAACACAGAAACCACAGAATCCAAAAGGAGTCTGGGAATGAAAGTGGCAAAGATTGCTTTGTGTTTGAGTGAAATGCAGCTCAGACTGAGACTTTGAGACAAACTGGGCAGAAAAAGCAGTTTCTCCTTTGATTTCATGAGGAAGAAGCTCTGGACCTTTCTCAGACAGTATTGGGTTCACGCTTGTCTCTTCAAAGAATACGACCCCGAGCGGTGCAGATCCAGAACCGGGTGCAGTTCTGCCTGAGGTGTCGGTCTGAAGGGGATGTGGAGGCGGGTCAGAGTCTCAGCGGGCTGTCCCTGTTTGATAAAAGGAACACCGACTCTCAAAAAACCAACCCAAGCGTCATTTAGACACATTTGAGATTTAAAAGGCGGAGCCGTGGTTCTCTGCTTTGTGTACACAGACCTCCCACTGGGTAATGTCAGTGTAATGCGCCTCTTCAACACATGCACTGCCTAAGTGCTTATTAGCTTGACATCTCACTGCTCTGAAAGGCCTCTTTCATGTTGCTCTTCTAAGTGAAGGCTCCCTGTGAACTCCAAGGGTATCTGCATGTTTGCTCTTCTGCCCCCACTGCGCCGCCACGGACGACGCTCCCGTCAGCTGATGTCCGGAAGCGGGCCTCCAGCAGGAGCCCAGCAGAACCGGGTAGGAGCAGCCTGGGTGGGTTTAGAAGCCGTGAAAACAGAGTGGTCACATGGGAACCGCGCTGCTGGAAGAAGAACGGGCCAGGCAGGGAGAGGACATCCTCCATGATGAGGAGGAGAGTTTCATTTTCAGAACAACACCTGGGATCTTTGGGATTTCAAAGCTGGTAAAAGGACCACAAGGCCAAAAAGCAGGTTTTCATTGTGGCCACGCCCTTCCTCCGTCTTTTCCACAGGCAGCAGTAAAAAGTTTTAGCCCCCCCCCCCAAACAACAAGTGATTCCTGAGTGAGAAACACCACTCTGCCACCGTGATGCACGTTCCATTGACTGTAGGAGGCGGAGCTCCTAGATAGGAAGAGCGCCCTTTTTTGGAACAATGTTTAGGTGGGCGGAGTTAACCCCAGTCAATGTGACAATCCACTTCATGGTTTCACTTGCTTTCAGGATCCTGTGGGCGTCTTTGGCGATGACCTAATCAGATGATTATATCACATAATTGATAAATTAATGAAGGAGTCTGCAGTGAAACTGTGTTACCGAAAACATCACCAAGGTAACGCATGTATGTTGAAAAGCTCCAGTGCTGTGCTTTTAGAGAAGCACACGAGGCAAACACAATTTCAGGGTCTGATAAATACGTCGTCCTGAGAGAAGCAGGAACATTTTTCTCTTTCATTTGGTTCGTCCCTCCGGGTGTCCTGCTCTGTTTGCTGCTGTCAGCCTGCAGGAAAGTGAGTTTAGGAGTCTTCCTGCACGGCTCCCTGATGCACCAAAGCAGCTGTACTCCTGGACGGACTTCCAGCAGTCAGACGGGGTAAAGCATGGCAGTGCAGTGAGGAAGAAACGGTGCCGTCTGCTCATTTATGTGCAGGATTCATGTCCCGAAACACAGTTAATGACTGACAGCAGCGCGCAAGAGGCCGTCACACACCAAGGGCACTTTTTTCTGACAGCTGACAGGCCTCCGTCTTTGACAGCTTCAGAACACGGAACCACACGGAACCGACACGGGGGCAGCACATCTGTGGAAATGCCTACCTCCACGTGCTGACAGGAATTTCCCCCACAACAACAACAAGGTGAAGTCAAGTTAGGAAGACATGAGTGAAAACTATGGAAGGGATTTCTGCACACTTTGTAAAAGTGTCTGCACAAACAGAAATGTAATTGTAAAAACAGTATTTAGCAGAAAACAAAGAATAAAGAACAAAAGATACAAAGCAACTGTGGTGAATTTTCGAAGACAAGGACAGCAGATCTCCTACAGGTGTTGCTTTATTATACTAATGGAGACAATCTGAAATATTAGATATATTAGAATAGAAATGGCTTCTCCCAGAGAACTCTAAAGTTTGAAGCTGCTTCCCCTCTGAAACACTGTCAGGTGATCTGGGGTTTGATTGGTCGCCCTGAGAAATCCACGAGCAGCCATGATTGAGTTTTCTGAAGTGGTTCTTCGTTTCTGGCTGAGACAGACGGCCGGTTGGAGAAGGATGCTCTGGATGCAGATGGAGGAGCAGAACTTCAGGAGATGCTGGGCTCATGCTCGCTGGCTCAGACCTGTACAGCCCAGGAAGAAGAACGTTTGGAGGTTTTACAACATTTGCTTTTCTGATTTTATTAAAGTTTGTTGGCAATATTGGTGTTTTTTTTGGAGGGGGGTAAATCTCTGAGCCAACATTTCTACAAAAATACAGCTTCAGATAAGTATAAATAGTCCAATAAATAAAAGAGCATGAGCTCTGTGGAAAAGGCTTTCAGCAGATTTATGTGTCCTAAAGCTGTTGCAGCCATATGCTCCCTGCTTTTATTGGCTGTGCAGCCGAGCTTTGTGCCGGGAGAGCGGGGAGAGCAGAGTGCAGCAGAAGGCTCTCATTTCTGGGTTAAAAGGTTGCCTGGAGCTACGCTGAATCTGGGCTCCAAAGCTGCTGCACGCTGTAAACGGATCCTGACCTTCCCACCTGCAGCTGGGAGGTAAAGCGGAGGCCTTTGTGAGGATGTGTGGCTTCGTTGTGCGTCTTTAATGCAGGCGGACTCAAGAGTGTAACGACAGGAAGCCAAACAATGACATTAACACAGGCTTCATCATTGTCTGACCTTTCTGCAGACAGATATCTTTGTTCGACATGACGAGCACAGTCAGCGTCTCTCCTTCTGCTTTTCCTCCGGGTGTCTGCTCATTTCTCTGCCTCCATGCTTGCCTAATAAGATTTTTTCCTGGTAAAATGTCCATGTGGCACAAGTGAAGAAGAGGAGGGGAACGCCAGCTGAGGTCCTCCACCACCTCTGACCTTTCTTGTCAATCTGCATCCGCGTCCCCCTCACAGTCTGGATGTGAACCTGGACATGTGACTGTTGGCGTCAGGGAGCTGTCATTGAACCGCTGTCGCTGCCAGATCACCACTTCCCCCGGAGAGCCCAGACTCTAATGAGCCCTCCAGACGAAGGATCAGATCCCAGAGCCGAGAGGACAGAGGGGTAGAGGGGGGCGAGGTGAGGAGCTCCAGGGAAAAAGTAGGAAGCAAGAGAGGTGGTGCTGGGAAGCAGCAAGCAATTATCCTTCCTCTGAGGCAGAGCGTGGGGCCTCCAGAGCTGCAGCTCCGCTGGGAGATGAAGGCCACCAAAGTACCCGTCCTCACTGCACCTACCGGAGCAGAGATGCTCCAGACATCAGACACACAACTGTTCAAACCCTGTCAGAGCCAAGCTTTAGCCTGTGCAAACACAGACTTCACTAACACTCTGTGCTACACAATTAAAAGATGCCTAAACCCTTAAAAGTCAGTGACGCATTTCAAAAGCTGCTAGAAGCTTCTGGAAAATGTCTCTAGTCCAAAGTCTGCAGCAGCACAGCTTAGAAAACAAACGTGGAGGTCTTTGTTTTGGACGGCTGTGATCAAGTCCAGAAACCCAAACGAGCAGGAAGCATCGCGGGGACGTTAGTGGTCAACGTAGTGACAGAAAAAAAAGTCAGGACGACGATGCCTCAATGATCCTCAGGTCATAGCTGGAAAGTGAACTCTGTTGTGCAACACTACAGTGTGAATGAAGTGGGACTTTCCATGCCAAAGAGTTTGACCTAAGCAGAGGGATCATGGTTTGAATGCTCAAATCTAAAGATGTGTGAAGAGCTGGAGAAGGTTTCCTCGTTTGGGAGGACTCAGCTGTTCATCATGAAAACTCGGCTGTTCAGTTACACAGCTTTTCTTCAGATAATCACCCCAAACCACATGAGTGTTACTTCAGAGGACCGACCAGGTTTTGGCTGTGAAGAAAATTCCTCTCACCGCCTGGAAGGATCCATCGTTTCTGTGGAACATTGGGCTGCTGAGAGCTTGGCTCGTTCTCGTCGCTCTCCAGGTTTCCCCATCACTCCTCGCTCAGCTGTGAGTGCAGATGCCAGTCAGTCGCTCGCTGTTGGGGGCTCTTCGGCTCGGTGCCACTCCCCCTGTGGATGCCAGGCAGAAGAGGGCTACTCTCTCTGTGGGCCCCCCCATAGGGGCCTGTAGGGTTACTCTTGTTGAGACGGGCCTCAGCAAAAAACACCTGCTAGTTTTGGCTCCTGACAGATCTGCTTGTTGAGCTCAGATTCTTCTACCAAGGACCACAAAGAGTCTTCAGTACCTCCCTGTGTGTGTGCATGCGTGTGTGTGTGTGTGTGCATGCGTGTGTGTGTGTGTGTGTGTGGGTGTATCCACAGTCAGTCACAAAGCACAAAACAACACAACCAGAGGAATAAAAGATGACGTTTTGACCATTTTGCTCACGTCTCCAAAGCTCTGCTGCACCAGCAGATTGGCTGCACAGGAATGTGAGTGAGGCAGCATCTGAGCCCAGTTCCAGGCCTTCACAATGTTCTCATGGTCCTCACACCCACTCACCCTCTGCACAAAACTTCTGCCAAGGACAGAAGAAAAAGGCAGCAGCAGAGGACAGCATGCAGACAGCTCAAGTCAATGTTTAACGCCCCTGAGGAGCTAAGGACCATTTTCTTAAAGCACCAAGCAATGGTTACGTTATTCTGGAAATCTTACATAACAAAGCACCACTCCACCCTTTGGAACGCTGCTTTGTTTTCTTTGAAAACAGTGAAATAATTGGACCTCTAGTGGTTTCGGAGAACTGGGATGGAGGATGAGAGTTCAGCTGCTTCTTGTGTGTATCTGAAGACTGATGCTGAAACTGAGACTGTCCAACTCCAGCAGCTGCAGAGCTGGACTTTGGTGATGTTTAGTTCTGCCTGATAGAGAAGCTCTCCCTCCTCCGAACTCAAAGCTGTTCTGTGTGTTTCTGCTCAGGATGGGTCAGCGATGCTAACATCTGGGAGGGAAAGAGGAAGGAAAGCTTTACTTAACGGTGAGATGGGAGAAGAAAACGCGCCCAAGTCCAAAGCAAACTTTTCCTTTGAGAGGGGTAGAAAGGTCAGACTGGAAGCAGGACTGCAACCACATTTACAGTTTTCTCCATTGGTTTGGCTCATTTCTTGAAACAGAAATTACATTCTCAAAACTCTAAGATCATTTGGCAAAACAGTCTTACATTCATCACAACACAAAAACTCACTTGCAAAACCTAATATATCTCTCAAAACTGTTCTCTCATGCTTCAAAACTAAATTCATTTCCAATGTAAAGAGTCAGTGCCACAAAAATGGCAAAGATCCTTCTCAATAGCTTTGGCTCATTTCTTGAAGTAGACCGGACGTTCTCAACACCCTTGGTGCTTTTGTCAAAATAATGTGGATGGTTCAGCACAACACCATGGTTCACCTGCAAAGGCCATTTCTCTCCCAAAACAATTCACTCGTGTCAAAACTAAATTTCCTTCTCATTTAAACAGTCAGTGCCCCCAAAATACTTCGTCCCTCTGGCATTGTGTAGGCACTGCAAGTCAAAATGATTAGATGTTTTGTCACTATAGCAGAGGACCATTGAAATATCCCTCATGTTCACCTTTCAGTCGTAGCTCAGTCCTTTATTGACAATGGTTACTGTACTGTTTTTGTATAGCTAACAGAATACCATTTTGTATAAAACTGAGAAAAAGACAAGTATTTTAGGGTAAGAGTAGCCTCTTAGGTTTTCCAGCACACATTGCACTCATACTGCCGAGGAAATTCTAACCATTATGATTCACACACATAAAGTAACTTTCATACATCAGAGTAAAAAGAAAATGTTTACAGCATAATATACTTTATAATATAAACACAAACAAAAACAATGAAAATAATATGCAGCATACAGCGCTGTAAATAAAGCTTGAGTTTCACAACTAACAGTTCTTCACTGGTCGCTGTCCTAACCCTCCCTCTCCTGGCCATCGTCCTCACCCTGCTGGCCATCCTCACGCTGCTGTCTGTCTGGCCACAGATTCTTGTTTTCATCACAGCGTTTATTCTTCCTTGTGATGCAACAAGGGAAAAAACGGCGTGCATGTCGCAACCACCCCCTACACTGATCTCCTGTAATGTCCTCACAGGCAGCATCCATTGCATGGAAGAGGGACTTCTGATCTTGAGCCCGATGCTCATACTCTCTCCACCTCCAAGTGGAGAAAAACTCAATAGGATTGAGGAGAGGAGGGTAAGGTGGTAGGAACACTATGGCCATCCTTGGATGAGTAGTGAACCCGGCCCTGATGAGCGGGACACGATGGAAATTCACATTGTCCCATACAATAACATATAGTGGTAGGTGAGGCCCTACGAGACCTCTCTCATTTTCAGGGATCAAATCAAAATGAAGGCATTTCAAAAAGATTAGGATCTTCTGTGTATTGTATGGACCAAGACTGGGGATGTGAGTGGCCACACTATTATCAGATATGGCAGCACACATAGTTCAATTGCCCCCTCGCTGGCCTGGGACATCCTCCTTCGTTAGTCAAGTTCTAGTTTCACCTGACTGTCAATTGCTGTAGTAAATGTATCAAATGTTCCAAAGGACTCACATATCATATTCATGGTATTATGTTCTTGACTAATTTTGACAATTGAACAGACTATTGTGCATATGATGACTTACACAATGAAATGATGCTGACTCATTTTGGAGTGAACAACCATTAGACTGAGAATCAACAATCAGTTTAGATCAACAAGGTCTATTCACTTGGGATCTGTGCTAAATGAAGGCTACTTGTACTTAATCATTTGAAAGATGTACTGACACATTGAGACATGTACTTAGACATTTGCAATTTGATGAAACTAATGAGAAATGCCATTCTGTTGTGAACAATTGCAGAGTGGTTTGGAGATCTGTACGTGTTGTTTTGAGAATGTAATTTCTGTTGCAAGAAATGAGCCAAACCAATGGAGAACAACTGTAATGCAACGCAGTTGAAAAAGAGTCAAAGTCACAAAAAAGAGGTGAGAAAGTAATGACACGCGATCAGGTGTCTGGAAAAAAGCTAGGACTCCACAGATGTCCTGAGCACTGCGACTGCCAGGCGGGAGACTGGGGTACCAAACACAGGTTTGACCCAAACCAGCATCCTGTAGCAGGTAGGTCAAGACGCATCCCCACAACCATGCAGGATGAGGCTGCCGGCTGGTCCATGAAGAGACACTAAGACACGGACCATAGTCGTGTTGGTGCAGACCGACTGACAGCTCAGCGCGACACTATTAGGCTCTTAAAGTGAAGCTGAATGTTGTCTTCCACAGTGGATCCTGCAGCTTGTCTGCTCCTTTTTTACAGTGAAATATCAATAAAACCACATTGATGTGTGGAAATTCAAATTAAAGCTAATTTTAGAAAGAACCAGCTGATCTGAGTTTGGATTGGGGGCAGACGCCTTTGCTGCCTCCGGAGTCCAATCATGTGCTGACGTGCACACATTCATCTGACGACTCATTACTGGACCTGCAGATGGAGTTCCACAGTTCTCACCAAGGTAGTTTTCTGTAAACAAAGTCTAAAGTCACTAATGAGCCAGAATCCTTCTCCGGTGAAGGCTTCAGACCCAAACGCTGACGTGAGAGGAGCAGCAATGCTCAGCTGTCTTCCGCCACACACTGAGCACCAGGACAAACGCAGATAAAGCTGCGCGGTAATTAAATGGAGACACGGGTCAGAACTCCCAACAGGTTAGCTGGCACCAGATGAAAAATTTAATTACCTCTTTAAAAAGGCCTTATTGAATGAGCTCCTGTTGAAAACAGTTTAAAAATGAAACATGAGAAGTTTAAATCAGAGAAAACACTGATCTTTAAGAACCATAATACGATGAGAACCAAGGCTAATCTCTCCCCCAAGACACTGACTGCTGGAGGCAATTAGACAGACACACACAGACAGAAATTAAGGCTCCATTACCTTTCCAAAGCTCCCTTTTCCAATAGCCCGCAATATCTGGAAGTGGTCAAAGTTTACTGTGAAGAAAAGGAGAAACAGAAAAAGAGAGAATCACTCAGCTTCATGCAGCAGAAAATGGGTTTCACACTGACTCCCAGATCTTTTTCTTTCACACATTTTAGAGATTGAACAGCAACGAAGCATCAGCAACTCAACTGCTGCCCAAAACCATCACTCTGACCAGGAAAAGCTGCTCTCTGACTAGGGTTGTGCCGATGGACGATATCATCGCCACGTTGCGAGTGGACCCCATAAGCCGCGGTTACATGAACAAAATATCTTGATGGGATCAATGGTCGGATTGGAATCCAACCGTGTACATGGGCCCAGAAAAATGTTTTCAGAATATAAAAACGTTCACTAAGGTCACACTTTCCGTCGGAATAAATCATTCGCACATGCGCAGTAGGGTTTGAAAACCGGAAGGATATAAATTCCGCCGAGTGGCTTTTTTTTTTCAAAATTTATTGAATGTAACAATTCAATACAAAACGATGTTAAACAGCGCCGAGCGGCTATATTCATTGACATGTCAGCTCGGTAAAATACGTGACGATCCTCTAAACGTGCTTTTAATAATGTTACGGTTATTATGAAACACCTGTTCGCTCATCATTTGAATTTTAATCCGTGTGGTCAGTGCTTTTTCTGAACGAAGCCAGGATTAGCAGTATGCTAACACAGGCTAACAACGTTAGCTTTGGGTGGCGCTGCATGCTGGCTGCACGTTAAACATGTAAGAATAACATCAGCCTTTATTTAGTCGGGACACGACTGGAAACACAAATCCACGTCATTGTTTGAATGTTTTCTAAGGACTGAGCGACATTTCTGCTTTGAAGCTCAAACCGCTGTGTCTGCTGACGATCCGAGCTGTGCTCAGACACACACTTTTAGACCCGGTTCTGAGTTCGGTAGCTCGTACCCCTAGAGCTGCGGAACGGATCGCAGTCTTAAATCTCCCACACATACCGCTCATGTACCCCCTTCCCATCAAACACAAAGCTGTAAGTCCGCACTCCGCCAGTCCACTTCGCTAGTTAAGTGCGGCAGCGGACTACTTCTTTTCTATTTTGTTTGTTACTTTTTTTGTTGAAGTCACTTCCCTCAGTTTATACTGGATCATCGCGGATCAGTCATTAGTTGGGAAATAAAATGAAAAAAGCAAAATAACGAATAGGAGTTATATAAGAACGAAAAATGTAAAAAATACACCCCCCCCCGACGATGTCATCGTCCATCCCGATGGTTGACAGCAAACATCGTCAACGGCCAATTTAGGGGACATCGCCCAACCCTATCTCTGACCGTCAAATGTTTGCAGCCAGACATTTTCCAGCATAATGTGACTCACCATCAAGCACTCTTTGATTTTCCTTAACCAGCAGGATTAAGAATTAAGCCTAAAGTGGGACTGATGCATGCTCCACCAACATCAACAACCTGTTGAAAATGGCGGGACAAAGTAAGCGCTGAAGCTCTAGCTCAGGGATGTCAAACTCATTCTGGTTCGGGGGTCACATTCAACCCGTCTGATCTCAAGTGGGCCGGACCGTAAGATAAAAGCAAGATAACCTCTGTCAGCTGGTTATCTGAAGCTTTGTTTTTGTTTTTTTCTCAGTTGGAAAATATGCCTCAACCAACATGCTCCCTAATCAATCATAACACATTCATTCACAGAGGCCAATGGATGAATAAATGGCCAGTGAATAAACCAATAAAATTGGTTTATTCAATATTATACAGGCTGAATATTTTACATCAAACACTGAAGCAATCCTTATGATAAACTCAAGAGGGACTACGGAAAAAAATAAAACACCTGCCTAAAAAGTAAATGTTTAAATCAATGAAATATTAAACTAAATTAAACTTGCAAATATTTGTGAACATAAGAATTTGGAGTTAACCTCCTTTCTCTCCTGAAGCTTCACCATCAATATCAGGATTCTACAGAGCCCGTGTCCTGACATTAAAAAATAAAATATATCTCGCTCCCACAAAATAATATTCCGTTCCCACACATTATTATATTCGTGCGAAGGAAGTAATTGTTTATGTCATAAGTCATTCATAAACACATATTGCTACTTCGCCTACTGGACATACCAGCTCCTAGCTTTATAAATACGGATGTGAACAATATTTGGATTCACAGCAGATACTTTCACATTTCTTTCTGTGTGTGTCTCATTACATTGCACTGAACTGTTTAGAGTTTAGATTTATTTATTTTACAAAGCTCTACAAAAGGATCATACTTGTTAGCAGTCACTTAACATCCGAAGGCTAGTAGGCTACATGCTACGTATCCCATCATGCATCACGCATCACGACCAGCCAATCATTTGTCTTGTTGTTACACTACAGTTATAGGGACACAGTGATTGGTGAAATGCATTATGGGGAAAATGTGATGCACGTTTGACACCCCTGCTCTGGTGGATCCATCCACCTGCCAATCAAAAACAACTGCTATAATAATGTGTCAAAATGTGAACTGTAAGAAAACTAACCTTGTCAGCCCACACAGGTGGCATGATTAAAGGAGAATATAAAAACATTGAACAGGTTTTGGGAATCAGGCTGCTCCTGTTGGAAACCAACCTCTAGTGGTTGTTAGAGGAAATGCAACATCTGGCTCTTGGAAATCAGCTATTTTTTATAATCTGTCTTAATGGTAAAGAAACAAAAGTTCCTGCATCAAATGCAGTGTCTTTATGATTTTAAGGCATTTTCTTTACATTCCATCTAAATAGTTTCCACTTATAATCCACAATAGTCTTTGAATAAACCTTTTAGTGGATGCAGCAGGCATTCCTCCGCCTCATCAGTCCTTCATGAGGATGAGAGTAACCGTGGTGAGTATTCAGTTTCCTGCTTCTGTTCATGTAAAGAAATCTTTATTTTCAACTCCACACACAAAACTAGCAAATACACAAATTTAATCAGGGTGAAATCAAAACTAACATTTAAAATAAACCCAAAAAGCAGCAAACAATCAATGACTGTCTAATCGCTAAAACCTTTGATGGAGGTTTTTAAAGTAAACTGAAATAGTAATCTGATTACACAAGGACTGAAAGACAAATGACGTTTTCTGGAACATATAAGCTCATAATGTAAAATTCTAACAGAAAAAGTCATTAAAGCTTCAAAGAAAACAAAAGCCTTTTCAAAAGAGCCTGAAATGATGGCACTTTGGAAACTGAATAATGATGACAAGGGCACAGAAAAACAAAACACTTTTCCTTTGATGGATTAATACCATTTATACCACGGTCTGGGTGAATACTCAATTCTGATTGGCTGATGGGTGTGCATTAAAAAGTGATAACCGCACGCCCCAAAAAGAAGTTCCGGTCACCCATCCTAAATCTGCTGTATCTATATATATATATATATATATATATCTATATATATAGATATATATATCGCTTTATTTCGCCAGATCTTGACTGCAGCGGTGGTGTGGCGCCTTGTCATGGTAATAAATAGTCCACTTTTTGTAAAAAAAAAAGCTATCCAAATCGAAAAAAAAAAACAGAATTAAGGACAAAAAACTGGTTAATATTAATTTCTTTTGTAAGTGACCATGGTATAAGCGGGTTAATGGCCTTCGAAGTGAAGGTTGGACCAGAGTGTGAAATCTATGAGGGAGGGGGGACATGCAGGAATGCATAGCAGGGATGATGATGATGATGATGATGATCAAGCAGCTCCACCTTAACATTCAGTCATCTTCTCAAACCCACAGCACCGTCGACTCAGCCCCCCCACGTGCAGACATCAGGGGAGGCAGACACGCCCCCCCTGGGCTCTTCTTGCAGGTAAAGCCCACATCACTCACTGCTCCCAGACAAAAGACAGAGTTGGGGTTTTTTGGGTCTTATCCAGACTAATCCCGGCTGGATCGTCCCTCCTCGGTGTGGCTGATCCTCTCTTTCAGCTGTGAACGCATCGTTCTCCTGACTGCTGCTGTGGAAGCAGCTCCTGAGAACCGAACACGTCTGAGTTGCTCGGTCAGCACGTCAGATGAAAACGAGGACATGTTCACTCCTGGAGTCTCAAACTTCAGGAGGTTAAAAGTGGTTTGCAACTCCAAAAATCAACTTTCAGTCAAAGAGCCTTTTCAGCGAGTTCCTTCCTGGGAGGATAAAGCTGCTGATCATCGGATTGCCTCCGGTCTGGCTGATTTTGAATGGTTGGCCTCTGTTCGGCCATGTTTGTGTTCAGTTCTTTGGCTTCTCTGCAGGGCTTGGTTCTGCTTTTTGGGGTTTATTGTATGGATGGAACCTCCCAGCACATTTCCCTCCAAATGGACCAACAATGGTTTTTGTCTAAAACAGGGGTCAACACTGACCACACACACTGACAGCTGATTTGTGAGGAAGCAGCTCAGTCACAGGAATGTTTCCCTCCTCCCACCAACCCAGGTTTAGAAAAACTCTTCATCTTATCAATTCATTAAGCTCCATGTCTTCAGAGCCAAAGACCCCGTCTAACTCCTTTAAAGTGGTCGGCCTATCGACTGTGAGCATAAACCTGACATCATCATGAGATGTCTGACACTTTGATGACAGTCAGTCTGTCGTTAAAGTTAAGAAGAACAACATTTAGAGTGGAACTTCACTGAGATCTCTTCATTTGCATCTGAAATTGTTTGTGAATTTTTTTTTCAACAGTTTTTTTTTTTTTAGCACTTAACACTTTGCTTTATAACCCGTGTTTAATTGAAAGTCTGTCTATTTTGTCTGACAAGCAAAAGGAACTAAACAGACAGAAAATGAATATTTTGATTCTAACAGAGGAGAGAAACTCAAGAACTGATCCAAAGTTTAAAAACCCCACATCCATTTGGAGTTTTTAACATGTTCTTGTGGAATTTTTTCACAATGTATATAAAAGAAAATTAAGCCTTAAATTGAAAATGCTGAGTATTTCTTTATTACAAAAGTTGTGACTCAGGAGCAGAGAAATAAATGCAGTTGGAAAAAGAACGATACACTGGATACATACAGTATACTGGGCGTGTCACAAGCTCCCTGCTCTGCTTCATTCTGATGCATCCACCTGCAGACAAATAGATCCATGAACGTCTCTGTTTTCCTGGACTGAGCTGGAATCTGGAACTTAACTGTCTGCCTGGTGAAGGAAGCTGCTCTGTGGATTAAGAAGAGAACCGTCTCCCTCCACTTTAAGAGCATCCTTTTTGTTTCCCTGAACCGTTTCTTCAGGAGTCGTCTGACTTTCACAAACAAGAGTCCGAAAGTCTGGAGTAAATCTGTCATTTCAGTCTGAATGCTGGTTAGTGAACTGTCTTCCTGTTCCCTCTACAGGCACTGACAAAGGTGTCCATTCTTCATTACTCACACTCTACAAGTCTGCTAACATTATTGAAAGCAGCACAAAGGAGTGAAACACCGGCAGTGGCGTGATGGTCAAGTGCTGCACCAGAGAACAGGACGAGGACGGCTTTTAAAAGTGGGAGCCTCTGCAGCCTGTCGCTGCAATCCAGCAGCTTGGACTTCATCGATGATCGACGATCAGCCTGATCCATTATTGGATCAGATGTAATCCAGATGTAATCATCTAAATCCTGGCTCGCTCGCACACAGTCCAGTGATGTGACGGCAGAAACTCCGTTTTCAGAGGCGCCCAGCTCGCCTCCCAAGGTCCGACTCCTCAGAAGCTGGAACACAGAGGAGCGTTCTGTGGACCGTCTCAGCTGGAAAGTTCTGCTGGGTCCAAAGTGGGTCAGCAGTAGCTGGAGTTTATGCTACAGAAAGACTAATTACAGCTCCAGAAAAAAGGGTTTAAACCTTCTTTGTTTGCTGATATGAGATTTTCAGACGTGTGTTTGTTTACATTCATAGTTTAAAGGGCATCAGCTGGTTGGAAGAAGGTAGTTCAGTTTAAAAAAAGAAATAAGATGTGCTAAAAAGTGGCGGTCATTTAGAGGGCGTGTCGTTAGGGGGCAAACACTGACAGATGGTCACCGCTTGTTCAATTTGGTTTAACTGTCATCATCTCAGATTGACCTTCTCATGTGAAAATCTGCATCTTGACTCATGCAGACTCCCTGTTGGATCAAGCTCCTCCCCTTCAGGAAACACCCACCCACCTGTCCAGGATAACTGCAGACACTTCAATAACCTAGACCTTAGAGGAGGATCACGGGAAAATGAGAGGCTCAGTGATGGCGGCGAGCGGAGGAGATCTTCTACACGGAACCGTATCTGAGCAGCCATGTGGCCTTGATCCAAAGACATAGCGTGTTCTCCTGAAAGGCCGTCAAAGACGTTTCCTCGCCTCTAATGAGCAACGGGAACACGCGAAAACAACTCAAAGCCTCCTGTCATCTATTATGAATCCCACCAAGGTGTTACCTTCATGACCTTCACCTTTTTATTAACCACCATCACAGTCACTGCTTCTGGCACAATGGGTGGTGATGGTGTGGGGGCAATAAGCTATGAATTTGTGTTATGAAGGCTGTAAGGAGGAAGGATTTATTTCTCCAAACATAGAGTGAAATTAAATTTTTCTCCTCTCAGCTGTAGCCGTAGGAACTTTTCAATGTAATATGACTGATCCCAGTTCTAACATGTGCCCCTGCTGGAGCCTGATAAGGGGGGGGGGGTTCCTGCCTCGGAGGGTCTCTGAGCAGAAAACTCATTTTGTTTAACTTTGGCTTTTCCATCATTTTTTGAACTAAAGTGATTTAAAGTGTAAACCGATTGTAACTCATAAGAGTTGTAGAAGGAGCATCATCGTCCAACAGTGACGTTTCATGAAGAGCCTGACCACGGTTCCACGGTTCCACAGTTCCAAGGTTCCACCTTCCTGCTGTTGATGTGATTCTAGTCTCTGTTTCCAGCTGTGAGTAAAAGAATCAAAGGCTGTGTCCCAATTCCTTCACTACACACTACGTAGTGCACTACATAGTGCAGTCGCCGTTTTGTAGCGCTGCCCGAATCTACAATTCCAAAATGCACTAGATATTTCCCAGAAGTCTATGCGAAAAGCCAGTGTGGATCGACGCTCACTGGATTGGGGAATATAGACCACAATCCATTGCGTTTGGACAATTTTAGCAAATAAATGTGTTTACATTTATTTTTTTATTAAACAACATTTTCGTCTTCAGAAGACAGTGGATTCATAAAAAACTGTCATGAAATGCTCATATTAATTAGATTTGAACTTTGTTGAAATCAGGGACGTCATATTCGCCGTTTAAAAAAAAGAAAAAGTAGTGAGCATGGTGTCCAAATTGCTTTTAAAATCCAGGGCACTACATAGTGCCACTATATAGTTTTTAGTAGTTAGGGGTTAGGGCGGGAATTCAGACACAGCCAAAGTTCCTGTTCCTCCATTTAAAGAGCCTAAATAAAAAGGTCATAATTAATAAAAGGGCCTTTGGAACTCCACAGTTTGTCGGGTGGAGAAGTCTCGTTTATAAATGACGGTGAAAGTTAGAAACCTGCAGAGGTGTGGGAGCAGTCAGACGTTGTCGAAGGTCGTGCAGCTCCCTTCCAATCCTTCTGCTGTAAACCTGAGGATGAGTTAGCACCTCCCTCTGCACTTCTGTCAACCACGTCTCATTTTCCACCTTCAGTCCCACCCCACATTCCCCCAAGAAGATAATTGGAGAAGAATCACCACACGATCAATACAGTGGACCTTTGAATCTGCTCTGCCGTCACTTGAACTGAATGCCTCAAGTTAAGCTTGCTAGCTACCAGGAACCATGCAGGAGGTAAAGTGCTCCCCTAATGGCCTGGCAACCTAATACCTTTGAAGTTATTGGTGTTCAGCTCATTGATCTACGCAGCACCACTTAACATGATGGAGCCGAGGCTCACCGCTGCAGTCAACTGCTGTGGAAGTCTGTGCTGGAGAAACCCAGACTCATGTGCTGACAGATGAAATGAATCACTAATAATAATTAAGCACAATTAGCATCTAGAAGGAAGCCAGAACTTCAATCTGGGTCCAGAAGGAGCTGATGGTGATTGGCAGGCAGCAGGAGGAAGGTCGTCTGATGGATCACAGAGGAAGGCAGGAAAAAGATTGGGTCTAAAAACAACAGAAAACGAAGCAACAGGACTCTACATGAAGTGGACAGAAGAGAACATGGTAAGAGAAAATGTAATACCAAAGCAACTGGCCGTTTGTGAACAAACTGCTGTTTGCTTTACTTTGACCAAGAGCCTTTGACATAAACATGGTGACATATACTGGCACGATGGGTTTTTCCACACACTAGTCAGAAAGCCTCCTGTTCCTCCTGAACAGATGCCGTCGAGCAGGTGTTTCTGTTGAAGCTTTTTTTATTTACGTCCCAACATCACGTCTCACTGCCTTTAAAGTCAACTGACTTGAACACAGTTGTTATTGACCGTGGAGTTCAGATCTGCTACAGAGACCACAGAGAAATTACATCCTGCTGTTTGCCATCAGAATTCTCCTGATCCTGACGCTGCGTGTCATTGTGAAACATTATGAACCATGTTATCAATACTCAGCTTTGTCCTCCCTAAAATTATGTTCATGCTAACCTTTGACCTCATTCCAGACAGGGTTCATGACAGCGGCAGAGTTTTTTGGGAAAAAACCTTATTTCAGGTAAGAATGGCCAGCATCAACATGATCAATTGTGCAAGTTCTCCCACTAAAACGATGAGAGAGGCTGTTTTTTTCATCATAGGTAAACCTCAACTATGAGAAACCAAATTAGAAAGAAAATCCAGAAAATCACATTGTCTGGTTTTTTAAGAATTTACTTGTAAAATATGGAGGAAACTAAGTATTTGGTTGCCTATAAACTAAGATTTCTGTCTCTCACAGACCTGTAACTTCTTTTGTAGAGGATCCTCTGTTCTCCACTCATTACCTGTATTAATGTTACCTGTTTGAACTGGTTATCTATATAAAGACACCTGTCAACAACCTCAAACAGTCACACTCCAAACTCCACTATGGAGACCAAAGAGCTGTCTAAGGACACCAGAAACCAAATTGTTGACCTGCACCAGACTGGAAGACTGAATCTGCAACAGGTAAGCAGCTTGGTGTGAAGAAATCAACTGTGGAAGCAATTATTAGGAAATGGAAGACATAAAAGACCACTGAGAATCTCCCCCCATCTGGGGCTCCCGGCAAGATTTCACTGGGACCAAAGTAACAAAGGCTTCCATCAGTAACACACTACACCACCAGGGACTCAAACCCTGCAGTGCCAAACGTGTCCCCCTGCTAAAGCCAGTAGATGTGCAGGCCCGTCTAAAGTCTGCTAGAGAGCATTTGGATGATCCAGAAGAGGACTGGGAGACTGTCCCATGGTCAGATGAAACCAAAATAAAACTTTTTGGTGAGAATTCTACTCATCATGTTTGGAGGAGAAAGAATGATGAGTTGCATCAAAAGAACATCAAACCTACTGTAAAGCATGGGGGTGGAAACATCATGATTTGGGGCTGTTTTTCAGCAAAGGGACCAGGACCAGGACAACTGTAAAGGAAAGAATGAATGGGGCCATGTATGGTCAGATTCTGAGTGAAAACGTCCTTCCATCAGCAAGGACATTAAAGATGAAACGTGGCTGGGTCGTTCAGCATGACGACGATCCCAAACACACTGTTTGGGTAACAAAGAAGTGGCTTCATAAGAAGCTTTTCAAGCTCCTGGAGTGGCCTAACTAGTTTCCAGATCTCAACCGCATTGAAAATCTTTGGAGGGAGTTGAAAGTTTGTGTTGCCCAGCAACAGCCCCAAAACATCACTGCTCTAGAGGAGATCTGCATGGAGGAATGGACCAAAATATACCAGCAACAGTTAGTGAAAATATTGAAAAACTTACAGTAAACGTTTGACTGCTGTCATTAAACACAAAAGGTATATAAGCTACTTATTTTCCAACATAATTTACCATAAAATTCTTTAAAAATCAGACGATGTGATTTTCTGTTTTTTCTTTTTCTCATTTTGTCCCTTATAGTTGAGGTTTACCTATGATGAAAAATACAGGCCTGTCTCATCTTTTCAGTTGGAGAACGTGTACAACTGGTGGCTGAATAAATACCTTTTTGCCCAGCTGTTAGAATCAAAATAACCAAATTTCAAATGTTGATCATCTTCAAACTACTCCTCAGGACACATTTGCTTGGGTCTATATTTAGAATATTGGAGCTGCCTGGTAAGTATCAGCTGCTGTCAGTCCTTCTTTCTGCAGGCAATCCTGATTATCCATGTAAAACACGAGTTCACCATTTCTGTCAGAAGATATCACTTATTTAGTGCTCAAGCTTCAGTCCACATGAGCGGCTTTCAAACCAAAGACTTGTGTGTCATCTTCTCTTTAGCAGCCGCTACTGTTTACCCTCTCAGAGCGTTTTCAAGCAGCCATGCAGACGCCGTCTCAGCCCTGCAACGATGTGAGGATGAGGATGACTCCTGTTGTCATGCAGCTCTGACCATGGAGCACAAACCATCCAACCACACTAACCCGTGAATGTCCGCTCTGCAGACAGGACATTAAAACTGTTCAGGGTTGATCATTTCCTGCTTCATGTGTTCAGTCCTGATTCTAATCCATGCCGTCTGCTCCGCTGTTATCAAAGGAGATCTTTCTCAGGCTTCTGCTGACAGCTTTTCACTTGCAATCACACAAAGAAGAGTATGCAGCATGTCTGCAGCTTGATGTTGATGTTCAGCTTCTGGTGTGTGATGTTTCAACACAGTAAAAGCGGAGGACCTCGTGCAGGTTTTTAATCTAGCTCTGAGGCGTGAGCTGCAGTTCAGGAGCGGATGTTCTCCCCACCCTGGGATTCTGGGCCGCATTTAGGGGAAGCAGTCAGAGCATGTCATGTAAAATTCATCTCAGGCTGCCGCAGACCCTTCTGATCATGAGCACTGCTAACATGCCGTTTTGACCTGGCCCTCTTTCATCTCCAGTGGGTCTCTCATTGCAGCTCTCTGTCTGCAGCCACATGCTCCTTTGATCAGCAGCTGCATGTGTGGATGGTGGGGAAAAGTCATGTGGATCACACATAAGACGCAAAACGACTTAGGAGGTTAAAAATCAGAGAAACACGTCGACTTCTTGCCAAAACAAACATGCTGTCATTACCTGTTTGTCTTTTCACTGTCATAAATGGAGTTTTCCTGCAAAATTAACGCACGGCTGTGATGACAGCAACCTGAGCGTCTAAATTTAGTCCAATAGATTATGGAAAATAGATTACTTTTGTACTTTTCTCTGCATCCACTTTGATTTGATAGGAAGACAACACGGGATTTAAATGTCTACATCAAACAGCAATATGTTGTTTTGTTTTTGACACAATGATCAAATCTATAAATGCTGGTTTTAAACATCAGAGCTAAAACGGGTTCTACGTGGGCTAACTGCTATTGGGTTCTCCTCTTTAATGAAAGTGAATGCCGTCACCTGCTCTTCCTGGACACGTTGGTGCATTAAACCGCAAACATCGGCGCCCCCCCCATGTGAGGTCCATGTGGGTGAAAGAAACAGAGAAAACGAGGCAGTGATGGAGAGGTTCGATGTTCAGGAGGTGGACTTTTCCACCTCCAGAAAAAAGAGGAGCATAAGGAGACATATGAGTGGAGGGAGGAGGAGGAGACAAGTTGGGTTCATCTTTGACAAAGACCATGGAGTGGAGCGCAGTGGCTGTGGAGAGTTAGTGTAGCCAGACAGCAGAGGAGGGTGGTATGAGGAGGACTCTGGTGGTGAGGAAGACGCAGAGGACCAAGAAGTGGAAGGTGAAAACTGCTGCTGATTACCTGGATCAGGTGTGTTTAGCCAATATAGAGCTTCAATGTCAGGTTGGTTTGGAAACATGTAGGACACCGGCCCTCGGGGCCTGGATTCTGACACCCCTGGACTAAGAGAATGAACTATGCAAGGATCAGCTTTGCTGTGGTGATGGACATGTATTCAGAACATGAACTTGTATTGCTGAAATGTTTGATTCTGAAAACACAAACAAACACAAACAAACACAAACAATCACAACGTCCTTCAAGTGCAAAAGCAGGCGGGCGGATCCAACAGCAGAACACAACCAACAGGATCCAGAGAACACGCCTTCTGAAGGATTTTATGCTAAGCAGCTCTGCAGCCACTTAATGACCTCATGTGATCATCTGACTCCCAACAGGAAGGTTGAGGTTCAGTCACAGCATGATTAGTGTTCAGAGTGACAAAGCTGAGCTCCAGACAGAAGTCCACACATGTGAAGGCTGTGTACATGAAGCGAGACGGGAGCGTTTCAGAGGAGCAGGGACGCCTCACATGAGCAGCTCTGTCACAATGAAACATCATCTGGACGGTGTGAAAACTTCGGACGTTGCCATGGTGATGGGTCCCTTCGTGCCGTTTCACTGCGTTACGTTCAGGCGCTGCCACATCATCCATCACTGTTCTGGCATCATGAAGTCACTGTGATTCACAACTCCTGGGTCCGAATCTGCACGATGAGCATTTATCACATCCGCCTCATCGCCAACATGTGCGGAGCCTGCAGTTTGGAGACGTCTCTCCCTCCAGTCTTTTGGTTGAGTTTAGCAGCAAACCATTTGCCCAAGCAGTGAGTCATGCCTGTAGATCAAGTGTATTGAGGGGAGCGCAGTCCCTCAGTAAAGCAGCCGTGTTATTGGACTGAAACAGGGACCAGCGCAGGAAGCTCTGATTTATTCTGCTGATTTATTTTTAGCATAACATGTAAAAAGATAAACACACTGGATTTGGATAGAAAGGGTTTGACTCAGTGAGGAAACCCCAAAGGTAGCGTTATCTCACTTCTGAAAGGTGTTCAGAAGCAACATCAGAAGCAAGAGTCCCAAAAAAGGGAGTTTTTGATGGCTCACTGTAATCAGGCTCATGATGAAAGTATTGTAATTTCTTTTTGGCTCAGAAGAAATTTCCACTTTAAATAAACAATCACTGCTGTCTGACTTCACAGAATCACATTCAGACTCTGTAACGTGTATCTTTTCAGAGCTGCGGCACATTAGACTAAATATTTAATACGTCAGCTCTGTTGTACTTAACTGAATTTTAAACATTTCCGGGATCTGGAGCACAAACTGGAGAAAAGATTTGAAAGATCTATTATTATTATAGATCTGTTGTTAGCTGCAGCTGCAATCTCATTTTTACCACTTCTTGCTGCCACTGCGGGGCGCTCCTGGGAGTTTTTAGACAGTCATGCATCATAAAAAAAGAGGATTAGAACATGTTTAAGAAACAGCTATCAGATCCAGAATGGTTCTTCTGATAAACAGAATGACTGAGCAATAGCTGTTTATTCATCTATAAAAGTCTGTGGGGTTTTGGCTTCTCTAGGAGAAGGAGGAATGTAGATCCCGTATACACACCTGGTGTGCATTTGCATATTTGTATATATATTTGTGTACATATTTATACATATATATATATATATATATATATATATATATATATATATATATATATATATATATATATATTTTATATACTCTTTTGTGTGGGAGATGATTGTTGACTTCTTATTTCTCTTTGCACCAATGTGGGACAGATTGCAATTTCGTTGTGCTGTTGTACCAAGTCTCACTGTACAATGACAATAAAGCTTTATCTTATCTTATCTCTTATCTTATCTTCTTTGTGCCAGCGGGTACTTCCTGTTTTAATACAGATGGGAGGGATCACTCAGTCCAGTTGTCTTATACAGTCACTGAGACAGAGCTGGACTCTGGACGATCAGCTGCATCAGGATGTTGCAGGCTGCGGCTTTGTAGGATTAAACCCGGTGAAGAAAAGACGACTGCAGCCCTCTAAAACACACTTGTATTTGCAACAAACAATTTTTTCTGAGTAAGAGCAAAGAATCAATTTCTTTGTTTGGATGATTACATTATTAAAATATAAAACTTGAAATGTAGTAGTGCAACATACTGAATGCATGGTGCTGCAGGTGCTGTATACGGGTCACAGGAATCCAAACACGTTTTGTTTTCCAAACTCCAAGTTCACACCAAAAAAATCCTTCTCCATCCGGGATTTGTTATTCTAAGTGTCAGAGAATCATCTTAGTTTTGATCTTAAACACAGCTGTTAATAATCAGATTAGCATGAATGCTGAAGCTATGAAAGTGACACAGCAGTAGTTTGATCACTGTTGGAACAGGAAGCGGGGCCTTGTCTATTTGTTGCCATGCAGGAGAAATAAGCATGCTTCTCCAACATGTTTTACTGCAAACTGGGTTCACCTCAAAGTAGCAGCAGCATCAGACACCAGCAAACATCGCACACTGCAAGAGCTTTATTGAATGTTGCACCATGGGAAACAAGATCTTCCATCCTGTAGTGGAGGACTGTTATAAACGCTAAGACACAAAACATTTGTTTTTATAAAACAATGAAAACTAGGAGAGGTATAAGCATGCCATTACAACGAATTTGACAACAAAGAGAAATGCAGACTGTTGAGAAGGTTTAGTAAAAACCGAATGTCAAATGCATGGCCCTAGATTTACTGAACGTCTCCCATAAACTATGATTGACTTCAAGAACCTTGGAATTCTGAAATGGTCTTGAGATTCAGGCTTTTTGGAGTCAAGGAGAGCAGCAAGCACTCCAACTGAGGATCTTCTCTGTCTGCCAGTCTGTGTTGGCATTGTACCCCAGGAACCATGATGGGGTAACTATTACACAGAGTCAAACACTCAACAAGGAATGCTCTGACACTTGAAGCTTCCCCAGAAAACCTCTCTGGTAGCAGAATCCTGGGCTCAGAGACAGGAGGAGACAGAGTAGTAGGTAGTGGGCTGTAGGTTCAGGGCTGATTGGAAGCCTAACTGGTTCTGTTGCTTCGTGACCTATGATGCCAGCATTTATAGTACAGAACTGAGATGCTTGTTGGGTTAAAATCCCCTCAGCTTCAGTCTTTTGATCTTGGGTCTTAAATTGGCCAGTCAGAGGTTTTGCAAAAGCTGAACACCAAAATGGAAAAACTCCAGGTGACAAAGAAGAACAAAGGATTATTTAGTCTTTTCTGAAGAACACACGGCAGAAACAAAGCAGGCAAAGTTAGGGAAAATGTCAAATTGTCCTGTGGTTACATTTCACCAGAACAATTATCTTTTCATTACTAAAAATATGAGAACAGGACATCCGGTGATCTCATAGAGTAATCATGTAATCATGGAGTAATTATGTAATCATGGAGTAATCAGCAGCATATCGTTTATCACACAGTGAAATGACAGAATGCGGCAGGACAACAACTGAGCATTTTGTGATTTGAACTGCTTAGTGCACCACAGCTAACACCACACAGTACCAAGCTAGCCACAACACAGTGGACAGAACGGACCAAATCGAGGTAATTACCGCAATAAAGAAGCTAAAAGTTGATTTCAAGGGGGACGATAAGAGACTAGAATGTTACATCAACTCGGAAAATAAATAAATGGCACCTGGCCAATATCCAGACTGACAAGCGGACTTTGTCACAAAGGCTGAATGAAGCTGAGTCCCACGTCAAACAGGTAGAGAGCTGGGCGGAAGAGGCAACCGGGGCGCTCAGCATGTCTGGATCAACAGCCAAGGCTCCAGTTTAGATCAACCGACCTGGGATTGATCTCACAGAAACAACATACGTGTCTTTGGGGTAGGCGAAGGAGCACAGGGCGACTCAATGTTGCAGTTTATGAAAAAACTTCAGCGATCTACTGCAGGACCTGGACTTAAAAATCCAATGTGCAAAAAAATAACAAAATAAAATCCAGTATGCACACCGATTCTTTACCAGCAAACCCTGACCTGAAGCCCCTCCGAGGCCAACCATTGTACATTTCCTGGAGAACTCAATTATCCTGGAGAAGCTTGGAAGACGGACAAACTACAAGCAGGCTCCAGATGTGTTTGTTTTCACCATGACTACCCAACAGAGATTGTTAAAATGACGCAAGCAATACAATGCTATCAAGAAAATACTCAAAAATAAAGGCATACCTTTCCAAACATGAGGAAAGGATCCACTGGGAATCTGGCGCAGGCACATACAAGTCTGCCACAGTTGTCTACAGCCACTCACAGCGGACTGAGGCACCATCTCCACCTGAAGATGTGCACGGCGCCCAGACACGACTTCATGAGCTGCTGGGCTGGCAGTCGACAGTCAACCGCTGCCCAGCCATGACACCGAGAGAGAAAGCCAAGCTACAGGAATTCCAGCAACAGAGAAAAACTCCAAAGTGTCTTTGGCCTATCTTCCATCATCCTGGACGTGGGATGACGTGATGATTATTTGGTTGGACTTACAGGAGAAAGGAGTTGGTGTCTTGTAGGCCACTTACCTATCCCTATTGAGGCCTCCCAATAGGGGAGGGTATCCCCCCGACCCACTAACAGGGTCAGTGGTGGAGAGAGCCTCTACTGTAGTTTGTTCATTGCAGTTCTTTATATGTCTTCTGGGGTCACTGAATTACCTATTAAGAAGACTCTGGCTAAAATATATTGTCTCCTGTGTTTTCTGTTTTATTTAATTTTCAACTTTTATGACTTTGGATTTGCTTTTATCTAAAGCGCCTTGGGTTTTCAACCTGAATGAAAGGCGCTACTCGAATAAATCAAGTTGGAAGTTTGAAGCTGGAAATGTATACGGCTTAGGTCAAAGTACTACGCACACCTCCAATGTCCAAAATGTATATGCTAAAGAAAGAAAAAAGAAAAGTATATTTATTTATTTAATTTCTGAGTCAAAAAACATATAAAGAGCAGAAGTTTTAGGGCCGTGAAATGTTCTTCAATCTCTGCGATACATGTTTAATCATGTCAACATTAATGCTGTTTTTCAGAGGAGTTTAAAAATACAATTTAAGGTAAAAAAAATCAAGTAAGGCAATGTAGATCCAGCCTTTTTCAACAACTGGCTGACATTTTTAGTGTCATTCAGTTTCGTTCTGTCAGTTTTTCAGCTGCTGTGTTTTGGTCTGTACTCAGCCTTTGCTCGGGGGCAGATTTTCTTTTTCAATATTTAAAGAAAGCTGGAAAACATTTTAGGGCTTTCGAAGAGCCAAGCGACAGCTATATTACCACAGCAAAATCCAGGGTCATTGTCATTCCTTTTCTGGGCTGTAAACCCTGAACCAGAAAATGTTGGGAAGCTACAGACAATGTAAAGATTCAAAACGGCGTTCGCTTCAGACGCCGCAAGCCAAAGATGCTGCAGAACCAAAGTTTTACCACTTTGTTAAGTTAGTTCCTTTACATTATTGCATGTAGCTTTCCCTTTAACCTCACAGTGTGATTAAAGACGCTTGCGATAGGCAGTGTGCTTTGATTTGTGCCTTTATTCAGCATAAAAATTACACGTCTTGCATGCTAAGTTTGCTTTGATGGATAGATGGAGGAGCTGCAGGATGGCAGCAGCGAGGGGGGCAAGGCAGTTATAAACCATTAGCTATTTTGTTGTTAACCTAACATGTGAAACTGTAATGACACAATAATCACAACTAGGTGAATCCAGTCAGCTTCCTCATGATTGTTGGTTCTGAACTCTGAAGAAGAGGAACACACCTGGAAGCGGTGATGCTGACATCACACCCCATGCAAAAGGTTCCAATGGTTTGACTAGTTTTGTTGCAGCAATCCAGGCAGTTTCGTATAGACTTATTATGGAGCATGCTGTGACACAGGCCTCCTAGTGGTCAGCTGGTGAACTAATCCGGCTCCAGATACTTCCGTACGGAAACATCTGGCTCTCCTTTAACAGTTTCATTCACTTTGCAGGTAGAAAAGAGGCAGATGTGTCATCTAATTCAGGCAACTCTTAGTTTCTTTGTAACCCTCACCACATCTGTAATCATTTTGATTCATTGTTTTCTTATTATTGTTATTATTATGATGTGTATTATTTGTGTATGACTCTATTTGGTCACTTTGCCTCCACAGTAGAGAAATGTGTGCGGGAGAAGCCGTTTCTCTGTATTTGGATGGTTTAGGGTTCAGTCTGACAAAAGTCATGGGAGAATTTTGAACCAGGGGTTTTTATGCAGTGGCTAAAAAGCAGGAGAGGCAGCACATGCTGCAGGGAGAGACATGTTTTGGGTGGAGCATTTATCAGGCAGATAAATGTTTGGTCTGAGCTTTCCAGCAGATTTGGTGAAATGAAAGGTGTTTTCTCCCGCCGGGTTCTAGGCGATGGAATGTGTCTTCCTGCGTAGCTGCTGTGAAGCTGTTACAGTTCATGTTTGCTTTTTCTACTTCATTGCTTTCTTCTCACAGTTAGAGGCTGTCGTCTCAGTTTTCCAGGACCGTTTCTCTCGCAGCAGACTGAGTGAGCGTGAAGCTGTGTTTGCAAAATGCAACAAATCCTCCTGAATTTGTTAATGAAACAGTTTGAGCTGCTGTTGCTGCCACAGCAGACACGAATGAGACGGAAGCGGAACAGGACCGCTGGGGAACTGAGAGGGGAAGATTCATGCTGCCATCAAATGGGATCAGGAAATACATTTGTATCCAAATCTAATCCATCAATCCTGAAAACAAGACAACCCCAACTTTTTCTGAGATGCATTTTTGTGAGACCTTTCTTGTGCGGTTTTGAGTTAAGGTTTCTTGGTCTTCTGAAGTCATGCTTTGTGTTGAGTCATGATCTGTTTTCCTCCATATCACACCAGGTCTGAGTTTTTTTACCCATCCTTCTATTTCCTGTTGGTTCATTAAGTTTCAGTCATCTTCCGGTTATGCTCTTTTAGGTGCTTCAATGTGGAAGCATTTTCGTAGCATCATTCAAAATAAGAGTCAATACCAGAAATGCTTTTTCATTTTGCTACAGAAATGCTTCCGTACTTCAAACCCAAACTCTTTGAAACATTAGCTCTAACTGACCCGTTTTCGTCAAAGCTACATTTAGGACAATGCGAGGCTCTGCCATCTGCTTTAGTGAGCCATACTAAGTCACCAAAAGGCTCCAGAAAAAGGCTGAATTTGCTGCTGGTTGCTGTTAAAAAAGTACTTCCTATGAGACTGAAGACATGCGACTCTTAGCAACTCTAATGCTACTTCCACACAGTCGGAAAGAAGCTCCTCCCTGCTTGTCCAGAGGGAACATCATGGGCTAAACACATATTCAAGAACCTGGATTTAGCGCATTCTTGAACACATGCATAGTGTGAACGTAGCATAAGAGTTGGTTCACTGCTTTGTGGGCTGTGAGCTCTGTCGCTGCGCCTGAAGTGAACCGGAAAACAGACCATTACAGGGGTTAAATGCCAGGAACCTCTTCCCAAACATGTTGACAAGCAGGATAAAATTGTTTTAGTTTAAAATATATGCACTGCTGATGACGTGAAAATTCCTATCAATCTCTAGTTAAAATGACTGTAAGAAACAAAAGGAAGTGCAGGAGATGCTGGGCCCGGTTTCCCGTCAGAGCGTGACTCGGCTGCATTAAGAGCAGATATATGCTGTCAACAGTTCTGGTTAAGAGCAAATGACTGCTGCCACCGTAACCGTGGCGTTTCGGAGGGAGCTGCTTTCACAAACCACTGAGCTGTGGCACATCGCAGAGGAGAAATGGACCATGCTGCAGGGTTAAAACGCCAAACTAAGCTGAGATTCTTCATGCATGGAGACATTAGGGATCTATTTGAAGAGTGTTGTGCAGCGGGAAACGCTCACAAATAGCCTTTATGGGCCGAAAGAATGGAAAGACTTTACTGGGAACTTTGCTGACATCCTCAGACATGAACACCTGTGAGGGTTCAAGAAAGGAGATTTTCAGTCCGGCTGCTCTCAACTTCAAGAGGTTTAATGAACAAACAGCTTCTGTTAAGGCATACAGCTAAATGAACAAGGCCTCCTCTGTGTCTTTATGAGCGTTCACAGTGAAGTCAAACAGGAACAGAACCGTCTGAAGGACGAGCCAGAGCTTTGTTCTGCAAACACAAGAGAGGCTACAGTCAGTCTGTTTTAAGGGGGAGAAGGACAACGTGGCCTACTTATTTCTCCTTCAGCGCTGCTGTGTGGAGAGGCAGGAAGTTCTGGCCCACATGCACCTGACTTCTGTTAGCTTTCACAGGTATTTAGGGCACAACTGTGCTCCCCCCAGTCGCACAAGCTCTCAGTGCATCAGCTCTAATCCGGGTCTCATGCATTCCTTTTTCTGGTTTGGCCCTGTCTCTTCTCTTCACAGCTGACAGCAACAGACCGTTTCCATGCGCCAACTTTCTGAATGCTCACACAGGCGGCATTCAGAAATGTGAATGAGCTGTTCCAAAGGTTTGCATAGAATCTGCAGTGCTGCTCTTCTCTGCATGTTTGGACAGACTGCTGCTCCATGCATATTATAATCTGCAGGACAGCTGATGGAAACGTCTTCTGTCTGTACAAACCCTTAAGAGATCTGCTCTTTTTGCACAGACTGAGCCTCTAAAATGGTAAAAGCAGATTTCTGTGAATATAGTTAATTCTGTATGATTCTTAAAGACCCACTCAGATGAAACTTGTGTTGTTGGTGTTTTTAAAGGACCTGATCAGATCAGGGGCCTTGTGGTAGAGTGTCTGCTCTAAGACTGGAAGGTCATGAGTTCAAATCCGGGCTGAGTCATACCAGATACTCTAAAAATGGGACCCAATGCCTCCCTGCTTGACACTAAGCATTAAGGGGTTGGATTGGGGGGTTAAACCACCAACTGGTTCCCCGAGTGCGACTGTGTCTGCAGCTCATCGCTCCCCTAGGGGAGGAGTCAAATGCAGACAGCAAATTTCACACATCAAGATGTAGGACAGATAATAGGACTTTGAGGGCAATACCAGGCAAAATAAATGTTTTGAGCTTGTAAGTGTTTTATAATGTTCATTCCTCACGGAAAGAAACCCCAAAGCTGTATTTTGATCCGGTCACACATTTCTGAGTACCTCTGACAACCTGCTCTCTGGGGCACTAGCCCCTCTCAATCCATGAAAACCAGTGGGTTCTCACATTCTGACGGCACAAAGTGAGGAACCGCCTCTTCCAGGAAGAGTCTGTGCTGCCAGCTCCACCCCCAGACTAACAGACACACCCACTTTCTCCATGGCAAAAACACTTTCATTCTATAAACACAATATGCACATCCATCCATGGAAAACTTCAGACAGTCCTGAGAAACCGTGTGAACAATCATGACGGAAAAACCCACAACTTTATATTTCAGCTCAGCTAAGGATATGAGAAATCAATTCTAATACAAACTAATATAATTGATACAAAACTTTAGATAGTAGATGGTTACGCATCGTGGACGGTTGATTTGCTGCTCTTCTTAAAGGCGAAGTCTCTGTGAATCTGGTGTTTTTGCCTCTGGCTCCTGCTGCTTGGGCTGACAGCTTTGACATTTTCCCAGTGGACATTTGGACTTGTTAGAACAGGAAAATCACAGGCGTTACTGTGACATTAAAGATGCTTCAAATCTATTTAAACCTCCTGATGTGTTAAAGACTCGCGGCTAAACGCAAATGAGTATTTACGCCTGGACCCAAACTAGGCTGCATGTGCCACCCCTCTGGGTTGTTTGCTGTTTTCTGGATCAAAGCTCGTGTTCCCGGTGAAAGCCGGCGGCTGGGCGTCCTGCGGACGCTTTGTCCACCTCTGCAGGCTCACGCTTCAGGTGATGAGCAGGTGCTGACAGCAGCAGCAGCTCCTGAGCTGGAGCCAAGGAGCTTTCAAAGACACCAGCTCAGCTTGATGCTGGCAACCGGGGGAGGAAAGGTCGCTGGTGCTTGTCATATGTTTGTGCCTGTTTCCATGCCGGAGGAGGGATTAAGAGCGTGACACCTGACGAGGCTCTGCCAGGGGGGGGGGCCCGCTGTCCTCTGCAGCTCTCTCTGCTTTTCAAGTTTGCAGAATGGATATGAGGTTACACAGTTTCACCACTGATGTCTGACAATGAAAGAGCAGAAGTGATGGGAGAAGGTAGTAAGACAAGTTGATGATGGACCTACATGGATTTACTGGAGGATCTCAGCTAATCTCCACAGGCTGCTGCTGCTGGGAGCCTCTTTAAAGGAAGAGAAGCAGGTTTCCCAGAATGAAAGTGGAAGTACATTTTCTATCAGCACAGGCGTCCTCATAGAAAAGAGGGGAGGACATGAATGAGTCAACAGCAGTTACTTGATTGATGTAAATTCTTTGTAGTTTGTAATCCCATTCATTATGCAGGAGGGGTTGATTGAGGGGACGCATCTGCTCTGAAGCAATCCTACCGATCCGGAGCTGGAAACCAAATCTAAGCCTGTTCTGGAGGATTTTCCTGCCTGCTTGCATTGTTTCTGTGTTCCATACTTGTTCTTCATAAGTCTGACTGTTGGGGATGTGATGTGTGGCGACCTGTCCAGGATGTCCCCTGCCTTTGTCCACAAGTGGCCAGGATTGGCTCCGGCAGCCCCGTGACCCCAAAAGGGTCAAAACGGGTTTAAAGATGAATGAATGAATGAGGGCTGTGGATCATTGCTTAGACGGCCGATTTGATTTATGATTCAAGCTCAAGGATTCTCAGATCGAACCAGGATTCCTACTTTTTATTTTCACAGTTGTATGTACGTCTTTTATTGGATGTACTGTGTAAAAATGAAAAAGGTTAAGTATTAAATCACAATCATTTATATCCTTATTTAGAATAGGAGATCAGAATCGACAAAACTAAAACAAAACCTTTAGATTTAGATAGAGAAATGCTGTTTGTTACTTTAAACAAGTTTTATTTTCTTTTAACCCTATGGTTAATTTCAGCAGGAACACAAATAACATACAAAACAAAAGTGTCACTGTTGTTTTAGATCCTTTAACATAAAGTTTTGCATCATCAATGATCTGCAGCACTTTCCGCTAAAAAACATTTCATATCGGTGCAAAGCCGACTCGATAAAAGCAGCTGTTCTCCACTGCAGAATCAGCTGATTCCCAGCGATGACATAATCGCTTCACTTCTGCAGCATGTCGGTGCGTGGCTGATGGCTCCGCATCCCAATCTGCTGGAATTACGGTAAAGGCGTCAACTGTTGAAGAGTTATCGTATTGACAGAATCTAAAACTCTGGGGGTTAAAGCAGTTTCTTTTTTTGAACCTATGTTGGTAAATAAAAATTCAGTCTAATTGTTTTCAACTACAAGAAAACCCTCCATAGTTTTACTTTGGGAAGCTTCCCCGACACTTTACTTTGAAGATGACTCTAGATGAGTTTTCTACAGTTTATGCTCCTTCACTCATCAAAATTATAAATCATTTAAATCTTCTTATATTTGTTTACATGTTTTGTTTCTGTGTCACGTCTGATCTTTTAGGATGTATTCAGACTGGACACATTTGGTTCCTTAAAGTGAATCAAAGTTCATTTATCAGTCTGAATCCACCCAACCAGACCCTGATCCGGGGACAGGAACCGCTCTCTGACCCATCTTTGGAGGTGGTCTCATTTCTTTTTCAAATCGGACTGAGCTCTAGTTCACTCTGAGTTTCCTCAGTCAGAATATGTTCTGTGCTCGGAGCGGAACCACTGGACCAAATACGGTGTGATGCAAACTGAGTAGAGAGGTAGCAACCATTAGACACTCATTGAAATGTGGTTGAAGGAATGCAGGCTCATCAAAACAACTTTTAACATTCATCAGTGGACCTTCTTAGGCTTGCAGCACGCCTCCACTGGACCAAAGAAAGCAAGTCAACGGTGTTGTACCTGATGCTGATACAGACCTTTGGATTGGTTTGAATCCGTGAACTATCCCGACATGGATTGCAAAGCGCAGGACTTCCATTATTCCATCTCTTGTTGCTTTACCCCACACTTGTAATTCCTGGCCAATGATTGAAGAGATCTGAGGTCACACGGTTTTGTTTACAAGTTTTAGTTTAAAACAGAAAAGTGCACTTGACGGCAGTCTGACTACAGACCAAACAATATTATTAATAATAATAATAATGGATTAGATTTATTGTTATTTATTTTATTTATTTATTATTATTATTGTTATTATTAGGTGCTTGTTTCGCTCATAATGTGCTTTTTTCTTGGTGGAACAGATCCGGAAGAAGGGTTAGGATTAAGCTAATATGAGCTAACAACAACATTTAGCTGTGGATGAATTTAAAGATCGATGCCGTAATCTGCATCTTTGCTTCAAGTAAATATGTGGGAACAACATCAGCCTTTATTTTGTCTGGTAACGACTGGAAACACAAATTTAATGCAAACAGCAGTGATGCTAAATCAATTCATGACATGATTACCTGCAGTCAGAAGATGAAGGAAACACTTTCATGAAGACTCTGGATGAAGATATTCTACTTTAAAAATGCTTGTTTTCATTTTATGCACTAAAATTCCATAAAAGGAAAATGAGTTTGACATCCCTGGTTTAGGGCATCATCTGGGTCTTTTTCCTCTTTTTTTATTTCAACAGCTTAGTTTCAGATTTCATCTTTGTGTTATTTAATATGAGACAGTGACACTAACCTTGGTCTGTAAAAGGATGAAAATAGTGCCGGGAAAAGGGGCGGGGTTGCATGTCAATACCAGTCCCTCTGTTGGCTCAAATTCAGATCAGAAACGTTCAGAGGCCATCCTGCTGTATCTTTCTTCTCTGCAACTGACTGACAGTAACACCAACTCTGAAGGTGGTTTTAACATTCCAGGAAAACAGGGATCAGCTGACACACATCCAAAGCATTCCTTCCAAGCCAATCACCGTGGAGCTCTGCAGACAGTAGAGCAGCAAGAGCAGAGGCTCGGGAAGCTGCTCTGAATACAGAAAAGGGAGAAATCTGCCAGTCTTTGATAGGGGAAAAAGTTAACTCTTCAGTACACAGAGGCAGTAATCAGATTACTCTGTGTGACATATGTCTTCATCCTCATCCAACGCTGATGTAGACAGTCACACGCACACCAGCACACACTCTAACACACGTGTCAAACTCAAGGCCAGCAAGATCATTTTATGTTATTGTTCTTATTGGTCTGGTGAAATGTAGAGTCAATAACAATTCACTACAAATCCCACAATGCAGCGCTTCAGCTACCCTGGTGAACACTAGCCCTCAGAATGCCGAAGAGAAAAGCTGATTCTGAAAATGAAGCCTTTCAAACCGATGGAAGGCAGAATAAATTATGTTACTGGTAAACCTGTTTGTCTCATTTGTGGCTGAAATGAAAGAATCTCATCTAAGACGGCGCTATGAGACAAACATCAAATCCCCTCTTTGCTTAGAAGCTGAAGGCACTGAGTTTATACGGTGCTTTTGGGAACGTCCAGCTCTGATAAAAAGACACAAGAGCAAAGAAAACAGAATTTGATTTATTGCTGAAAAGAACACATGATTTGATTCATATTTCCGGGTTTGGTTTGTTTTTACTATGCAGCATATTCCTATTGAATATGTGTAATATCTACAGGTTTATTTTTTTGGAGACCTACATTTTTTGGTATATGGTTATGGTTATTTTTTATTTAACAAGACAATAGAGTAAAGAAATGTCAATGTTTTTAATTTAATGTTTACTTTATTTCTAACTTGTATAATTTTGACAGAATACATTTTTATGGAGAGAAAATATATGTTATTTAAGGTTTAAGTTGATGTATTCAGGAACAATACTTTCGGTCTATTTTTATTCATATTCATGTTTAAAAAAAAGTTACGTTTTAAAGGTTTAGTTTTGTTTAATAAAGGTTTATCCTGTTCCGCCTGTGACCACACACTAACACAAGTACTCACCAACATGGGCCAATATCATTTTTTCCAGCCGATACCAATAACCAATATTTCCGCTGCAACTGTGGCTGACAGCCGATATTTGCCGTTCCGTACCTTTTTGTTTCTTTATTAGAAATGCACAACTTACATGCAAAGGATCTCATAGCAACAAGTATCACTTGAAACTTTCTTATAAACATATCTGTAAGCATTCAGAGCATTTATTGAAGATTGGACATAAGTGTGAACCATAAGCTCCTTATTGGCAGGGATCTATGAGGAACAACATGCATCTCTATCAACATTTACCTGAAAACAGTCAATTTACTGACTATGACTGTAAACATAGCTTCCCAATCTGTTAGAAACAAAGTATACATGTAAAAATAAAGTGTATAAGAGTGTGTAAGAAGACTGATCTCTGAGGCTCCGCCTTTCCCTCCTAGTGGGTGGAGCCCATTTCATGACATCATCCTAGAGTCAACATCAGCAATCAGCAGTGCGTCTGCGTGTCTCCCACCAAAAACAAAACATCCAAACTTTGGAAAGATGGATGTGCAGATTGTGTTTATAAAGCTGAACTGTTTAGCCGATCAACGCTAACTCAGTGGAGAAGGGTGTGTGTCAGTCTGGGGGCGGGGCTTGCAGCGTTGACTCTTCCTGGAAGGGGCGGTTCCTCACTTTGTGATGTCACAAAGTAAGGACCTGCTCGGTTTCAAGGATTGGGAGGGGCTGGTACTCAGAGAGAAGGTTTGGAGAGGAATACTCATGAAGTCATCAAAATACTGCTTTTGGGTGTCCTTTCCATGAGGAATGAACAATTTTAATACGCTTAAAACACATTGATTTTGCATTATCTAGATTAAAGCAGCATCAAACCTGAACTAGTCCTCATGATTTCAGTCTCATGTCACTAATGTCACTCTCTCAGCAGATATCAACCTACAAAATGTCAGTTCTTCATTCCTCTTTAAGGCCATCCACACTCCCTCCCCAACTTTCTGTCTGACCTCCATATTTCCACCTCCTGCTGTTCTCCCAGATCTCCATCCACCCCGTCTGCCTCTTCTTCACAGGGAGGGGGCTGCACTTCAACTGTAACGCTCGCTATGATTCCCAACACATCACCTTTCTTCTCATCTTCAAATTAGAAGTCAAGCTATTTGCTGTGTGAAACTGAGAAAATGCTTTCTTTCTCATTGGTTCTTCGTCTCTTTTATAAGACGTGATGTTCAAAAAAATGCCAACTTCAGCCTGACTGTGTTCAAGCTGGAGAACCACAGATGCCAGAACTATTTTCCCTCCAGTGTGAGGAGAACCAGGCCGGATGCACACCTCAATCAATTCCACAGCTTTCTCTCTTAATCAAACTGTCTGCCAAAGCAGCCTCTCTGGCAGCTCCACCTAATCATCGAGCTGACCACCTGATTATGTCTGCAGGCTTTTCAGCCAAAGCCGCTCTGGCCTTCCAGTCCAATGTAGAACACAAACCGCTTTCCAGGAAGCTGCATCCAAGAGGCCTGACAGGCATCAGCAGACGTCTCCAGCCCGGCCTGCATCTGTCACAGCGGGGCTCTCATCAGCAGCATTCTGATCCCGTTCAGGTTGACCCGCCGTCAGAGCCTGTCTGCCTGCGCGCGTGTCCGTCCTGCTGTCTGCAGGGAGCGGACGGTGGATTACTCCCCTGCATCATGCAATTACAGCAAATGCACATCTGCAGCACAGAGCAGCCCCCCCTTCCCTCCCCCTCCGAAATCCACACTCATGACAACAGTAGAAACGATGACGCCGCGCCGACCCTCCTCCATGAGGTCACAGCTGGGATCCAGACCCCAGCCCTACACTTCCTCTGTCAATCATTTGACCAAAAACTTTTTCTGATGTCAGAGAACCCCCCCCCCCCCCCCCCATATCCCCATCACAACCGACCCACACAAGCGTGCACACAACACACACTCATGAACGTGGACACACCAAACCACACTCGAGCATTCACCATATGACCACATTCCTGCAGTGAAATGGCCTCATTTGTTCAACTTTCGCTAACTTGGGCAGTCTTTTTCTGTGCCCCCCCCCACACACACACATACTTTTAAAATCAGATCATAAGATGCTGGCGGTTGGGGGGTGGAGGGTTCATGAAAGCTATCTGTCAATCTCCATGTGGTTCAGGCTGAGTCTGGCTTCACTTTTAAAATATCATCTTGCAGCAGAGAAGTTCCAGAGCTCCTCCCTGCAGGAAAAATGCTTACAAAATAAAAGCCCAGAGTCTGTTTGGGATTACCCACCGACCCCTAATCCCTACTTCCGACATACTTCAGATTATGATTAGGGATTTAAAGAAAAATGTTTTAACTTTTTTTTTTTGACAAAATACACCATTTGATGTCAGCGTGAAATCTGTTAACTATGTGTGCGGGGGGTGGGGGTTGGGGCAGCCTCCCAAAGTTTCTCCATCAAACCTGGAACTGAGTTCAAATCCCAACCCCCCCAACTCCCAGGCAGCTGCTGGTTCCGTCACTCACCATCCTCCTTCTCGTCGAAAACGGGTCTCTTGGCAGAACTGTTGGCCCCCATCCTCTTCTTCCACTTGCCCCAATGAAACATTGATGCTCAGATTGCATTCCTCGCCTCTGGAAGAGAAACTACAGCTCCGCTTGGACAGCTTCCCTCAGACACGGAACCGGGACGGGAGCCGTGCGCTCCGGTGATCGGTGCGCCGCCGGACGGCTGAGCAGCGAGGCCGCTGAGCGGGGAAGGAGAGCCGCGGGAGGCGCGAGCGGCGCGGATGCGAGCGAAGTTGGAGCGTCGCTCGGTCACTGTGAGGCTGTTCTGCGGGAGTCACAGCTGTGAGGAAAACAGCTGACACTACCGGAAGATGCGCTGCCTCCCTCCACAATAAAAGCCGCAACGAAGACTGGAAGCAGGAAAAAACTTCCTCTGCTTAAATCAAAGCACCTTTGAACAAAACTGTATTCAAGTCAAAACAAAACTTTGTAAATGTTTTGCTAAATCCAGACATTTAGCAAAAATGGACGTAAAATCCTTTTCAGTCAAAGGACGTCAGATTCGTCTCTGAGCTGCAGACGCATCTAACAAGGTGATTTTTTTTTACCTGCTGTCGCCATCGACTTTTAAAACTGCACAGAACGATCTTCATTCATGCAACTGACTCACTTCAGAACAAGCAAACAGATGGACCAATCGCAGATCAGTGCCCCTGCCCCACCCACCCTTTTAACAGAGAGTCATGTATGCTTCCAATAAAGTTGATTAGAATTTCCTCAAACATTTAAGTAATTACACAGAGAGCTCAATGGCCCTGTGGTAGAGTGTCCACACTGAGGTTTATACATGGGCTCCAATCCAGACTCCTGTTTGTCACATAGGTTTAACACTCAGTGTTGAGGGATTGAATTGTCGGGTTAAACCATTGGCTGTATAGAGAACTGGACTGAGTGAGTGTAACGCATAGACCATGTACAGAGATGGACACAGCCAGGTGTGACATCATCCATAGAAAACGCCTTACTGCCTTACTCCAGCGAAATGAAGGCAGGTCTGTTGTCATTTTTCCACAAAACGGTCATCACCATGTTGGAACTCGATGTCGTAAACAGTGATTGGTCCAAGTCGGTATGAGTCTACATACCATGGCAACCACTCTCGCCAATCAGGAGTGAGCTTGTTGAGGACCACACCCCTTCACTGAAAGCAGATGTTTGATATGAGACCACATACTTGTATCTGATTGGTTAGTTTATAACTTCAATAACTTTTGCTACAGAGAAAAAAATCAGAAAAAAATTAGACTGAGTTATAGATTTTGGCTTCCTGGAACCAGCGGGCACTTCCTGTTTGGAACGCCGGGGGGGTCTCTCAGTCCAGGTCTCCAGTACATTCAGTAGGCTCAACCCCCAAATGGTTCCTGACACAGCTCACCACTCTCCCCAGGGAAAGGGCCAAAAGCAGGAAACGAACTTCCCACTCCTAGTAACCTTTAACTTACAGCCAATC